>JARHVA010000178.1:1942500-2457500 GCA_037957365.1 Torreya grandis
TGCAGGATGTGCTAGGAAACATCAAAATAAAGCCACAAGAAATAGTTGTTTGAATTCAAAAGTCTTCAATTGGTTGAAATTGAACGCGGGACTGGTAAGTGTCAAAGCCTCACTTGATTAGATCAAAGACACACGAGTGATGGCAAAGTCAATAAGTCAATATAGACTAATATCACACATTCAATCATGCAAAAGTAGATCTAACAGTGAGCATAAGTTCAACAAGTCAGTGGATCTCAAGGGTAAACATGAATGTGCCAAGTGTCTCAATCACAATGACTTTCAAGTAGATCGATGGTCCACATTTGATCATATTGTTAGATGGAGATCAATAGTTCACATTTGATCTAGTCGATTAAAGATCGATAGAGCATGTCCAACCATGTGGAAGCATATTGATGGTGCAAATCAAAGTCAAAAATTCAATGAGATTATAAGGCACATGCGACTGTCAAGTGTCAAAATATCAATAATAGGGTCTATAAAAGCATGTAGGTCACCATGTGGTGTAAGCACATTTGATCGCATGGACTGACAATAGGGTCCATAAGAGACATATGAGCTTGCCAAGTGTTAAAATATCAAGTGCAATTAAATATCAATGACTGATGTTAAAGGTAAAAGCCAAGAGAATCTCAAGGAGATCAATGAAACAAATTTGATCAAAGTTATAGGGGGAACATGATGAAGACATGTGTTCGAGGTGACAATAGTCAGGCTTAAAATAAAATAAATAGTGTGACAAGGAGATGCCACATAAGTAGACTAGTCAGACTGAAAGAGAAATGTTTCAAGCCCATGTCATGGTTAGAAACATTATTTCAAGCATGGAACACATTAACGCATAGGTTAAAAAGCTTTTCTATAGGTTTCATCGCTGCCAAGTTTCAACACTTAGATGATTTGGTCCAACAAGCCTAATTGCCCTGATTAATCATCAAAGAGAATCAACTTGACATTGGAAGACTAATTGAATGAATCAATACAAGGCATCATGTTGAGTAACTGACCCATGAGGAGCATTAAATGCACATTTCATGGTTGTGATGGGGAAATGAGATAGTTTTCTTAACTTTGTCAACTTGTCTTGGAGATGATCGACTGTTACATAACTATGGTGGCCTATTTCTACTAATAACTATTGAGCGAGTTACAACCACCTCTACACCAAAATGGCCTCATTAAGAGAATATTAATTCTCACAAAGGAAGGAAATGTTGTTACAAATTCTCTAGGCCACATCTGTCTCATTAATGACCCATCCTATGCCTAAATTTCCTCTCTCCTACCTTCCATTCTTCCTATAAATGTAAGCATTGAGCTCTTGATTGGCATCCCTCAACTAGGTATAGTAAAGCTCTGCCAAAAAATTACTATGTAAAATATTTTGAAGCAATATAAGACAAGTTCAGATTTTGAGTGAATGTCAAGTGTATCTTACTAAAGTTGATTTGTAGAATATATCTTGTCTCTCATCATATGCATGTCCTTCATGTGCCTTGCTTTCACTATTATAATTCCTTGCAGGTTGTGTGAAATGTTGTTCAAGGAAATTTCCCTTAAAGTTTCAAAGAGCTTATAGTGTCTCACATAGACCTTATATTTTTTTCCCTTTAAGTTACAAGTTTCTACCTAACTTTCATGCAAAATATTCATGTTTGGAGCATCTGATCAATTCTTGTCTCTATTGGGTTTACTAATAGTCATGAAAGTGTCAAGCTAAGAGTGGATAATTGAATAATTCAATGTATCACCATATAGATTAGGTTTAGATTTTAGTTTTATTCTCTTTCCCTTTCCCTTGAGATAAGTATAGGTTTTAGGAAAGGATCCATATTGTCATATTAGGGGAGATAGCCCTTTAAATTCTAGAGGTTTGGCCTGTAAATAGATAACCCATAGTCTTATGCCAATCTAATGTTAGACTAGGTTTGAGTGGGAGACTTGAACAATATTCTTCTCAACTAGGGTGCTGCCCAATGGGACCACAATCAAAGCACTTGGACATCAACTTGGGATAGATTGGTGATGTGGGGGATGCGTGGAAATATTAGAGTGATCATCAGTAGACTAGGAGCAAGTTCATGCACCAAATCTCCACCAGGTTTGCCTCCAAAGATAAGCAAGTTCAATTCATTGAATTGTCATTAGATATTACAAAATGGAAGAGGGTACCTATTTCAAACCCCAACCCAACACCCCTTAACTCTCCCACTTCTCCAAAATCTATAAATTCTACCCATACTCAACCCACTAAAAGTCCACCAATACAAATGGAAAGGCCTAAATTGTAAGTTTGTGTACCCTTAAATGGTGGAAACCCTCTTAACCTTTAGCAACATGATCATATACCTACTACCTATTTGAAAAGTCTACCATATTTCATAGGAGAAAACTCCACCACTCTTGTAGAGCACATAACTAATATTGCAAACCTTTACTTAGTATATAATATTAATCAAGAGAATGTAGCCATGAAACTAATAGCTAGATCTTCAAAAGGCAAATCTCTGCAATCATATAGGGGTATAGCTCCTACCTCTATCAATATCTAAGATGATTTTGGTGAGTGTTTATGCAAGCATTTTTAGGACTGGAGTGACCATGTATCACTAGTCAAGCAACTCACCTCAATCAAGATGGCACCCCAAAGATCTATGGTTGATTTCAAATATAGATTCCAAAAAACTTGGGATAGAATCCCTATCATCATTATTCCCACACCTAATTATGATTTTCTTTACTACTTGAGAGCATTGAATTCAGACATTACAATCATAATCCAATCTATGGGTGGGACAACTCTACCTGAAGCATATGATAAATCCATAAGAGCATCAAATTATTTGATACAAGTAAATAAACTCATGCCAAGGCCTCTTATGCCCCTCTTTCTTGAGATATAGCCAACTCCACCTCCCATGGCTCCCTTGACCACTCTAAATAATCAAGCACAACCTGATGATAGCCAAGTGGTCAAACTAGGAAAGATTGAAGGATTATTGAAGGCACAAAACAATAAGTTAGTGGCTCTAGAGAGGTAGTAGTAGACTTCATGTAGGTCATACCAAGGTCCTTTTCAAACCCAATACCCTTCTTAGTCCTATCACAAACCCCCTTATCCATCAAATTAACAAGCCTAAGGCCAAATTACTTAATCTAGACCTTATAACAGTTACAGCTCCACAATTGTAAGTAGCTTAAGAGCCTTAGTCCCTACTCAAAATAACCTTGTACAATAAGATCAATGGAAACCAAGAGAGTAGTCTAATGAGATGGTGATGACTGAAAATGGAGAGATCTATCAAGGTCCTAGTTGGCAGCATACTCATCTATATCAAGGTTATGACATAATGCCACCTCCACCACAAGGTCCTAGAATTAATCAAAGTGATATGCCTACCTTGACACTATTAAAGGCTCTAATTCATCATCAAGGAAGCATTGATAAGGAACAAACTAATACTACTTGCATAAAATTTCAAGAAGGAGAACATGTGTTTGAACATGTAGTAGTCAACATGGGGCAGACTGCACAAAGGACAGATGAGTCAGTTGTAACCGATATAAGGGCTAAGAGGAGAATGGTGAAAGATAATTTGGGGAAACCTAAGATTTATTCAACACCTACACAACTCAATTAGTAGCTTGTGACTTCAAACATAGCCCCTAAGGCCCCTTTAACTCAATAAATACCTCAACAACATGGTCAGCCTCAAAGGTCCCCTTTTGTTCCTCATGTTACTCAAGCACAAAGTGACACTTCTACCTCTAAGGTGCAAGTCAAAGTTCCTAATCTTCCTTTTAACATTGTAGATTATATGAAAAGGTCTAATGTCACTATGTCAATGTATGGCACTCTATCTCTTCTGGAGAAGAAAGAGATCCTTCAACAAGAGCTCTCTAAACACTCTCATGTGAACAAGGCAGTTGATAAGGTAAACACTATTTTTTTAATAGTAATCAGCCTAGTCAAATCAAAATTCCTAGTCAGAATCCTAGTCAAGATCAAGTTCATGTTGTTGTTCACCCCCTAAAATTGTCAATCCCCTTCCATTCTATTTGTCAGTCAACATAGGGGACTGTCTTGTGCATAATTATATGATAGATTTAGGAGCATTAACCTTAGTCATGCCTAAGGCTATAGAAAACAAGCTTGAGCTTAAATATTTACCTAATGAGAATGGTGTTCTTCAGTTGGATGGTTCTCCCACTAAAATAGTACGTGTCTTGAAAGACCTTAAGATTATATTGGCAGCTTACCCAAATTGTGTCATCACTCAAGATGCAATGGTTGTAGACCTACCTCCATACTTTGCCCTATAACTATCTAGGGACTTTACTACAATAATTAAGGGTTATTTATCCTCTGATTGGTCATATATGGTCTTTAGGACCATATATGGGACTAGGGTCACTGTTAGATCAAAACCTACCTCTATGTTCCATTTAGAGCCCTATATGCCTAACATTGCAAACATCAACTGCACCATACTTGATGAGAATGAGAATGATAGTGAATAAGAGCCTCATGACCATCTTGAAGGAATTTTAGACCTTTACCTAGATGAATGGGTAGCTACCAATCATGGGTTTGATCCCTATAGCAACATTGAAGAGGCAGATTTAGGGGTGTATTATATGCATGAGGAAGATGTTATACATTGCCTAACTAACACCACTCAAGAAGAAGATCGTTTATGGACTTTATTCTTTAATGGATCAAGGTCAAAGAATGGTAGAAAATCTAGAGTCATGCTGATTTCACCCTCAAATTATAATTACTATTTAGCTACAAGATTTCAGTTCAGTTGCTCTTCAAACCAGGGTTTTTTTTAGTGGTGAATATTCATTAATTCATGAATATTCTATTTTTAAGATTTTGGTTTTAGTGATTTTATAGGGTTGATAAATGGGACTAGATCACCAAAATTTTAGGGATATATTTTTTTGGGGTCAGCTCACCAACCTTTTATAATAATCTATAATATTACACTTCAATTCGTCGTCTATATAGTACAACCACCCCCAATATCAAACAAGCTAACAAGTAGAACCACAACTAGAGGACCACAATATGGAATTACAGTGTTGAATAGAATAACTAAACAACATTTCTAAATGGATGAATTAAATGATAGTGTCGAATGATAGTGCTAAATGGAGGAATTGAATGATAGTGTTAAATGACAATGCTGAACGGCAATGTTGAATGACAGTGTTGAATAATAGTGTTGAATGATAGAACCAAATGATAGAGCTGAAAATTAGAAAAAAAATCTCAAAACCTAAATATTTTTGCACATTTGGATTCCTCTTGAATATATATGCAATTTTAAAAAAATCATCATAATCTGAGTTCATATGCAAAAGTTATGACCTTTAAAAGTTGTCATTTGGTCATGTAGTATAACCATGTCATTCAGTTATGTCGTATGATATAACCGAATGACATGATCATATGACATGATTGAATGACATGGTCACCAACATACATGTTCGTATGACACAACCAAATGATGTGTGACATGACTGAATGATGTAATCAAATGACAACTTTTGGAGGTCATACCTTTTGCATACATATTCCAATTGTGATGATTTTTTTTAATTGCATAGCTCTTCAAGATGCATCCAAATATGCAATAATATTTAGGTTTTGGGAATTTTTTGATTTATTATTTTTTATAGTTAAGATTTAAATCTATTTAGTTTATCCATTTGATCCAACCTATAGATTCACCATCACCCATAAAGGATTTGCCACAGTTACGAATCAATTTTTCATAGATTCACCTAAAATTTACAATAGGTTTTCTAGTAGGGCCTCTTAAAATGAACCCTTCTTCAAACACAGTTGAATATGAAGCCCTTATACATGGTTTACTAGAGGAAAGAAGGAGAGGTGTCAAAATATTTCAAGTCAAGGGTGATAATGAACTTGTTATGCAATAAGTGAGAGGCATAAGTAAATTCAAGAATCATCATTTAAAAGCTTACAAGCACCATGTATGGGATATCATAGAGGAATTCTTGACATTCAACATATAGTCCATACCAAAAGAAATAATTCAACATGTAGATAGGCTTGTAGCTATTGGAGCTTAGTATGAGATTGTATAAGGGGTCAAAGATAGCCAAAGTTAAGCCAAAATCAAGGCGTAGGCCATTTATACCTAACAATGAAGTGAGTTGGTAGGTGTTCGATAGTGATGATCAAATTGTGCATTTTCTGATGTAGGAGGCAAAATTCTACCATAAGAATCAAAACAAATATCAACACCAATATGATGATCAAATAGTGCAGTTGAGGTCTAACAAGTTGCCTGAGGGGCTTGTAACATTGGAAAACATCTTTAATGAATATGATCAAGTGAAAAGAGATAAAGCATGTATCTCAGCCAAGGAGGAACATTATTGAAAGTGTAGAGATCTTCAAAGATAAGTTATTAAAGTTAGGAAAGATCAATGCAATAGAAGAGAGAGATAATTTGGTTTCTTTATGCCAAGAATACTTTGATGTATTTACATGAGAATACAAATATTTGAAGGGATTTGACCCCAAACTTACACAACATACCATTGAGCCGGGGAACAATGCAAAACCAATCAGGCAGAAATAAAGGCCTATCAATCCAAAAGTGGAAAAGTTGATGAGAAGGGATATATTAAAATGATTGAATCAAGGATAATGTTCCCCATTAAACATTTCTCATGGGTGGAAAACCTTATGCCATTAAGCCAGAAGAATGGGGAAATACATTTGTGTGTTCACTTTAGGGACCTCAATAAGGTATCCCTAAAAGACCATTAACCACTGCCCTCAATGGATCAAATTATTCAAAAGGTGGCAGGTTCTTAGATATTCTCATTACTTGATGGCTACTCCAGTTATAATCAAATCATGGTCAAGGAAGAAGATAGGCATAAGACTATCTTCACTACAAAGTGGGACACATGCATATATGAAAATGCCCTTTGGACTATCCAATGCTGGGGAAACTTTATAAACTGTAATGGATGTTGACTTTGAAGGCTTAATCAATGACATGGTACTCATCTACCTAGATGACATCACTATTTTCTCAAATAACCCAGCTAATCACATTGCTCACTTGAAGTTACTCTTTGAAAGATGTAGAGAATTTGGTGTATCATGAAATCCTAAAAAGTGCATATTTGGTATTCATGAGGGCAAGTTATTGGGACATGTAGTGTCCAAAGATGGTCTTTCCATAGACCCTGAAAGGGTTGAATCCATCCAATATTTAACCCTGCCCAAGCATAAGAAGGGTCTACAAAGTTTATCAAGGAAGATAAATTTTATAAAAAGGTTTATCCCAGGTTTTGCAGAGTTGGTCAAGCCTCTCACTCACATGATGAGGAAGCACAAGGAGTTTACAAGGAGAAAATAAATTAATAGGATATTTGAGGCCATCAAGGAGGCCATATATAATTCCCCTACACTCAACCCATATTTTAATAAAGAATTCTACTTGTATGACTTCTCTACATTGGATGCAATCTCTACCATGTTGATGTAGCAAAATAAGCAAGGTTTGGAAAAACCTATTGCCTTCTTCAGCTAGGCCTTAGAAGAGTATGAGGAGAGGTATAACTTTGTATAGAAACATGTGCATGTAGCAGTGAGAAGTTTGAATAAATTTAAACACATGGTCTAGTAAGATCATACCCATGGTAGCACACCCAAGCATTAAAGACTTTATACTCAATAAAGACCTCAATGAGAAAAGGGTTAGGTGGGTGACAAAATGTATGGAGTATGACCTTGAGGTTATAATTAAAAATCTTGTAAGGGGTAGAGGGTTATGTGAGCACCTTGTAACATAAGTGAAGGAGGATAGAGACCAAATGTTGATAACCCATGACAGCCAACAAACAATTGGAGACAACATATCTTCCAGTTGGACACATGATACAATTAGATTTCTTGAGTTAGGCCAATGTCCCATGGGGCTAGATAGAGACAAGAAAAGGAATTTTAGAGTGAAAATCATACCTTATGTTATGATCAATGGAGTGATTTTCAAGAGAGACATAGGATGCATATTTTTGAGGTGTGTGGAATCATGCCAAACACACAAGTTACTTGAATAGTTCCATGATGGTCTAGCTAGTAGTAACTTTGCTACCAAGACCACAACCTCCAATATCATCATTGTTGGGTACTTTTGGCCCACATTATTTAGAGATGCACACTCATGGGTAAGAAAGTGTCCAAAATGCAAAATATTCATTGATAAACAGAAACTAACTGCCCTTCCCTTGTAGCCCATACAAGTAAAATAACCCTTCATATAATGGGGTTTAGATTTCATATGGATGGTACACCCCCTTCAAGTAAAGGACATAAATGGATTATTATAGATATAACTACTTCACAAGGTGGGTTGAAGTAGGTGCCCTCAAAGAAGCTAATGAAGGTTTTGTCTTAGACTTTTATGATAACTTTGTAACTAGATTTGGTATGCTCTCTACAATCACTTCTAATAATACATCAGCCTTAAACAATAGAAAGGTATGTGAGTGGTCTCTTTCATACAAAATTTATCTCAAAGCACCATCTAACTATTACCCACAAGGCAATGGACTAGTAGAGTCCACAAACAAGAACTTGTTGAGAATCATTAAGAGGACTATGGAAGATAATCAAAGAGAGTGGCATACCAGGTTGAAGACTGCCCTATGGGTAGATAGAGTGACACCTAAGAAGGCTACTGGGCACTCCCCATACCTCCTTATCTATGGGAAAGAATCCAAACTTCCTATCTCTCTTAAATTACCAACATTAGAGCTTGCCCACCAACTTGAGCCCCTAGAGGATAATGTTCTACAAGTAAGATTAAGTGAACTAAGATAGTTAGAAGAGACAAGGGATAGTGCTATACACATCATGTGGTCTAATCAACACTAGGTTAAAATGCTGTTTGATAAGAGAGCCTCCTCTAAAACATTCCAACAAGGTGATATATTTCTCAAATGGGATGAGGATTGTGTAAAGCTAGGAAAGCACTCCAAGTTTGATAGTCTTTGAATTGGACCTTATAGCATCACATGCTACAAGGAGAGGAATGCCTTTGAGCTTGTAGTTTGAATGGATAGAGACTTCATATTCCTATCAATAGGAGGTATCCTATTTTATAATCTTTGTACATAGATAGATAGGTCTATTTCTAACTCCAAGTGCTTTCGCACATTATTATGTTTATCATTTATTTATACTAATTAGGTAGTTGTTTGGTCTAATCCTATTTATTTCCTATTGCCTATTGTGTATCATTTCTTCAAAGTGTTTGAAAGATACATATTTTAGTCATACTTCATTTGTCTAGCTATCATGAGCAAGTTTTGATTAACTTTCTAGGTCCATGACTAGCAAGTTGATCAAGCTAGCTAAGTCACCAGAAATGTTGGTCAATTTCTAGCCCTAGACTTATAAATTTGCCAACTTTATAGTCTAGGGTCATGAATCATGTTTGAAATTTTCTAGCTAGTCAAGTTATAAGTCCTTAAGGCATGTCGATTCAAGTTACTTTCTAGTCATACTTCAAACTTACCTAAATAGTCTGTGAAGGTCTTTGTCCCCCATGTTAAGATTGAATCAAATATTATCATGGTGTCTAAAGTGTTTAATTTTGAAACCCTTGAAAATTATGTATTTTCATGATCTAATTATACCTTACAATTTTGGTTTTTTGGTGTGTTTCTTATCAGAAGATATAAACATTTAAATATGATCTAGCAGTGCAAGACGTGCTAGAAAACATCAAAATAAAAACACAAGAAATAGTCATTTAAATTCAAAAGTTTTCAATTAGATGAAATTGAATGCAGGACTGCTAAATGTCAAAGCCTCATTTGATCAGATTAACAAATCAATGACATGTGGGTGATGACAAAGTTAATAAGTTAATAAACACCAATGGCATGCATTCAGTCATGCAAAAGTAGATCTAATAATGAGCATAAGGTCAATAATTCAATAGATATTGAGGATAAATGTGAAGGTGCCAAGTGTCTCAATCATGGTGACTTTTGAGTATATCGATGACCTATGTTTTATCATATTATTAGATGGAAGTTAATGGTCTACATTTGATTTGGCAGATTAAAGATTGATAGAGTGCATTCAACCATGTGGAAGCATATCGATGGTATGGATCAAAGTTAAAATTTTAATGAGCTCAAAAGGATCGTGTAACTTCTAAGTGTCATGATATTGATAGTAAGGTCTATAGAAAGCATGTGAGGCCACCACATGGTATAAATGCATTTAATTACATGAACTGACAATAGGGTCCATAGGAGACATACAAGCTTGCCAAGTGTCACAATTCCAAGTGTAGTTAAATATCAATGGCCAATGTTGAAGATCAAATCCAAAAGACTCCCAAGGAAATCAATGAAATTTTTTTGATCAAAGTTCTCGGGGGCATAGGATGAAGACATGTGGTTGAGGTAACAATAGTCAAGCTCAAAATAAAATAGATAGTGTGACAAGGAGATGTCACATACATAGACCGATCAGACTGAAAGAGCAGAGTTTCAATCCCATATCATGGTTGTAAACATTGTTTCAGACATGGAACACATTAATGCATAGGTTGAAAATATTTTTTGCAAGTTTCACGATCACCAAGTTTCAACACTTAGGTAATCGATCTAAAATGCCTAATTGGCCTGATTAATCATCAAAGAGAATCAACTTGGCATTAGAAAACTAATTGAATGAATCAATTCTAGGCATCACACTGAGTAACTGACCCATGAGGAACATTAAACATATATTTCATGGTTGTGATGGGGAAATGAGACAATTTTCTTGACTTTGTCAACCTGTTTTAGAGAAGATGGATTGTTACATAACTATGGTGGCCTATTTCATCTAATAACTACTGATCTCTATGATAAAGTGGCCTCATTGAGAGAATTCTAACACTCATAAAGGAAGGAAATGTTGTTACAAATGTTCTAGGATATATCTAGCTCATTAATGACCCCTTTTACACCCAAATTTTCTCTTTCTTACCTTCCATTCTTCTTATAAATGCATGTATTGAGCTCTTGATTGACATCGCTCATCTGGGTATAGCAAAGCTCTGCCAAAAAATCACTATGTAAACTCTTTTGAAGTAATATAAGACAAGTTCAGATTTTAAGTGAATGTCAGGTGTATCTTATTGAAGTTGATCTACACAATGTATGTTATCTCTCATCATATGCATGTCCTTCATGTGCCTTGCTTTCAGTATTGTAGTTCCTTGTAGATTATGTGAAATGTTGTTTAAGGAAATTTCCCTTGAAGTGTCAAAGAGCTTATAGTGTCTCACATAGACCTTATCTTTTTTGCCCTTCAAGTTATAGGTTTCTACCTAACTTTCATGTAAAATATTCATGTTTGGAGCATTGCCATAGAATCTGATCAATTATTGTCTCTATTAGATTCACTAGTAGTCATGAAAGTGTTAAGTTGAGATTGGATCATTGAACAATTAGGTGTATCACCATATAGATTAGGTTCTAATTTTAGTTTTCTTCTCTTTCCCTTTCCCTTGATAAAATTATAGGTTTTAGGAAAGAAACCATATTATCATATCAGGGGAAATATCCCCTTTAATTATAGAGGTTTGGCTTGTAAATAGATAACCCACAGTCTTAGGCCAATCCAATGTTAGACTAGGTTTGAGTGGAAGACTTGAACAATCTTCTTCTCAGCTAGGGTGCAACCTAAGTCTCCAACATTAATTTTACATATTTTATGAGGTAATTATTTATTATTATTTTTAGTCTCATTAACTTATTTAATGGTAGCAAGGGTGGTGATGTAGTTGGATCGTATGAGATGTTAATAAAAATGAATAATTTTAAAATTGGCATTCATTTGATTGTTATAAGGGAATTTTTGTTTTTTAAAGAAGAAATCAAATAATATTATATCTCGTGTATACGGTAGAGTTTGGATCTCATTTTCTTTTTGTATAATATTTTTTCTAATGATACGTATTAGAGTAGCTAGATCGAAACCATCTATCACCAATCAACCAAAAAATCATAAACAAATAGTAGTCATTTATTAGTATAAAATGTAACAAATCTAAAATATCTCTTAGATCTTTTTAGATAAATATATTTAAGAGATTTACACCCATGTAATCAATCTTAAACCCTTTTGGAAGAAATGTGATGATTGTTAGTTATCACTAGTTTTAATGCTTTGAACTATATATGCTATTGATACATGTTTCCCAATATTTATTTTATATTTTTAATTATTTGTATTTTTAAAGTTTTAAAGCATAAATTTTAATATTAAAAATTTAAAATTTAAAAATTATTAAATATAATCATTAAAATTAATATATTAAAAACTAAAAACTAAAAATATTCAAATATGGTTTAATATATAGTTTTAAATAAATAAAATAATAATTTTATGTATATATGAAAATATTGTTTCTTATATACAAACTTTTAGAATGATATTTATCATCACATGTTTGTTGCAACCATTTTGCTCTATTTATTATTTATTGTAATATTTATATATCTTAAAAATTAATATTTAATTACATATAAAAATTAAAAAAATAATAAAATATTATTTCATTTTATCATTTCCTTACTTTTAAAATTTACATATATATGATTTTTTGCACTACATTGATGAGCCTCTAACCTTACTCTCACACTATCGATCATACCACAGATCTAGGTAGGATTTAGCTTTATTATGTATTTATTATCGATTCACCCTTTAGACAATAGGGGGTACCCCTATTTTAATGTCCACCATCATTATCTTTGCATCTTTGGATGCAAGGAAAGCTATAGTGCGTGAGAGTAAACATGGCATTGAAACAAGCAAGGAAATTCGTTAGAAAAATATTTCATGAGGTAAGGATGCTAATCTAGACACTCCATTACCTGATGTTATTCTTGATTTGTCTACATTTGACAAAGCATGTCATTTTTTTAATAATTTTACCTTAATAGCTTATTTTGTGGAAAGAGTTCCCCCTAAAAGCCTTTTGAAACAATGGGTTCATAACCATTGACAAGGCCATGGTGTGAAATTGGAAGGAATATGTAACCTTACCAAAGGCTTCTTCTTATTTTGATTTGATAACCCATAACACTGTAAAGCCATTGTTAATCATGATCCTTGGTTTATATGCAACACTCTATTTGTATTTTCTCACTGAACCTGAGACTTTCAAGTATCAGAATAAGCAAAACTAAAAATCCTAGTATGGGTTGAATTTCCTAACTTCCCTCTTTCCCTCTAGGCTTTTATTAACCATCTCATAAAACCCATCATTTGTCATGATCAAACCAAATTTTTTATAGCTCATCCCCAAAAAAGGGTTTATGTAGAGGTAGATTTGGCTTGGGATCTCAAAGAGACCATTGACATTCAAATTGGGAATAATCATTTTTCTCAATAGGTATTATATATCAATTTTAAAAACACATATTTTCAATGCCAATCCTCGTACCATATGATTCGGGAATGTCTCTTGATGGTGCATGCTCTTCCTGCTCCTTAGGAAAAAGGTGGACCTAAAAAGCCCACCCTCAGAATGGTAACAATGATGGTTGGACCACAATCATAAACAAAAATAATGATTTGGTAAAAGGTTGTGGAAAACATTAACCATCTGCATATCGCTTGGTCATGACTCCCAATGCCTCAAGGTCAAGTAAAAAAGTTGTGCCTAACAAAGCTTCTCTTCCAATTCTATGCACACCACAAGTAGCAGCTATTTTGGTAGATTTTCCACCTTTATCTTCTTGTCACAATCCCCTCCTAGAGTTACTTCATAAGAAGAAGATCAAAATCTCATTACCCTAGAATGTAAATTGGTCCTTCGGCATTTTTGAAGCCCCTCTCCTTATCATGCAGAAGAATATATGACCCATATGAGATAGTCATTTTGGCTAGGTGATTACATGGTGCACAAACCTAATTTCAATAGGTCTATTGCCCTTGAACATCTCATAGAGGAAAATGACATGAACCTCGATGTTTCCCAATTTTAGTTTATTCATGGAATGTTTGGGGCCTTACTGATATGTCATGTAAGTATGCGGTCAGGAATAGTTCACTTTTCAAAAATGTGAAAATTATTTATTTTCAAGAGGTCAAGATATTTGGCTTTCTTTTACATAATAATATATGAATAATTTGTCCTAAATATGGTATGACATGAGATTGCACCCTTGTGAAGGAGTTATTCAGGCTCCCCCACTCCCAATCACAATATGGGAACAACCCTAGGCTGTGGGTATCCTATAATAGGGTTGAAATTTTGGAGAAGGTTGGCTTCCTTCTAATGAATCACCTAAAATAATGTTGTCATAAGGAAAAGGGTTATAAAGGGGAAAATATCTCCTATTATATCTAAAGGTGATGCAAAAAATAGAAGGGGAGACTCCCATAAGCTTAAACCCACACAAGATCAACACAAGACAATGCAATCTCACACAACCTCTTAATCTATCTCATTACATAAGTATTTCATGGACTAGGTTCAGGTAGAATGCAAATACAAACCTAAAAACAACTTGAACATACCCTAAAGGAGGTCAAAAAGGAGGACAATAAACAAGGAATATTCTCCTTCATAATGCCATCATGCACAACTCACACAACACAAATCCAAGGCAAGAGATAGGTAAAGAAAGTCTTTTATCACATCAAGAGGTAGTTCTTATAAATGCTTGGTAGGGTTTAGGCTAATTAAGAGGAGAATATCTTGCAATATCTCAAAGAGTTCCTTGCTCTTCAAAATCAGAGATTCCTTGTGAGAATCTAAAATCTGAGAGAGAGCTTACAAATGGAAAGAATGGGTGATATAGAGAAAGGGATAAGAGAGAAGAGGGAACACATTAACCAAGAAAAATAAATGAGTTGCCACCTTTTAATTAATGCTCTACCATACTTAATTCAGTTTGAACTAGCCCTTCATCGATAAGTTAACCTGCATTTGCTCTACTTAGTCTTCAAGTTCTTCTCATCTATTTAGCAATACACTAGAGGACAAGAATTTGTTTTGTAGATGATGAGTCATGATCCTTTCAAGGAAGAAAGATCCTTAAGATATGAATAACATTAAATGCTCTAATTGCTTCTCTAACCACCAAATGTCTTTGATTTTATCTTCCACACCACCTTCCACTTGCTTTCACTATAAAGACAAAGTCCTCATACCTTGAATCTAGATAGAGACATGCCATATCTGCTTTGAGCAACAGTAAGTACCTACTTTGTCAAGGATATAGGCATGTTGATAGATGAGACCTTTCTCCATAACCATATATCTACACCTACTATAGAAGCTGAGCATAGGTATTTATTATATATTCAAAACTAACCCAATTTATTATTTTCATATAGTCATTATGTTGATGAAGATCTATAGATTGCATAGCTTTGTTCTAGACTATATTAGGTTTAAACAAACCTATCTTGCATCTAAGATTTTATGGCAATAGATCCTCATTATTAGCAACCTTGTCTGTATAAATATGTTTGTTTGTGACATTAGACCAAGCTCTAATGGTGACATAGTTCTTTGAAGCATTTAATCTTGGTTTGACCTGAACCGTATTCGACTTCTACTTGAAAACTCCTATCTTTGACTTTTAAGATTGATCATCGATCTTGATCTACTCTCTAGATGGTGCCACTTAGTAGCCCCATATTAATCCTTAGGATCCTTTAGTCATTCCATTCATTCCTTCACTTACTCCATGTGGTAACTTTGTATTCATCCCTAGGATACATTGACTCTTTGACCTCTCACTCACCATTGATCTACTTTAGTACGATAGATCATGTACCATTGATTATCTTAGACCCACTAGATTTTTAAATACTCATGCATCATTATATATTGATATGGGTACCCTAGATCTTATCACTTGTCATCCATACGTTCATCTTTAGGATATGTTGACCTTTTGACTGCAATCTCATCGTTGATCTTTGATGCATAATTTAACGTGCTCTATTAAATCTTTCAAACCCACTAACATCATTAATCGCCTACTCACCATTAGATCTTAACTTGAGCTCCCACAATCTTGACACTTCTTAGTTATGCATTCATCCTTGAAACATTTAAATTAAAATGGCTATTTTCAAAGGCTTTAACTTGACATCCCCACACATGCCCCACTCTGCTAGTTCATCTTTGAATGATTATATCTTGAGATAGAAAAATCATCAAGCTATAAAAGTTGTAGATCATGATTTATGCATGAAGAACTTCATGTCCTTATGATATTTTTTCCTAAGAGGCTTTCTAAGCATACATATAAAATGCATGATTGAGCTGACTAATCTATTTCTTCATGATGTTTAAGATGGTCTGGCTCTTCAAAGCTTGTTTTCTCCATCTTTTGATCATTTATGGGTCAAGAACTCTACTCATCTTCTCTATCTAGGTATAAGCTTGGTATGTGGGCCAAAGTTGTCCAACATCTTTGGTGACTCATAGAGAAGCATGGTTGCTATGCTTGAGACCCAGATTAATTTCCTTGTTTGATGCATTGGGCATGGAATCACAAGTATTTTCTCTTAGCTGGCATGAAATGATTCAAGGCTGCCTTTATGGATAAATTCCTCTTGAAGCCATAAGAACAATAATAAACAAAACAAACAAATTGCCTAAGACATTTTGGAAAAGGAAACACACAACATGAAAAGAATGTGCACAAGGCACTTAGAGGAAAATAAGAAAACTATTCTAATATGTACAGGGCTATAATTTACAAGTATCTTTCTCCTAGATCAAATGGAAAATATTTAGCATTGCTCACTTATGGTAGACTAGGATGGAAAACACCTTGATTTTGAGAGCTCATGATAGGTGAGCTAATATGCTTGATTGTTGATTCTTTTGGCATGCTCTCAAGAGGATGAAATGGGACAAACATATCTCCAATATAGACATATTGGTCCATTTATTCAAAGCTTGCTCCAAAATGGACTATAGGAGCACCTATAACCTCCTCATTTGATGGCTCTTTTGAATATGGAGGTTGATCATCCAAGTTTAAGCAAAAGAGCTCTAATTCATCCCAAAAGGCAGCTTCCTCTTGATCATCTGAGACAATTCCAACTTCAACACCACACTTTTTTTGCTCAATTTGAAAGGATCCATATAGTATCTCATTAACCCATCCAAGGCTTAGAATGTCATGTTCTTGTGGCTCTGGATCTGACCATTCTCCTTCATTCTTGAAGACATTAGTACTACCTTCAATAGACAATTCATCTTGAGATTGGTCAAATTCTTCAACCTAATTTACAATTTCATTTTCATGCTCTAAAGGAGGTATAGGCTAGTTTAGAACCTCTATTTGGTTCATGAAGTCATGGTACAGTTGTTTCCATAATTCATCCTGATCCTTCTTTTTATCTATTTCATCCTCATCTTCATCCTTACCCATACCAAATGGAAGTTCCTGGAACAAATCAAGATCCCCTTTGCTCTCAGTTGCATTCTGAATACACCTCCCTTCAAATATGAAAGCATCAGTACTACCTTTAGGCTCTAATTCATGAGTGTCAAAACCATGATATTATAACTAGTCCAAACCTAATTTCTCCTCCTCTAAATGGAGTGGGTTGCCTATCATTATCTGATCATCATAGACACTTGTGTTATCTTCTTTAGGTTCACCTGTGCTTGCAAACTCCTCAATTATTTGTAAAACATGCTCTTTATCCAAGAAGGAGATGGTGGGAGGGTGAATAAGTTCACCTTGCTTGTAGCTTAGGAGAGTATCCTTCTAGATAGGGACTTTGAAGGCTCTCTTTGATGGATATTGGGGGAGGGAGATAGAGTCATTGAACTTTTGTATGGTAAGCTCATTAAGCTAAGCTAACACCTCTTTTTTCTTAAACTATTTCTTGGACTACCTCAGCTAGCACTTCCTCTCTCTTCTTTATGCCCTACTTGATTGATTTCCATGAGGGGAAAGCATAAGGCTTGACCACCTTCTCCTTTTCCTAAATGGGTGTGGGAAAGATTGGTTTCACAAGAGAGGGTATGACATAGTTAGGGTCATTGGCATAGGAAAAGATCCAAGATAGGATGGCTTCATGTTCCTCATCTGAATGGTTTTCAATGACTTATTTGGCTCTTAATGAGAATAAGACTTGAAAAGGTGGACTAGGGCATTAGATTTGATCATAAACAAGAGTAAGAGAGGGAAATTGGGTTCTAGGGTTGGCTACTCTCATTATTGAGAGCAACTGATAATTATTTTATTTTTTGGATTGATCTTGCCTAACCAAGCATTCTTTCTAAAACCTCAACTCCTGATCTTGAACATAAGTTTGGTATTCAAGATTCTATTGTTTCCTATAGTACTATTCTTCCCTATCAACCTCTCTTAATTATTTTTTCAAGATAAAGCCATATCTCCCTAAGGCTCTTTTCTAGTTGACTAGATAGAATAAATTCTTACAAGGCTAATACATTGAATCTTGAGGGCCACTTGGGGTGAAGCCATGGACATTGCTAACTTGATATGAAGGATAAGGAATGAAATAACATGTCTTTTGATCAAATAGGGAATGATACATACCAAATAATGGTTATTAGGCACCTAGGCTACTTATACCAACTGATGTTCATAGTGGATTCACCATTGGTGTTTGCAAATGTGCCTTCAAAGGCTAATTTTATAGAAAGGCAACACCAAGAACCTTGCAGTGAGATGCAAAACATAGTAAAGTCCCATTGGGAATGCCAAAAACTATTATGGCATGATATTTCACCCTTTTTGAGGATTTATTCAGGCTCCTCCACTCCCAATCACAATATGGAAACAACCCCAAGTTGTGGCTATCCTATAATTGGGTTGAACCTCTGGAGAAGGTTAGCTTCCTTTTGATGAATCACCTAAACTAATGTTGTCACAAGGAAAAGGGTTTGAAATGGGAAAGGGATCATAAAAAAGTTAAAAGGAGATACAACAAATAAAAGGAGAGACTCCCATAAACTTGAACCCACACTCGATCAACACAAGACAATGCTAGCTCATACAACCTCATAATCTAATTAACTGTATAAGTGTTTATGGACTAATTTCAGGTAGAACACAAATCTAGACCTAAAAACAACTTGAACACACCCTAAAGGAGGTCAAAAAGGAGGATAATTGATGAAGAATATTCTCCTCCACAATGCCATCATGCACGACTCACTCAACATAGAACCAAGGCAAGAGATAGGTAAAAAAAGTCTTTTATTGTATCAAGAGGTAGTTCTTACAAATTCTTGACAAGGTTTAGCCTAATTGAGAGGAGAATATCTTGAAATATCTCAGAGAGTTACCTTATATTCAAAATCAAAGAGTCCTTATGAGAATCTAGAATCTGAGAGAGATCTTGCAAATGGAAAGGATGGGTGATATAGATAAAGGGAGAAAAGAGAAGAGGGAACAGGTTAACCAAAAATAATCAATGAGTTTCCACCTTTCAATGAATGCTCCACCATACTTAATCTAATTTAGACTATCCCTTCATCAATAAGTTATCTTGTATTTACTCCAATTAGTCTTCAAGATCTTCTCATTGGTTGAGTAATACACTAGAGGACAAGAGTCTATTTTGTAGATGATGAGTCACAATATTTTCAAGGAAGAAAGATCCTTAATATCTGAACAACATTGAATGCTCCAACTAATTCTATAACCACCAGATCTCTTTTATTTGATCTTCCATGCCACCTTCCACTTTCTTTCATTAAAAGGGCAAAGTCCTCATACCTTGACTCCAAATAGATCCATGCCATGTCTACTTTGAGTGGTGGTAAGTACCTACTTTGTTGAGGATATAGCCATGTCGACAGATGAGACATTTCTCCATAACCATATATCTTCCCCTACTATAATATTTGAGCACATGTATTTATTATATATTGAAAAATAATCCAATTTATTGGTTTTCATATAGTCCTTATATCGATAAAGATCCACAAATCGCATAGCTTTGTTCAAGACTATATTATGTTTAAATAAACCTATTCTACATCTAAGTTTTAATGGTAATAGAACCTCATTATTAGCACCATTTTATATATAAATATGTATGTTTTTGACATTCAACTGAGCTCTAATGGTGATATATCTCTTTGAATCATTTATTCTTAGTTCAACATGAACCATATTCAACTTTTGCTTGAAAACTCTTATCTTTGACTTTTAATATTGACCATCGATATTAATTTGTTCTTCATATAGTGCCTCTTGGTAGCTCTACATTGATCCTTAGGATCTTGTAGTCAGTCTATCCATTCCTTCACTTGTGCCATGTGGAAGCTTTATATTCATCCTCAAGATACATTGACTCTTTGACCTCTCGCTCACCGTTGATATGCTTTGGTAAGATGGATCACACACTATTGATCAATTTGGACCCATTAGCTTTATCATTCACTTCATGCTATTAGATATTCATATGGGTACTTGATATCTTGCCATTTTTTAGCTACACATTCATCCTCAAGATATACTAACCTTTTGACTGTGAGCTCGCCATTGATCTTCAATGCATGAATTAATACACTCTATTGCATCTTATGAACCCACTGACATCATTGATCACCCACTAACCACTAGATATTGAATTGAGATCCCTTGATATTGACACTTGTCATATATGTGTTCATCCTTGGAACATTTGAATTCAAATGGCTATTTCCCACAACTTTTACTTGGCATCCCTGCGTACGTCCCACTTTTCTAGTTCATCTTTGAATGCTTATATCTTGAGATAGAAAACTCATCAAGATATGAAATTTTTAGATCATGATTTAATCATGAATAACATCATTTCTATGTGATATTTTTCCTAAGAGGCTTTCTAAGCATACTTATAAAATGCACAGTCAAGTTGACCAATCTATTTCTTCATGACATTTGAGAAGGTCTAGCACTTCAAAGCTTGCTTTTGTCATCTTTTGATCATTTAAGGGTCAGGAACACTACTTAGCTTATGTATCTAATAAAAATCTTGGTATGTGGGCTAAAATTAGCCAACATGAGCCATTTGTCAAAATAACATACATGAGGTTGTCTTGGTGGGGTTGTCATGCTCTAGCTCTAGATCTTTCTTAGTACATTATTTTATGGGGGTTTGAACCCACCCATTGCGTTAAATGGACTCTATTTGACTTTTAAAATCACATAATTGGGCTTGATAATTTATATGCCTCTAATGATGTTGTGGAGCGGGCCTCACTTTAGATATGGTTGGCAGACTCACTCCTAGATGCTCACTAGATTCTTATGGGGAATTTGACATGGTTAAATCTCATGAGGATAAAAAGGTCATCTTCCTATGAGATGGTGTGTGGTGAACAAGAAGCATGGTTTTATATGTGTAATAAATTTAGAGTGTTTGATTCAAACCACTATCAAGGGAAAATCTCAGACTCTTCCTAGTTTACTTGGTCCAATTTTTTACAAGGAGAGGATCAGATCCCTTAATGGCTAGACCAAGCTCTGTTATTTAAACATGACCTATTATTTTTTGATCTTACTCCTGGAAGGCTGATTTTAGTGCTTTCTAACACTTTTCTATGGGATCACCACCCTATCTATTTTTATGCAGAGTGGTCTATCCCTCAAGTGAGGTCAACTTTGACCCAATTCTAACTCAACATTGCTTGCCTTAAACATGAAATAATTATTGGGCACATCATCATAATTTGCTTGTTTATTAGTGTATTCATAATTCCACAAATTGTGAATACATTTAGGATATTTAAGAGCTTGAAACCTCTCTTTTTAATGGTTATTTACAAACCCAAGTCGCTTATTGGCATCATAAGCTATAAATTAAAGAGATACACAAGGTTAGAGGGGATCAACTATGAGCTTGAGTGCATTGGCTAAAAATTAGGGACAAGGTCACCAAATAATTATTTTATCTTCTATGCTTTAGAAGGGTTGTTGATAGAATTAAAGATATCAAGGAAGGATCTGCTCAGCTTACCAAACTCCCTGACATTTTATAGGCCTTTTTGCATTATTATCATGGGGTTTTCTTATCCTAAGATAATTCCCCTGAGCATGAAGTTACTCTCACTCAGTGTCTTAAATCTATTCCTTTTAAAGTTTCTAATGCTCAATGGGTCACCTATGATAGGCCTCTAACCCTTAGTGACCTTCATGAGGTGGTTATGCAAATGGCTTTTGATAAATTCCTAAGCATTGATAGTTTCCCATGTGAGTTTTTAATCAAAATATATGGGGATATTATTGGCCCTAAGCTTCGTAAGGTATACTCTGAAGCAATGTTAATGATTTCTTTGGGACCTTTCATAAATCAACATAACATTAAACTCATCACTAAAGTTGGTGATTGTAAGATTATTACCAACTAGCAATTGATTACTCTTCTCAATGTCTCTTACAATATTATTAATAAGGTGTTGGCTCTCAAACTTAAGCATCTTCTTCCCTTAATTTTTAAAAGTGAACAAATAGGTTTTATCCAACACCGATACATTTTGGACAATGCCATTGCTATTTAGTAAGGCATGGAAAGGGCTCAAGTTTCAAATCAAAAGGCCCTATCTGTTAATATTCATTTTGAGAAGGCCTATGACCACATTGAGTGGCCTTCATTCTGGCCATGCTTCAAGCCCTTAGTTTTGGTCCCATGTTTGTGCAAATAGTTAACATGCTTTTTCAAGATGTTGGGGCATGTATTAGAATAAATGTAGCTCGATCCTCTTAGTTTGAACTTCATATATCTATTAGGTAGGGGTGCCCTTTACCCCAGTTCACTTTATGTGTTATAAACAAAGATTTTTATCTATTTGCTTGCTAATTATGCATCTTGAGGTTTGGTGAAAGACATCTCTCTCCCTCAATGTGACAACTAATTGCTAAATGGGAATTTTGATAATGACTCTTTTCTCACTCTTTAGGAATAGGAGGAAATAGTAAATAATGTTATGCATTATCATCATATCTTTTGTTTGGCCCCTGAATCATCTATTAAATGGAGAAAAACTCAGTGTTATTGCCAAACTTTTGGTCCTAAACCCCCTTGATTGGAGGGATATCAATGGAAGTTACTTCTTTTATAGGTTCAATTTAAGCTCCTTGACATCCCCTTTGATTTTTGGGCCTCTCCTTATGATCTATGGTCCTATGTGGTTCAAAGGGTTGAGAAAAAAAATCTCCTTTTAGATCACAAAACTTTTGTCTTTGGTGGGCATGTTTCAGATTTATTATAAGGTCTTGGTGGCTAGACATGTTTACTATTATTCATGTTGGTTTCCTTCTAATGATTCCTATAGTAGGTTGGAAAAACTCCTAAGAGACTTCCTTTGGGCCAATTTTGAAGGGCACAAGGTCTTTCACAGAGTTTTTTGGGAAATTTATTGTAGGCCTAAGGAGCTAGGTGGTCTGGGTCTTCTATACATTAAGCTTCAAGGTCTAGCTCTCAGCATTTAATGGGTTATTCATGGGTTAAAAGGTGATGAATATGGGAATATTATGCTTCATCATTGTATCTCTTAGGAGGTCCCTTGTGGAAGATGTGCTTGACATGGCCTTAGTCTCCATACTCTTATTATTACCCCAGTTTTAGTTAAAATTCAAGGTACCTTTGTCATTCAAAGTATATAGAAAGCTTGGGAAAAGCTCAAAACCCATATAATCTAGATAGGGGAGGGTTTCAAGAATAGTCTTTCCTTGAATTCTCATTCCCTTTGGTGGTCTCCCTCCCTGAACTTGCATAATGTTCCCTTTGCTTTGGTCTTTTGTATTAATGGGTTAAGATTATTCATGTTACATCCTGATTTTATCTTAAGTATTATAACCTTTGAATCCATGGATTATTATGGTTATCATTTGATTTTTATTGCTTTGATTTAAACTTTATGGCATATACTAGCTATGGGACAATGATATACTGATTAATTTACATGATGTGATAGTTTTACTTTCTTATTTAAGTACATTATGGATGTATATGAGTTAGTTATGCATCATTAGATGATATATATGATGACTTAAACTAACCACCTACTTGTCACGAGGTGGATCTAGGATCAATTCTATCCTCAGATGTTGATGAAGGGAGAACATCATCAAAGAGGATGGTGTAGATGGGATGATTGGTGGATGACAGAGGAACTACTAGTAACCCAACACACACATCACAAAAGAATAACTTGTTTAGCTCTCTATTTGATCTAGATAGTTAGTTTGTTTTTTAGTGATAAAATACTTTTGTTATGATCATATTTTAGTTGATGCTTATGATGATTTAATTGTGTGATAGCATTTATGATTTAATAGTGCATAGATTTATACATACAATGTTGTTATATGATCATATAGTTGTATTGAGATTATATCCTAGAAAATTAACCTTAGTTAAAGGATTTAAATATAAGTGGCATTAGTATTGTGATATAATGGAATTATTAGTTTGGCTTAATTAATATTTTAAAGAGATAATTACCTATTAAAATTAAATTAAGGAAATTTAATTATCCAGATAATGTTAAAGTGTTAAATCCTTTCCATAGAATTCATTGGGATTTGAAGGCAATTAGTCCTTTTATTATGACTCAAGTGGACTTAAGCTATTTATTAAGTTGGATTTAAATAAAGAATATTAGCATGCATGATTTAAAATAAATTAAATAAAGCTCCAACTAAGTCAAGTTAATTGATTTTAAACTAGAAAAAGGTAGAGTGGTGAATTGCATGGAAATGTAATCTTTTAAAAGACTACGCCTTTTCTATTAGAAGGGAGTTTATTAAAAAAAGAGGAATTCAGACAAGAAGGGAGGAGTGCAAAGGAAAATGAAATAGAGAGAAGGCACGAAGGAGAAGAAAATCAGGCTTATTGCTAGGTAAGAATGCACTTTAATACCATGTATTAAGATGTTTGTCTAAATATGTTATAGTGTATTTATAAGTTGTATTTAAATTTGTTGTATGATGAAATACAAAGAAACATGAATACATACATATAAATTGAAGTCAAACTAAACACTCTGAGATATACAAACTAGTATGGCATTGAAATGTGAACTGAAAGAGTATATAGTTATTTAAATAGGTCACTGTAATAAATGGAATAATAAAATCTATATAAGTATTAAAAAACCATGTTACTTATAAAATCTATTTATTAGTAAAATGCATATGTTTTAAGGCTGAAATTCATAGCGCTTTGATAGTAAGAACATGCAGTAGAGGAATCTAATCAATTAACTATTAACAGATTTAATTAATGATATCTGGTATATTTATATTATTTAAATAGATGATAACATAAAAAGAGTGTTAAAATGTATATGTAGCAATCAAATTTAGCATGTAACGATCCTTAATAAAAAATATAGTGATCCATAATAGCAGTGAAGTGACTTAAAATTGACCAAAAGTGATTTATTTAGAAAAAGGGTGATTCAAACTAGTAGTGCAGTGATTTAAATTTGTGGTACCTGGTAATCAACCTTACATATTTTGTTAAATTTATATATAATTGAGAGCATGCGGTGATTCTACAATGAAAAATTAATGCAACAACTCAATTAGAAAATAATGACTCACTTATATTATGTAGTGATTTGATTATATTTACATAGCAAATGAAATAGTAAATATATGAAAGAAACTATGTTTCCTCTTTAATGCAAGATCAAGTGTTTGATGGAACTTTATTTTTGCCTCAGATTTCCATATTGTGGTTTGAACTGAGTTACATAGCTAGCTGATTTGTGTTTCCAGCCAAGTTGCACTACCAGCCGAGTTGTACTGCCAACCCAAGTTGCATTGTAAGCCTAAGTTGCATTTTTTTAAAAACATGATTATCATGGGATCCTTATGAGAATCATGATAAGCTTGCTTTTTTGGATGATGACATTATTATTCAACGTGATTTGTCTCCCCTATCAGATATTGATCTTTAAGGAAAGCTCAATGGAGTAGTTGAAACATGTAGAAGTGATGATCATTGGGTCATGTCTAAGTGGATTTGAACTTATTTCAATTTCTCTCATCCCCTTATTGCAAATACTTTTGATATGGAGCATAGTGCTTGGGCATATAAAATGAACATCTTTTATTACAACTATGGAGGAAGACAAACATCAGAGAAACTTATCACTATTGGCTAAAATAAAATATGAATT
Organism: Torreya grandis; assembly: GCA_037957365.1. Lineage (NCBI taxonomy): Eukaryota > Viridiplantae > Streptophyta > Pinopsida > Cupressales > Taxaceae > Torreya > Torreya grandis. The sequence goes on from JARHVA010000178.1 coordinate 1,968,708, forward strand.
CTAATTTGATTCTCTGGTGTTTGGGAACTCTGCCACCTACATGGATTGCATTTACTGGATATGTCTGACCCATTAATCCTTGTTGGCATATGTTGGGATTGGGATACCAGTTTGAACTAAATCTCATTAATATTCATAAATTTGTTGTGATCCACTTCAAAGGGCAGGAAAAACCTTGGTTGGATATTTCCTTCCCTGACCTAAGACCTTTCTAGACAAAACATATACTTTACTCTAATGAGTTTATAAAAAAATGTCATATCATGGAGACTTAACTTCAACATTGGGGCTATTCTTTTCCATTCAAAATATCAAGCCACTCATTCTTATTCTACATTAATACTTTGGATAGTATTTTGTTTATAATATGTGAGGTAATTTAGAAATGTGATATAAGGATTATATATATTATTTGGCCCTCATTAACAGTTAGCCATTGTATTTATGTTTATAGTATTATATCCAGGGATAAGTCATATGTATGCTAATCAAGTGTTTTGCATCTAAATTATCATACATTAATTGACCCATAATAGGTGTGCTATGTTAATAACACATTACCTAACTTATATAGGATACATAATGCATACTAACATATGTCACTTGCACAAGTTTGGTGGATTTCCATTGTATTATGATAAGCTTTATGTTTTGGGATCAAAAGTGGGAAACAAAGCATGTAATATGGATAGAACATAATATTAGATACACATTTGTGAGTTAATATTAGTATGCAATATAAATACATAACTATAATGGGTGTGTGGGGTAATATACCAAAGCTCATGACTAAAAGGGTTGGTTACTTTTGAGTCTTCAAGTGTCTGAGGGACTGAAATAATAACCATAAGTAAGCAGTCTCTAGAAACATAATTAAGATTATCTAAAGGAAATTTTATGGTATAATTTGGATGTGTATTATCTAAAACTTCAAAAATAGTTGCTTATAGTAATGGAATCTGGCGAATGATATATATTGTGAGAATATCGATATGTGCAAGTGATTAGACATTTATAGAATAAATTAGTGCATAATGTTGTATGCATAGATATCATGTTTTCTTTTGATTGCTTAAATTATAGTTTAATCTATGGTATATTAGAGTGGTATAATCCCGTACTTACTTGATTATTATTTATAAGTATTAAAATGTTTGTTTGTGTTTGAGTAGGGTGCTCATGCACAATGATCTATGATATTATGAGATGTCATAGAGTTATACAGTGCTAAAGTATGTTATACTTAGTTGGTACATACTATAATTGTTATGTCTAGACCCTCACCTACATAAATATATGCATGTTGAATTATAATATGTTTTATAACAGTTAGTAGGACATTATGTATGTGTTTATACAACCTTTGAGTGAGTAACGAATTGTAGGATAGAATATTTATGTTTTATGGAAATTTTGACTTGTGTTGTTACTTGAATAAAATCTTATGTTCCATGTATTTAAGCCTACTATATATGATTGATTGTGGAAAACTAATAGTTATGTCTTAGAATACTAGACTATGGTAATATGGGGGTGTTGTATGTTTAGAACTTATTGTGGTAGTTGAAATTTGAAGTTAAATGTGTATTTTATCTAGATGGTATAAAATGTAGTCATTATTTTTAGTGTGAGTGAAAAAATAATGTAAGATTCATTCATGCGTTGATGGAATAAATGTATACTTTGATTACTCCCATGTTTAGCATGTGATGTGATATGATTTCTAATAGGATATAAATTGTATTAATATTGGGGTTAAATAATGTATAGTGAGAAATTAATTTTTGGTGTGTATGATTTATATGTTAGTGTGATATCTTGTAATAGAATCGGTTTTCTATGATACACTGCATGTTTAGTTTAAAAAAAACATACAACACTTGGGTACTTGCTTGTTACTCTAGTTTCCTGCACCATCACTATCTACTCATCTATGAAGGGAGGGTCATTCCCTGATGGGATTAGTGTAGGGGATCATTGATCCATGTTTGGTGTGTAAAATTTCTCAGATGATTCACTCCCTCCCCACATAGTACTACTTTTGAGATGATACTTGAGATTGCCACAGATACTGGAGAGGCTGAGGAACTCAAACTCATGCTCCAAGGAGCCTTGTATCTTATTTTTTGTACATTATATTATACTGTATTCACTATTGAAAAAAAATTATGTAGAAATGTAATTACCTTTTTACTATGAATTGATAGCCATGGCTAATTATTATACTACTAGAGGCTAGATAATTGTAACTACTTTCTATGATTGTATTATGATGCATTTTCATATATTGATAGTGTTTAATGACTATTAGATGTCACATGATTAATTGTAGTTATCTCTCTTAGAGTATTTATTATGATCATTGCTTAGATTCTCATGGTGTAATCTATTTATAGTTTATGTGTTTTTGTTTTTTTTTAAATCATTTTTATAGTTACCACCCAATGGGGTCATTACAATTTAAGAAAGGTGTGAAAACCATAGGGGATATTTTTTGCACCAAGATTTGTGCTTAGCTCTCTTGGCCACAAGTTCAGACCAAAATCAATCTAAATAATGCAAATGTTGAATCTATTAATAAAATTAAAATCTCCATACTTGATGAGTATCTTAATAAGATTGGAGTCAAGTCTCTTACTCCTTGGTGGAAAGATTGGCATTAGCCCATGACCATTCCTTTTGTTTGTTATTCTCCTCTGTTGGGGTACAAGCTTTTATCCCCTATTGGGATACAAGATTTTAGCCCCCTAACATATTCAAGATGATACTCTCAATCATCGATGGAACCTTTGTTTTAGGGAAAATTTTAGTGGTAAATTTTTGTTAATTTATGAATATTCTAGTTTTATAAATCCACATTTGGCAATTTTTTGGGGTATTTAAGAGCATGGAATCACCTAAATTTTTTAGATGTAAGTTACTTTTCAGGGTCAGTTCACTTACTATTTAAAATAAATTCCATTCATATAATTTGTTTTGCTAGTACCTCAAAGGGCAATATGGGTAGATTTTTCTCACATGCATCTCGTGTCAACCATCTGTAGCTAGCAGGATGACATCACACATGGAGATGGTTGTCTGTATATGCAAATGATCATGTGTATATGCTAATGGTCATTTGCATATATAGATGGACATCTATATATGTCATATGTAGATGATCATCTGCATACACCAATGACCATCTGTATATTTTGACGACCATCTGTATTTTAATGTCAATCATCTTTAACTTAAAATAACATTAAAAAAATCAAAATCTAAATATTATTACATATTTGTATTCCTCTCCATAAGTTATTTAATTTAAAAAAATCATCATAATTCAATTTCACATGCAAAATTTATAGCCTTGGGAAGTTGGCTAGTTGATAGTGCACTTGCAAACACTTGTCTGCACATGTAGATGGTTGTCTTTAAGTGCATTATCAACTAGCCAAATTCTCAAGGCCATAACTTTTGCATGCAAAATTGAATTGCAATGATTTTTTTGAAACTATATAAATTTTTTAGAGGAATACAAATATGCAATACTATTTATTTATAAGGAAGTTTTTAATTCATAAAAACTTGATTTTATTGTTTCATCACTTTATTCACGTGCATAATTAATCACCTTCTAAACTAATTTACCACCATTTTGAAATTGATTCACTCGGAAACCTCCAAGGTATTTTTTTATAGGTCACTCTAATTTTCCCTGCTCTAATCCAACCATGGGATTTGGTCTAGATGATTCCATAATGTGTGGGTCACTCATATTGAGCCTAAAAAGTCCCTTTTTATTTGGTGCATATTTTATTAGGGTTTGACTATAGGTGATTGGATTAAGCACATAGGGGTTTTAAATCTCATTTACCTAGCATGCCATCAACCCGAGTCTATTAAACACCTTTTCTAGTTTTGCTATCACACTTAGTCAGTGTGGCATTAGATTCATACCCTCTTTCAACCATTTAGACTTGAGTTTTTTATTTGGAAGATGGATCTCTTGGGGGACTATACTCTAATTCCTACAAGATATAATAGATTTTGGTCAATTTTTTATGCTAACATTTTATTTCAAATCTAGAAAGCTAGGAAGGAAATAAAACATAGTTTTTCTATTACTAAAAAAATTATTGTCATTTATAATGTTACTCTCTAAATTTAAATCTAAACTAAAAAAAATTTCCGGTAATTTAGTCACCTCTAATGCTTGCTTGATCACTAGGGAAATGCCCCATGTGCAGTCAGTCAATAACCTCTAGAGCTATCATGTTTTCGATCACCTCCTCATGGATGAGGATGTGGTACACACCGATAGTGTTCCAAGAATAAACATAAGAACCTATCTCCCCATCGGCCACCACTTTGCTATTCTTCCCCATAGCATGGTATACCAATTGGATCTTCTAGGAGTGGAGGAGATGATAGGGGTTTCCCCCCTCACTAGGATCATGGAGGTGATGACAAGGGTTGGGGCCCTCCCCCTTAGGACAAGTATTTGCAGTTGCCTTTGGAAATTTTTATTGATAGACACATAGATGAAAATAATTATTCACAATAAAATAATGGATGAGAACCTTTACCTATGAATAAAGACCTTGTTTAGGGTGGTTGGGGTGATAAGCCATAGGACCCACCTCCTCCACTGCCTCCTTTAGCCTCCACATTTATTATTGCAATTTAATTATTCCCTTTATTTCTATGTGCTATTATGAATGGTTTTTTATTTATTATGCATCTTTTATTTGATGTTTTACTAAGTGGTTATTATTGACCCTTTACCGGACATATTGTTTCCTGAGGATTTTTTTCCTCGATTTAACTTTGCTCATGGGGTGTGACCTTTCTAATCTTTTTTGTATAATCAGTATTATACCTTATACTTATTTATATTAATATAGATACGTTCTTCAATAAAAAAAATTACATATATACATAAAAATTATTGTCAAACTAAATGAAAAAAATGAAACTATAACTTTTTTAAAAAAATTATGGACCACACTCACAAAGATGTGTGATATGGGGAGACATGATTGGGATGATAGAGTATCAACAATATTATAGGCATATAAGACCACTTACACACAATTGAATGGATATACATCATTCTTATTGGATTATTGTAGATAACTAATATTATCGACATAATTTCATGTTCCATCCTTGCACATTGTGCACATAGGAAATTTGGGAGACCAAGAGTTGATTTAGAAAATATTGTAGGGTTGAACTAGTTAAATGAGGAGGGATTATAGTGATATGGAACCAAACATTCAAAAAGACATATAAAAATTATGGAAAAAATAAAACACAAAAATCAAGGTGTTATGCATAGTAACAAAGGTGTCACTTTACAACTTAATATATGTTAAACACCTAGGAAAGTTATAAATAAGGTGCATGGAACTATATATTATCCATAATATTTTATAAATTGGTGCATGTAAATTTTTAAAGTTGAATACGGAATTATTTTAATGAGAATTGGGTCAAGCCCTACTTCAAGTGATCATGCATATTGTTTTAGATATTTAAATATGGATTTATATGTTAAATTAGTTTTGTACACCTGGTAGATATAAGTCATGGCTTTATCCTTCATTTTTGACCTACCTTGCAATAGAAAGGCTAGTGTTCACCATTTCATTGTGCCTAAATACTTATCTCATAGTCTAACCCTAATATTCTGATTACTTAGATCATCTATAACCCATAGTATGCTTAAAACCTAATATGTATCCTTAATTTTTAGTTACATAACCTTAACAACTTTCTATCTTCCTAGACACTTGCATTAAGACATGGACACTTGTATTGATGTTGGTGTCCCTAATCCAATGTAGGTGTTTCTACCTTACAAACACTCAAGTTTTCAAATATTTTGATGTGTATAGGTCTACCTATTTTTTTCCCTTTAACCCTTCCATGAGAACATTTCAAAAGGTGTGGTATAAATACAAGCTAAATCCCACTCATTATTCATCTACTAAACACCTCTCAAGCTTATACTACACTACTAAAAATCAATTGCATAACTAAGCTATTCTTCCCTATTATTTCTTATTTCTAAATTATTCATAAGAGTAGTCTTATTACAAGTCTAAATCATCAAAAGAACAACCTGTGATTAATATTTTCTAAGTCATAAGCTAGATTTCTACACGCAGTCACATATAGCATTTTACACCACTTTTCACACACAAGCCCACATAAGGGGAGAATTATATTAGTTTGAGTCCCTCTTTAGATTATATGTCTATTAGGCAGTGCTCACTAACAGATGGATCTTTGAGGTCAATGTGAATTTACTTAATCCTACTAACCCTGGTTTTGTAAGATCACATGCCCTAATCATAGGACCTAAGGTTTTGAGCTACAAAATGATAATGAAGACCTATGCATGAGATCTAGATAGATAATCAGGAAGGTGAAAATTAACCTTAATAAGTGTAGGTATAAGTTTCAAAAAATAGTCAATATTATGTACATGACACTTATGGAAGAATCAAGACAATAGCATTGATGCCAGTGTTCACAAAGCGATGCAAGTGTCAAGGTTGACATAATATAAATATCTAAAACTTGACATGGTCCATATATTAAGATAGTCCACTTATACACCTGCACTACTCAAATCTACATGTGCATCATTATATATATTAAGTACAATTTATCCTTTGCATTACTATTATCAAAATATTTAATGTTTTACTTTTCATATTTTGTATATACTTAAATTTAGTATATCTCATCAAAATATCAATATAATATAAATTCATTTAATTGGCCTAATTTTAGAGTAGTTTACTCCTTAGTTTATTAGGCTACTCTCTTTCATGTTAATACTTATTTCCAAAAAGGGTTAAACATTTGGTGAACCCAATCTCTGAGTCTTTTCATACAAATCCTAACTTATCCTAGGGTTTTTAGCCTTCTAAGGTTTTTTCTTATTGTTTATTCAGCTATGTTCTATCATTTGTATGCAACCTAGGTATACTCCTATAATAAGTGGGGTTCTTATTGAATATTTTTAACTTCCCCTTCAACCACCAAAAATGTCTCAAGCTAATACCATGCCAAAATTTGCTAATAATGAGAGTGCCAATAATGAAAATGAGCAAAATACTAAAAAAGCATTATAGAGGATGAATCTAATCATGAGTATAATGAAACACATGAAAAATGTGAACATTAAAAATTAGATCAAGAGCAAGTTAAATCTATTGCATTGTTTTACGAGTATATTCATGAAATCCTGAAGATCTTCAAAATATATTCAGTATTATACTAGAAGCTAAAAAATCCAAAGGTATTAATGAACAACCATTACTCTCTATTGATATAAATAATGGGGCTACTAGATATACCTATCAAACATCAATCCCAATATCCCTCCCCTTGAGCATACCATTCATTATTTCATCTAGTGGGGGCATGAGATATATTTTCAAACCATTATTTCCTAAAGATCAAACAACTATTGTTACATCCTCCCTAGGAACAATTAATGCTTCAACTCAATTACCAGTTGTAATGCCTACATCAACACAAGTGGTGTTTTCATCCCCTTTGGTGACTTCCTAAATATCAAATCCCAATCCCAATGGGTCTACTATGCAAACTCTTCTCCAAGTATTCAATATTTGGAAGATAAAGTTACCAGCATTGAACAAAATGCTTTAAAATCAATTCATGTTATTGATTCATAAGATGTATTACATAATCCTCTTGCACCTAAGATATCTTTTCATCCTTTTTCACTTGGTTTTGTAGCACCTAAGTTCACACTTTATGATGGAAAAGGTGATCATGAGTAGCATCTTTGCCTTTCTATGCAAAATTCCTTGATTATGCTTCCAATGATAAACATTTAACCAAATTATTTCCAAGTAGTCTAAAGGACTATGCTTTAAAATGGTTCTATGATTTACTGATACAATTAGTAAGAGCATTCAAGCTCTAGTAGATCAATTTTTAGCATATTTCTCAATCAACATTACTGTAAATATGGCATATGCACAAATTGCCAAGATCAAACAAGGAACCAATGATCTTATTAATGAATATGTCTTGAGGTATAATATAATGTTAGCCAAGATGATAAATCCAATGGCATATAAAGAGCTTCAAGATATTTTTAAGCAAATTTTACTTGATCCCTTATATGATTCTATTATTTTAAATAAGTTTAAATATTTTGATGACTTCTGCCATATTGTTCAAGATGAGAAATGAAACATATTTCATTGAACAAGATTAAGTATGTATCAAACACACTAACTACATCCACTACAAAGTTTAATATTAAATCAAGCTATAATGTAAAACATATTAAGGCTAAAAAAGAAGTAACTATAATGATTAATACATTATCATAACAACTATCCAATGCATCTAAGAGATAGTTTACATGATAACCTAAGTCTTTCATTTTGCTCCTTTTGAAGTTAATGGAGTGTGATATCATGTCTCTTCCTCCTCCTATGGTGGTTGATATGAGTCAACCTATAATGAAATGATATGATGCATACACTTATTGTGACTACCACCAATGTGTTGGACATTCTACAAATAAATTTCAAATAAAATCATAATATACATGACCTTATTGATAGTGACCAACTCACCATTGAGGATACTCTAAAGGATTCATGATCACAACCTAATGATCATCAAACTCAAAATATATTCAACAATCCATTACAAGATCATTATAAGGAAACACTAGAAATGAACATGGAATATCATGCACATCTTCTTCCATCACATGATCGGCACCCATTATATGGGATTATTAGTACACTTACACATGAGAGACCTCCTATGGTTCAAAGTCCTTCCATTTCATTTGATGACAAGAAATTTTGGATGATGATTCAAAACTTCATTCCTTATTTATTAGAGCATGTATTGATCATCATCCTATACACAATGTTATGGTTGATAATGGTTCTAGTGATAATGTATCTACTATGACATTACTCACGTATTCAAATACACATAGGATTATTTATTCCCTTCAACCAAGACAATCAAATCATTTGATGAGAATAAACAATAAGTTTTTGGTGAGATTGATTAACCTATACAAGTTAGTCCTGCACATGTGACCACAACATTTAAAGTTATACCACATACATGAGTCTTTGATATGTTATTGGGAATACCTTAGATTCATAAAGTCTATGTGGTACCTTCTATAGTGCATGGTTGTCTAAAATATATTCATGCAAATAGGGTAATTACAATTTTAGTAATTCAATATGGATATCCATTGCAAAAAGCAAAAATATTTCTCCAATAGCTATTTATACAAAATAATAAGGTTAATCATGAGAAAAAGGGTGATAAAAATGCAATCCCTTTTTTTAGGTGACCACTACTTGAGAGGTCATTGCATTAGATGTATACAATGAATTATGCAAGGTCCTCATTTATACCTCTATGGCCTAGCTAGTTATTGATAGCAGAGCACCATGTTTTAGAGAGGGTAAAAAGACCCAATATTACACCAAGGAAATCACAAAGCATTAAAGAATGGGTTCCAAGAACCATTACAACTTTTACTATTAATTCATGACCATAAAGTCCTATGAAGCATAGTTCTATTATTACACATTCTCTAGATCCAAATTTAGCACATATACATGATCTTTAATAACACAACCAATTTATTGTACCTTATTTAGAGCATAGATCACCATATAAGCATCCCTTAGATGAGATCATCAGCTAACACTCTCTTTCTAAACATCTAAAAATAAATAAATAAAAATCATTTTTTTCTAAAAATTTAAGCAAAACCAAATATTCAAGAAAATACAAAAACATTCAAATAAATCAAAAATACTAAAAAAAAATAGCATTTCACATGTTTTCTATCTTTTGCATATGTTTTTTACATTATGTTGTTAGATATCATATCATTTCTATATACACATATGTTTCATGAGTATTTAAGTCTGATACAGGCATACATTAGATCCATGATACATGAGCATGCAAATGTTGGGCCTTTCCTCTTCTCACGTGACACACTATGTATGCAAAAAATTAAGATATATCTACAAATTATCATACTTAGTAAATCCAAGCTTAGAGAAGGTAATCAACTAACATCTATTCTGATACTTTGTATATTGGGAGCATGACCAATTGGATCTGCCAAATCTAACTAAGGGAGCACTTATGACAATATTAAAAGAGAGGGTTCCAAGGCCTATAGGCAAATAATATCATACAATAATTCTAGCTAGGTCTTATACTGAATAAAATGAAATATAATCTAGTGTTATCAAAGCTTATAACACAAAGGGAGATGGTTTACAAAAATAAAACAAACAGTAGATCATGGTAGGAAAATGAGGGCCTATATCACCTAAGGTGGAAGATGGCAAGCCTAGAAAGCCTTATAACTACACTAGGTTTAATTGTATAGGTAATCTAATTCAGGATTTATACATTCAAACTGATTACTTTGTGCAATATCTATCTATCAAATGAAATAGCAAAAGTTAGAGATACTTACCTTTAGACAAATTTGTCGAGCCTCAATCTCTCCATTATCCAATGGATCTTTATAAGAGATTGTTGTGGATTTGAAATGACCACATTATATTTGAAATTAGCTATAGGCTAAAATATTTACTAGTTGCAACTAAGACTTCCACAAGATAAGATATCTTTCCTCTAAGGCAAACCCTAATTAATGTCTCCTTCAAATGTAAATGTAGTAGAATTATGAAATGTAATAACATCAAAATGAATGTTCATTTCTATTGGATTAAAGTGAAGATTGTATTTATAAAAATGGATAGGTCCCAAACATTTTATAAATTTAACCAACAAGGTCATCCTACCACAACCTAGTTTTAAAAAGTTACCATTCAACCTTGAAACTAGGTTGAACTGGGCTGACTTAGTTGTGTAACATGTGTCGTAACTTTTGATACTAGGTAAACCAAGGCTGACTAGTAGAAAAATGTGTTTTTGATTAGTTAGGGTCTATTGAGATGATAATTGATTAGGGAATTGTATAACTCAAATTTGTAGTGGGTTTACATATGATAGAATTAACCAACAATCTAAAGCAACATTAATGGTCTACCCACCCCTTTCCCAATACAACCTTTAAGGTGTGCACTTAGAGAGATTGGAACTCAATATGTTTTACAAGAGAGAAGGTGCCAATAAATGATAAAGTTCATAAATATTGTGTGTATACATATTCCCCACATGGATCTCATCACATGTCATGAAAGTGTAACATGAGATGGTAACTTGAGAAAGAACATAACAACACACAAAATTGATCTTACAAATTATAGCAAAATAAAAAAATTAGATGACAATAAGTAATTCTTAGAAATATTTAAAAGTACTAGATACATACCTTGATTTACCTTTATTTTTGAATGGTTGTTATTTATATTTGTAGTCTTGATCATGGAGAGCATAGTAACTACATTGGATAAATCTTAGGGATACAAGGCTAGAGAATAAAATAAGCAAACATAAAAGAATCATGGTAAATGGTAAACTATTATAACTAAATGAATCACTTGGAAAAGTGGTAAGCTGGGATGATAATGGCTATGTTAGAATAAAAAAGACCAAGTAAAATGAATAAAAGAGGGTAAATCAAGTAACTAAAAACCCGAGGCTACTAAATAACCAAAAGACCCAAAAAAATGCACCATGAGGAATAAATGTAACAATCTAGATCAAACTAGGGATGCATGAAACTAAAAAATGAAACCAACATCAATGTAAGAGAAGTGACAATCCATACTCAAACAAAGATGGAAAAACTTAAATGTAAACAACATTGATGAAAGAGAAGTAAAAATCCATAATCAACAATGGAAAAAAATAGAAAGTGATTAAATAAAATGAATGAAATGGCCTATAAAAAGGTCAAAAACTCAAGGTCCCAAACATAACTAAGGGAAATATGAGAAGGATAAATCAATAATTCACAAAGTATCTCACATAAATGCAAATATGCAACTTCTATTCTAATGATAGATGAACTAAAACAATCATATTTTGAGCATATCTAAATGAAATAAAGAATAAGAGATATAGAAAATGGGAAAATATTTAATAAAATAGCTTTATTTTTAAGGGGAGAAATTAAGGAATCACCAAGATGGAAATATAATCTTTACCAGAGACAAGACATTCAAATCGAGTTGACAAGACAAAGAGACATTTGACATTAAGGACCCTAGAGAACTCACCCTATCCATGAAAATTTGGGTTAAGGAGTGAAATAAAAATATCATCCCATGATGGTTATATATTCAAGAAAAGTAACATGGATCTACCTTCCCATAACATATTCCTCATTCCTCAGGACCCCTTACAAAGTTATTGGTCTACTGCAAAGATTAGGTACTTATGTAAGATAGTAGGTAGCAATAGATATATATTTTTGAAATTATGAGACTTCTTACCCTATTATATTGGCCTTATGTACCCCAATGGACCTCAACTCTATCATGAGGCCAATTGTGGAGTTTGAGTTTTAACTAGGATATGAGATATACCTGATAATAATCACATTTTTTGGTGTGATTTATACTTTGAATAAATGTTTTTGCATTTTGATTATTGCATTTTGTTTTGATAATATGGATTTTATTTTTTATATATTTTGTGTATTCCTTCTCCATATGGTTTCGAAACACCAATCACGAGTGTTAAAAATGACTATAACTAGAGAAATTACACTTGGTGGCTAGGAAAAAGAAATTAGAGAGCATGGCATCTAAGACTCTTTTTCTTTCATGTTAGACAAGAGTGTGATCTTGAAACTGACCTTGGTGTGCCCATAGTGAGAAGGAATAAGAGAGAGTATAGAAATAAACATGGAATGATTGAGCTACCTCAAATAATAAAAAATGTGTAATTTTAATATGGTACAATGATAGGTTAGTATGAACCATCATCATAATAAATAGTGTATGTGAATGGAGACATGAGAATAGATTACTTAGCGTCACCATAAAATAATATTACTAAGTCTAAATGCCAAAAAATGTAAGTCTTAATTGTTGCCTTATCTTTTAGGAAAAACACATGGCCAATGTTGGAAACAAGATTGATTTGTTGAATTTTGTGAGGAAGGCCTGGTCCTATCCGAGGTATTATAATGAAAATCACAAACTTAAAAACCAAGAATCATAAAAATTAATCTAGAGAGGATCATAAAGTTTTTGAAGTAAGAAACCAAATACTCAAAAGAGACTTGAAATAAGAGAGCAAAAAAATGCTCATGAGGAACAACCGTGTCCTATCCATAGTCTTATGATGTTAACTCACAAACTAAACAATATATGTAAAGTATCAAAGATAGACTAGATGACTAATGATAAGAACTAAGGCTACTAAAATTGATGTAATGTTACACAATAGGAAGCTTTGAAATGAATAACTTGCAAGAAGTGTTAGCACCACAATATATAGAATTATATAAAAGACATGTAATATAACAATGGTATTGGAAATGGAAATAAAAATTTGAGCATTAGTTGGTTCTTTAAATATATATCCTTAGTTACTTTGTAATCTTTATGTACTAAGTCCAAGAATGTCTTTGACCAAATAAGGAACCCACCACTTTTGGGCTTACATTCCTTATTTATCATGGGTATAATCTAATTTAAGGAGTAAATCACCAACATTGAAGGTACAAACTTTAACCTTTTTGTTATGTTGTTTGGAAATTCAGGATTTATATTGGTGGATATGTTATAAAGCACCCATACAATGCTCATCCAAAAGGCATAAAACATGGAGATGGGCTTCAACAAGTTCTTCATCAAGATGATGCCATGAATATAAATGTGTAATGATGGTTATTATACTTCTAAAGGTAATACAAATTTAGAGCCATATACTAAGGAAAAAGGGGTTGCCTTGGTAGTAGTACGAATGCTAGTGTGATAAGCCTAAAGTGTAGAATAAAACTTCAGATGCCAGTTAGAATGAGAATCCCAAATTATATTTTGTAGGATTTTTTTAAGAATTTTTTTAGTGGCCTCTACTTGGCCATTACATTAAGGATGATAAGGTGTGGATAATTTTTGAATGATTCTGAATCTAGAACTTAATTGTTTCATATCCTTATTTTCTAAACTACCACCATTGTTAGAAATAATGGAGTGGGGAATTCTCAAATGACAAATTAATTGATTAAGTATGAATTTATATATAATAATACTCGTAACATTAACAAGGGGCATATATTCAACCCATTTAGTGAAATATTTAGTGGCCATAATGATGAATATATGACCGTCTTGAGAGTGAGGTAATTTACCAATGATATATAATCCCTACATGGAAAAAGGCCAAGGAGATTTTAATGTCTGAATATCTATTAGATAATATTGAATAAAATAATCATGTAGTTGTTAGGGATTACACTTTTTATTGAATGTGATAGCATATTTCTTGAGTGTGGGCCAAAAATATCTCATACGAAGGCAGTTATGGGATTTAACATGTCCATTATAATAACCATCATAAATTCCCCCTTGTGCTTGTTCCAAAAGGGTAGAAACCTCATTTTGAGTAACACAATAGAGCAAGGTACGTTTAATATTATGATAATATAGGATGTCATATCAAAGGACATATTTGCTAGCCTACTTATAAATTTGCATATTTTTATGAGAGTCAATGTCCAAAGGATAAGTATGATGTTCAATAAATTAAATGATATTCTTGTACCATGGGCTATGTCAAGTAGTGACAACCTTAATATGAAATATAATAAAATCATGTGTGATTTGTAATGAATATGGTGATTTGTGTATGTTGATGAGAACTTAGAATCATGAAGTGTTTTATGAGGGTGAAAAAGAGAAGTGAATGAAGAAAGTGAATCAACTATAGCATTTTGTTCTCATGAAATTGGTTCTATACCGAAGGATTTGAATTCTTTGGAAAAAGTGGTGAAAATTTGATTATATGCAATAATATTTTCACTTTTTCATTGATATTCATCATTGACTTGATGATAAATGATTTGTGAGTCACCTAAAGCATGTAAGGGATATCTAAATCAATGACAACTTGCATGCATAAAATGAGAGATTCATACTCAACCATGTTATTAGTAATATCAAAGTTTAATCATAAATTAAGAGGTATGATATTTCCATGGGGATTAACTAAGACATATCCTAATGCAACTCCTTGAAGACATTTATATCCATAGAAATGAAGTGTCCAAGTATCTTCATGCAAATCAATTGTAACTTCAGGTAATTCTTTAATGATAAATTTGAATTTTAGTTTAGAAATTGAAGGGTTTGGTTAATCAAGATTATTTTCTTTGAGAATAGCAATAAAATTATGAAAATAATATTTAAGTGAAATAACCTGAATAAGACCTTCAATATAAAGGATTTCTTCATCTAGAAAAGTGTCTTGAAGGTGATTAGTAGCTGGGATGAGGGTGGTGGCAAGTTGATCATAAATCAATGGCCTTTAACTAAATTTTGTGTAACAAATCTTAAGTCAAATTCCATTAATAGAACCATCCATTTGCCAAATCTATCTTTACGTAATAAATATTTAGAAAATAAATGATGAAGTGGATCATAATCTATAATGACATAAGTAGTTTGATAAAGCATGTAATGCTAGAGCTTTTCAATTGTGAAATAAATAATGAGATAATTGTGTTCAACTTTCATAATCTATTAAATCATGAATGATATAATAAATGGCATATCCATGGCATGTTTCATCTTGTTGGGCGAGCATTGCTTCAACTAATATGGGGGTAGAGTAAGTGTACAAGATGAGAGGATAATCATTGGAAGGAGATCGAAGAGTGGGAGGATGTATGTTGTAGAATGATTTTATACATGAATAATTCCATTCCAAAGCAATACATTTCTTGGGAATGGAGTTAACTGAACAGATATGGTAAGCCATCTCAGGAAAAAATCCTCAAATTGACCCAAGTTTACCAAGATATGTTCATTATCTAGAATGAAATGACAAATAGGAATGTTGAGAATGGATTTGATTTTAGTAGGATATACATCAATCTCACATAAAGAAACTAAGAATCCTAATAGATTTCCTAAGGTGGGACTGAAAACACATTTATAAGTATTAATTATAACTTTGTATTTCATGAGGTGATAAAAAATGATAGCAATATTGTGAAGATGATTTTCACAATGCTTAGATTTAATGATAAGATAATCTACATAAACTTTGACCATTTTATGTATGATATCATGATATGTATCATTTCACATTGATAAGTGGCACCAACATTTTTAAGGCCAAAGGGCATTTTAACGTAGCAATAGGTGCCCCACTCAATGGTGAAGTGGTTTTATGTTGATCCTGGGGAGGAATATGAATTTTATTATATCCCAATAAACCATCCATGAGAGATAACATTTCATAGCTGACATTGGAATCAACAATGACATCAATTGATGGTAAAGGAGAGTTATCTTGGGAAATGCTAAGTTAAGGTTGTGAAAGTCTATGTAGATATGAATAACCATGGTGACTTCTTGTGCACATGAATAATTTTGGATACCCATTCAATGTAGTTTACAAGTTCGATGAATTTGACATCTAAAAGCTTGATGATATCTTTGTAACATAAGGTAGAAATCTCATGAGGATAATTGTGTTTATTTTGATGCATGGGTTTTACATTAGGATGAGTAATTATATTATGGACCACAATACTATGATCAATACCAATCATGTCTTCGTACAACAATGAAAAATCTTCAAGGTATTTGTCAAAAATAGACTAAAATTATCATGTTTGGCATGACAAAGTTCTTTGGAGATGAGAATATCTCAAACAACAATAGTGGTTCCATAATTAATTATACTATTTTCCTCAATAATCATATCATTTGCATCATGGAAATGATATGGATCAAGAGGAATCATGAAAACATGATGTGTTTTAGGATCGACACTAGTGATAAAATTATTATAATAAGAAGCCTTTTTCTAGAAATGACCAAGCTTATGATGTTGGTGTAGAATTTGATGTTGATGAGCATGTAGTGGTTATAAAATAAATTCATCAGTAGGGAGTGTGGGTAAAGGTCTATAATTTTGAACATCAAATTCAAGATCCAAAATTTTATTTTCATGATGATAGAACTTTGAATGTAGTTGTCAAGTAATTTTAGCTTGTGCAACTAAGGTAATTTCAAGAGTAGAGGTTGAAGGATGTTCAATAGAATCTATTATCAAGATAGTAGAAAAAACACTATCGATTGTGATGATATAATTTTGAGTAATAGGTGTATGATTTATTTGGTCAATATCATCTATTTGAGGTAATATATCATGATGTATTAGATTGATTTGATCAATGTAATCAAAAATTATAGGTTGGATTGTATGCAATTGGTCAATTTATTGGATGACCCATGAAGTATCTAGCAAAGGTTCATTGATAGGTGGTACATATATTTTAGGTTTTGATTCACTATCAAAAGATATGTGAATGATATGAACATCATGATTGAATGCATGCATTTTTGTTAATGTCTTTTGATAATATAGGATGTCCAAATATCATGACTGAGCTTGAACCATAATGTAAGTATCATCATAAGATTGATATATAGCAAATGTATCTATTTTAGTAGGAACATACATACTGGAGATGGCCATATTATATAAGGTATGATGAGACATGACTAAAGGATCTTTAAATAGGTTGACCACCCCATATTCATTGTAAGTAAAATCATCCTCTATTTAAGAGGCTTTATGTGCATCATGTTTAGAGGTCTCTTAACACAACCAACAATAGGTGAGGGTTGTTAGTCTCCATCTCTCCTAAAAAGATACTTGCACAAACAAATCTCCCCAAGATCTCAATTACTAGGTCTTGATATGAAGGGTAACCTAGTTGGCTCGTTATGACCATTCCATTTCAAGGGGCTTTGGTGAAAATGACTTTGGATGATGACTTAAGATATAGACACTATGAGACTCGAGTAGTCCATCACTGATCTATTAAAAATGCTTAAATGGTGATGGACTACATTCAACAATCATGATTTAGCATTAAAAGCAAATTGATTTTGTTCCTAAACTAACACACTAATAAAAGAAAAATCAAGATAAAGGGGAAAAGGGAAGAAAAAACCATGATATCATAGAGATGAGGTTGAGTGTCTGATTAAAAAAATCTCATATAAACCAATCCTTAGCTAAGCCAGACATAGCACAAATCCAGCTAAAGGATGGTGTGAGAGTCTACAGATAAGTTGTTGTGAACAAAGAGGAGCACAACCAACATAAAAATGCATAGGAAATGGTCATTGGAATATTATTTAGTGATACAATGGGATTGTCCCAAAAGCTATGGGACACTTGTGTTACTTGAGATGAATCTAGAGATATGGTTAATTTAATTTTAATCTAAATGTATTTGATTTAGGATCAACATGTAGGCCTAAAAGAGCTGAATGGAAATCTACAACTAATCTTAAGTCTAAAACTTGAGTCGAAAAGGGAGAAGGGATGATAAAAAGGAAATAATGGTGATGCACCAAGACTATATGGAGTGACTCTACAAGCCTTAAATAACACACTATAAATTGTAAAAGATAGTAAAAAATCACACAAGCTCTGATATGAACACTTTAATTTCATAAGTGATTTGCATGGAAGTGTATGACATAATAAAACACTAAGAGGGATGAAAAATGATCCAAAAATAGTGTTTGCATAGACCTATATGCACACAAAATATGACACACAGGAAAAGAGCCAAGTTCTACACAAAGTATTGGGAATGGACAAAAATTAGAGGGATAAAAATTATCCACAGACAAAGATCAACAAAGCATGGGAAGTGCACATGATGCAGAACAATAGAGAGAGGTGAACTTAACTCTCATTAAAATGCAAGGTTCAGGCAATAAAGGGGATCTTAGAGGGAAAGTTTTGGTAGCATTATTGTGCCTATAACTTTTAGCCATTTTACAATGAAAGACTCATGCTTATATAGGCAATGAGAATCCCATGGGTCATTTATTATAATTAAGACTATAGCTGAGATAATTAAATTGAAGATTAGAAATTGAGATACATAATATTTTGTTAAATCAGTCAAAGGTGGACAAAAGTAATCAGTATTCTAACTACATCCTTCAGGCATGGTGATAATTGCCTCAAAATTGAATCTAATGGTTGGACATATTCTTTTATTGGTTGTGTAGCAACCAATATTTAATTGTTCAATGGCCATAGATTAATTTGAAAGCTTTTGTGTGCAAGAATGCAACTATAAATCTCATAGAATTACTACCTTAGAATATTTTGGAATAATTTCATCATTTCTACTTTTAATGTTGCTCCCTGTGGACTTTCATGCCATGTTTATCATTAAGACACTTATTTGTCCTATATACTCTAATCATGATCTCATTGTGTTGGTCTCACTCACGCTTTAATTATATTAGCTAGACTAGCATTAAATTCTACAAACTTGGGCTTAGTTCATTTCACTATGTCAACTATAATGTTTTCCTGGGTCATTTATCTGACAATCCTATGATCCTTGAGCCATCACATTTTGAATATACAAATCTTTATTAGTAGACATGCCATCAAATTTAGACTTGGAAATTGATGACATCACACCATTTCATTCACTACCTCATTTATTACTTAGTTATGTCACCTCTTTAATCCATTAAGCTTCAGCCATAGTATATGGACTCTACATGACATCTCCCTAACTACTTTAGGATCTACACTGTAAATCTATCAATCGAGCCATGTGGTTGTTTTCTATTTGCCTTCCCCTTTCCTTGGGATTTGTTGACCAACTCTATTAAGTGTCAGTTGGTGATCTACTATTCATTGGGTGCTCTTGTCACCATGTGCTTAGGTCTTACCATCTCCATGTGGCTCTTTCTCACCTTTTTGTTGCTTAATTAAGGCTTCAAATAAATTCCAACTATTTATCATGTAGTGAAGTGAGATCTCTCCATGTGAAAGCATCTTACTCACCACTACCCTAACACACTACTCCATTTGCATAGACTGCCCTAAGGCTTTGGAGCAATATGATTGTACCATGTGGCATCATATTGCTCACCCACTATCCTAGGGCTTTAAAATACTATTTGGGCTGCACATAAATATCTAGGAAAGCGGGGTAGTGAGATTGTGCCATGTGGTATTATCCTGCTAACCTGCTAGCCCGAAGGGATTTTAACTTATATAAATAGTTTTGGGTCACTGGGTCATTAAGATTACAACACATGGAAGCATCCACTTTCTTGCTACTTTGCTAACATCATTAACTCATTAGAATATTTTTGAATAGGCCCAACACTCTTAGAAGAGTGGCGTATGGCACCAAGTAACTTTTACAAAAATAGCTAAGTCCTTTTTCTATTCAACCCCTACAGGCTTTGAGAGTGTTGTGTGTTCATTAGGAAGGCTGAAAGGGAGATTGGGAAGACTACTATGTGCTCAAGAACCTCCTCAAAATGTCTAAGTGTTGAAACTTGTCTAGACCTAACCTCATACTCATTTGATTTTCCTTGAATTGACTAAACTTTGAGAACCTGTGGGTGATCTAAAGTTTTGAACTAATGAACTTGGGTGTTGTTCTTCCATGGCAACCAAAAATGGTCAATATTTATAATGACATGTATGAGATGATTACCTGTTAAGCAATAATCTAGTAGCCCTAAATCAATTTGTCAGGTACGAAGTCATCTAGAGTCTCTTGTTATTCTTTATCTTAATTATGATTGGGCATGAGAATGATACTTGACCTTAGAATGAATTGAGATACCTTCCACAAGGACAAATAAAGCAAATAATTGTGCCAAATGATGCTTAGAGGAAAGGCAAAACTAAGCTAACAAAATTGTGCACCTATGATTAGAGGAAAAGAAACTACTCTAAACAATAACATGTGCATGCAAAACTTAGGGAAAGTAAAACATCCAAACTACTATTTAAAAGTGTGTTCATGATCACCCAATATAGAGCTTGAGATGAATCCCATCGATAGGGATAGGTAACACTTCTCCACTTGGTCTTACAAGATGGTATGTATTGGCTTGCTTACAACTGGCTTGAGTATATGGGTCATTCTATTTAATATTGAATTTTGTATGTTGCCCAACCTTTTCTATATTTGAGTCCCACTTATGTACCAAGTCTCCTTCATTGAAGCTTTTGTCACCAACCCTTATATCAAATGTTCTCTTGGTCTGCACTTGTTGAAGCTCCATAGTGTGAATGGTTTTCACCTTGAGTTCTTAGAGCTGCATCATCTCAACCAACCTTACTATCATGGGCTCACTCTTGTGCACTTCCAATTGATGATATAGCTCCAATTAAGGCAATTCAAGAGACAAAAGAAACCTTGATTCATTTACATAAAATAACATGAAGGGTAAATTCCCTAGCACCCTTTTTAGCATTATTCGGTCTGCCCAAAGGGTTGTCTTGAGATTGGCATGCCAAGAACACTAATTATATTCCATGGTTCACTTAATAATGTGAATTAAGTTCTTATTATTTAATTAAACTAATCCATTACCTTGAGGTTAATAGTTTGAATATGTGCTTAGATTGATGTTATATTAGACCACCCATTCATTGATCTTGGCTCTGAGGAAATCTAGTGCATTGTTTGAGATAATAGTGGGTAGATCACCAAATCTTATGACAATGATTTCATAGAAGTCTAGGATGGAAACCTCATTAGCCTCCTTGAGCACCATTTCCTCCATCCACCTTGTGAAGTAGTTAGTTATTGTGAGGATCCATTTATGCAAAATGCTTGATAGTGGTTTTATCATGCCAATGAAGTCCAAGCCCCACTGTGTAAAGGGTTGATCAGCTTGTATTGGGTGTAGGGGTAAGGATGCTAGTTTCTACTTACCTACAAAGAAGGTGAACTTCTCGTAGCTTTGTACCCATGTATGTGCATTCTTGAATAGAGTTAACCAATAATAACCAACTTGCATGATTTTTAGTGTAGTGGTTTTAGGGGAGTAATGGCCTTCTGACTACCCATCATGGAATTATTCTAGGATCCTGTTCACTTGATCTTACTATATGCATCATAGGAGAACTCCATTAAATTTTTTTTAAAGTGCACTGATGACAAACACAAAAGGAATGACTTTTAATCTAAAGTGTTTGTGCATGAATTTATGCAAGTCATGTGGTTATGCACTGGTTTGGATGAATATCCTCATGCTCTCATTCCATCTCTCTGGGGCACTTTGGTCTTCTTATTGGTTTTTGTGTAGTGAAATAATTGTGTAGTCTTCTCTCTTCACATCCTCTAGTAATTACTCATAGAGTATTTTGCCTCTCACTAGCTTGTTGATTTAGATGTCTATGTCATATTCTATCACCTTTATGACCCAACAAACTCTCTTCTCACTAATGTCTTTACTGATTAAGAAATCCTTTATTCTCGAGTGTGAGACCATAAGCTAGATCTTGTATTGGAGAGCATGTGCCTAAACTTATTGAGCACTCTTATTATTATAAGGGTGTGTTTTTATAAAAAGTTTTAGCATATCTCATAATTCTTGAGTGTTTAGCTAAAGAAAGTGGTGGGATGCTCCAGTTGGTCATTGTCTAATACACAAGAATGGTTGAGATGCCTTTAGTTCTACCAAATGCATAAAGGATGAAATCCTTATCGTAATATGGATTTATCAAGGAGCTTTGTAATGGCATGCTTGATAGCCTCAAAACTATTTCAACCTTTTTGGATATATTTGAACGCAATGCTCTTCTTGAGCATTTTTGTGAGGGACCTAACCAAAGTTAAGAAACTTGACACAAACCTTCTAATGAATTTTATTTTTCTAAAGAAGTTTTGGATACCCTTATTTTAACCTTGGAGAGGGAGTGATAGAATGGCCTCAACTCTTTGGATATCAAATACGAGTCCCTCTTTAGAGATGATGTGCCCCAAGAGTTTACCTTCATGCACTAAGATTATGGAATTGATTGGGTTTAGAGAGATCCTAAACTCTTAGCATTCTTTAAATACTTGCTCTAAGTGACCTAAATGATCCACTATGTTAGTAGAGAAAATGGTTATATTATCAAGGTAAACCAAGATGATATTATTGAGGATTCCCTTGAATGCCATATTTATGGCCCTATAGAAGGTAGCTCCTATGTTTGTCAAACCAAAGGGCATCCTTTGGTATACAAAGGTACCCCACTTAGAGGTTAACATTGTTTTGAATTGGTCGCACTCTTGCATAAGTATCTGGTTATGGCTCAAATAACCATCCAATAGTGAAAACCTTTGTATAACTATGACTATTTACAAAATTTACTCCATTGGTAGAATGGGTAGTGATCTTTGAGGGAAGCTTTATTCAGGTAACTGGAGTCTATGCATAAATATATCTCTTTATTCTTATTGCATATTGGGACTGGATTGGCTACCCATGAAGAATGTTTGATTGGAAATATTAAGTTGGCCTTAATGAGCTTCGAGAGCTCTTTCATTATTAAGGGCTCAAGCTTAGGGTTAACTGGACTTTGCTTCTACTTGACTGGCTTAGTATTAGGGCTAAGCTCAATCACATGTTGAGCTAACCCTAAATCAAAGCCTCTAAAGTCTTGGTAGTGCCATGTGAATATATCATCATATATTTTGCTTAGCTCAATAAATTCTTTAACTTCAGATGGGGAGCATACCTTATTAGATTTTAGGAGCTTATCATTAGATATGACCATTGGCATGAAGATTTACTCCTTCACCATCATGTTTCTCTTCTCCCTTTTGAATTGATCATTAGAGTTTAAGATGTTCTATAGCATGAGCAATCTTATGGGTAGTTTGTTTCCTTTAAATTGGATGATTTGATCCTCAGACCATGTTTGTAACCTTGACTAGTTTTTGGTAGAAAATTCTACCTCTGCTTGTAAAAATTTGATGATCTACTCATCATTATCAAACACTTACCAATTTGCATCAATATTAGGCACTATAGGTCCAAATATAAGCTTGACAAACTATCATGAATCTCTTAGAACATCAATAAGGAGGTTGTATTAAGAGGCTACTATGGCAAGCCTATCTGCATCAACATTTTGCTTCCTTGACACAACTTGTATATTAAAAACATCAAATATTTCAATGAGGTCCCATACTTTGTGTTTATAATCCTTTAGTACGATGTTCTTGGATGAATTTTGGGTTTGCACCTGATTTGAAATGAGTTCACTATCCCCAAACACTTGCAATGTCTTAATTCCTTTTTTTTGAAAAAACTAGAGGCTTTGGATCAATACCTCATATTCAACTATATTATTGGTGTAACTAAATTTTAACCTGCATGCATGAAATTATTTCTCTTTTTGAGGAGAGATAAACACAATTCCCACACTTACACCATTTTTATTTTTGTAACCATTAAAGAATAGTTGTTATGTGCCTTCAAGGTCTTCTTGAGTTTTTATGAGGTTTGGTATGACAGTGTCATCCTTGAGGATACAATAATTGCCCAATTTTGTTTCTTCCATATAATCATATAGATCAAATCTATGATCCTCATTATCCCAATCATCTAGTGCTACATCTAGGAATTCCTCTAGAGGTATGGTAATCTCATGCAAGATTGAATTATCTTCAAAGTCATGTATTATATAGTTCATGTCAATGGGATTGGGCAAGTATGGATCTATACGATCTCTATAAATAGGCTCAACCTTGATGGTCAACTTGGTTTCATGTCTAATCCTCAATATCATGTGTGACCATTTAGATGATAAATGCCTACCCATTTTTTTAGTGAAGTTTGTTGAAAAATAAATGGCAAAAAAAGAGGCAAGTCTATAATAGAGATGTCTTAGGTAATAGGGAATTCCTCTAGAGGTATGGTAATCTCATGCAAGATTGAATTATCTTCAAAGTCATGTATTATATAGTTCATGTCGATGGGATTGGGCAAGTATGGATCTCTATGATCTCCATAAATAGGCTCAACCTTGATGGTCAACTTGGTTCCATGTCTAATCCTAAATATCATGTGTGACCATTTAGATGACAAATGGTTGCCCATTCTTGCAGTGAAGTCTATTGAGAAATAAATGGAAAAAAAGGAGGGAAGTCTATAATAGAGAGGCTAGGGCATGCATGTAAGGCCCAGTTTAAGCCTTTAATAACCCTTATAGTTTTGATATCTATTTCATCTAGCTAAATAATTCCTTTTTTAATTAGGGTATACTCTATACCTAGCATATTAGCTATCTTCTTGGGCATGATTGAGCTACTTGCACTCAAATCAATGATTTAATTATGGACAAGGTGCTTACCTATGATCAAGGAGATATAAAATGGTGGTGGTTTGTTGCTTTTGATAGGCTCTCTTTTTAGTTAACACAATATTTTGGAAATGGATGGAGAGGCCTTTATTTTTTCATGAGGATAAAATCTCTTTAATGCTTCTTATAACAAATTCCTTTGGGAAGGGATGGATAGGGCCTCCCATGTATTCACATTCAATATTTTTTTCTTCATTTATTCCACTATGTTGAGAGGAATTTGAGTCCCTTTCATTTTAAACTTTGAGATAATAACCTCCTTCTTAATTTGTTGACTGGCTTGTAGTTGATTCCTTTTATGAATAGGCTAATAATTTTGTGAATGGGTGGCAGTGGGATTCACTTTATCTTTGGAAACTTCACATGAAACTTTTGAAGTAGAAGTTTGGCATGTTGAGGGATATTTATCACCTATTTCTCTTAATTTTTACTCATTTCTTAATTTTGGAAGAAGATAAGAAACTAGTAATAAGGATGTGGTAGAAATACATAGTTGGTGATGCACACGTAATCCAGATGAATGTCAAGAACTCCTCTTTGGCTTAGAAGGAATAACCTACAAATAAGAAAGCACTAACAAAGGGGTTATTAGCAAGATAGTTGGGTGGACTACCTAGCTTGAGCTAGATCCAAGAAGCATAATCTTGCTAGGAGGCTATCAATCCACTCTTAATAACAATCAAGTTGAAAATGATAAAATTAAGGTACTTACATAAAGTAAATAAAATGCAATACAAGAATAAAGTAGGATGATTATTAAATAAAATGACTAAATATAGTAAAATTGGGTCAATACTCATGTTAGAATGGGTGAATTCCGTTTCAAAATTTTGAAAAAGGATATGTGAACAGGTAGGAACATAGAAATTTAGGTTTGGTTGGGGTTAAGGGATTAAAAATAACTTGTTATTTTTTGCCACAATGATCTTCGGTAGTTGGGTAATCATCGGTGGTTAAAGGGTGACCATTAGTGATTGTGCTAACCATTGACAGTCGCCTATTGATTTTTGAAGGTACTCATAAAAGAGTTATAGAATGGGTGAGTGGTCTAATAATGATTCTATTAAGGATCCAAAAGTTTGGAAATAAGGTGCAAATAGGTTTGATCAAATTAGGGGGTTATAAAGCCAATGAAATAAAGAACAAGTAGAATATACCTATAGTTTGCTAGATGTTGATGGTTGAAGGTTGGAGCAATTTTGCCTGAATAATAGTACTTTGGCCTCAAAAGAAAATTCAGTAGAGGGTCGAGTCTCTTTTGATATTATTGAGTTATTGAAGGAAAACTAGATGTTAGAAGACTTGAATACTTATATGCAAGAATGCTTGATAGCTTCAACATGGATCCATTTCACCTCCTACTCCCCTCCTTTTATAGGCAAAGAGAGATAGAGGATGGAAAGTTCCCTAGAGGGTGAGGTTGTTGATCATGATGCTTAGAAGTTCCTTATCACCATATAGGGTGAACATATTAAATTATGCCTCATTATCTTGCACACAATTAGTGATGAGCTAGGAAGGTGAGGACTTGACCATCGACAATCAAGCTAACCATCAATGGTTAAGCTGACCATTAGCGATCAAGTGTTCAAAGGTAAAGGTCAATAAAAGGGGTTAAAAAGGTTTGGTTAAAGTTTAAGGGTTAAGTTACTAGGTTGGTGAATTTAGTTAACTAGGTGGTCAACTAGACTCGGGGTCCAAATAGGGTCAAGAAGGGTCCCAAGGCATTTCGACATCTAGTACGATTTTCTAGTGTTTACATTTTTTCCCTTTTTAATATGTGGCTTTGAATTAACAAGATACACAACAAAAATGGATTGCTTGGTCGAAGGTTTATTTGCTCTAAATATGGGAGAAGGTGTTCCCCCTCAAATTGGGAGTCGATGAGGTAAATTGAAATCGAGTTGGAGTTTGACGAATGGTATATGGTGAGTCACAAGGTTGGTGACAAAAAGGTGGGGTTGGGCATTTGAGATGTAAACATGCACATAAAATATGACTAAGTGTGATAGTAAAGATCTTACAAAGATTATGATTACCAATTTTGGTAAAATTAAAGTCAATTTTAAAAGTATGAGTGATAGGGTAACTAGTCCATAGTGTTAAGTTGTGGAGCTAAAAGCTTCACTGATGCAAACAGAGGAGGTTGCTGAGTTGCAGAGCAACTGAAGTCAGTCTGATCAATTGATGTCAGTCATATCCAGTTACACAGCTGTCAACATCGATCAGACATCAGCCGACGTCAGTAATCTCTAGATAGACAGGGATCGACGTCAGTCACCTGTGCATTCCAGAACTGTTAGTTACACAAATAGTTAGTTTGTTGAACGACTAGTTTACATGTAAAGACTAATTTCAGTCTTGAGTCTGCATTTCTAATTATTGTAATTAGGAAGTCTAATTATTGTTTGCATGGGATCTATTTAAGAGACTCATGGGGCTGTATTGTAATCAAGGACAAGGAAGAGATCCTTCTAATTGTAAGATCAGGTTGATCTGCAGGTTATTGCAAGATCAGGGGAGATCTACATGGTAAGTAAGATCATTTGATTTGCAGGTGTGCAAGATCATAGAGATCTACTTAGAGTACTTTAAGTACTTGGTGTACTGGCAGTATTGTTACTAACTGGTGGAGGGTACAACTATGTGTTTGAGTTGTGGTTGTAATTGGTGGTGTGAGAGAGAACTCTTGAGGGAGAATTACTGGTACACCCAAGAGGTGTGGGAAGAGTGTAATTTCTTCATTGTATTTCTTTCTGGATGAGTTGAATACAAGATTGTATTGTCTCTCAAATTTTGTGTTGTTTCTGATTTCTAGTTACTTATTACTTCTGGTTAAATTCCATGTTTAGTTGCTTATACAAGGTAATCAATTATGCTCCTAGATCCTAACAAGTGGTATTAGAGCTTTATGTTCTAGATTCCTGACAAGTGGTATCAGAGCCAAGTTGTTGGTTCATCAGAGCCAAGTTGAAGGTTCACAAAGCCAGGGTGCAGGTTCATCAGAGCCTGGTTCAGAGCAGGTTAGTGTTTGATTATAGGTCACTCTCAGGGGTTTCCGATTGAGTGAGAGTAAAGCAATGATAGAAGAAAGTAAGCTAAGAATGGATAAATTCAATGGCAAGAATTATCAATTATGGAGGATGCAGATAGAAGAATATCTATATCAGAAAGATCTGTACTTACTGTTGGGTGGGGTTGCATGCAAGCCCACAGATATGAAAGATGAAGAATGGAATGTTCTTGATTAGAAGGCTCTGGGATCTATAAGGTTGAGCCTGGCATCGTCTATGATTTCTAACTTATCACAGGCTAAGACAATTATAGAGTTAATGGAATCTTTGGCAAATTTATATGAAAAACCCTTAGCTTCGAATAAGGTATTTCTTATGAAGCAATTATTTAATTTGCAAATGCTGAAAGGTGGATCGGTACATAGTCATCTTAGTGATTTCCATGGATTAGTAAATCAGTTAATTTCAGTCAATATTGCTTTTGATGATGAAATTAAGGCTCTCTTAATCTTATGCTCATTACCTAAAAGTTGGGATAGTTTGGTAATGGCAGTTAGTAATACTGCGTCTGCTTCAAATATCTTGAAAGTTGATGATGTTGTTAGTGTAATCTTGAATGAAGAAATTTGTAGGAAAAGCACAGGGGAATCATCAGGTAATGCTTTAAGTGTTGAAAGTAGGGGAAGGCAAAGAGAGAAGATTGAGCAAGGGAAATCAAGGTCAAAGATAGGCAGGAGATCTAAATCCAGGTATGGCAATAAAATCCTGCTGGAATTGTGGAAAGAAAGGGCATGTAAAGAAAGATTATTGGTTGGTTAAAGATCAGCATGAAGGAAATGAAGAAGCAGATGTTACAGGTATTGTTGCATAGGATGCTCTTGTATGTTCCTTGGATAAAGTGGAATCTTGGGTTTTAGATTCTGGTGCCTCTTTCCATGCAACCCCAAATAGAGAATTTTTCCATGATTATGTCCAAGGAGACTTTGGAAAGATTTATTTAGGGGATGGTAAGCCTTGTCAAATGGTTGGCAAAGGGAAAGTGCAACTGAAATTGCAGATGGGAAACACATGGGTGTTGAAGGAGGTCATGCATGTCCTAGTCCTGAAGCGGAATTTAATTTCTGTAGGAAAGTTGGGTGATGAGGGATGCACAGTAACTCTCACAGTGGATTCTTGGAAAGTTTCCAAGGGTGCACTTGTTTTAGCAAGAGGTAAGAAAGTAGGTACTCTTTATCTATCCACTTGTATTACTGATTCTCCTTTTGGTTTATCTACTTCAGATGTAGATGCGAAGATGTGGCTCCGTAGGCTTGGTCCAATGAGTAAGAAGGGGATGCATGTTCTTGAGTCAAAAGGTAAGAGTTCAAATTTAGAAAGCATAGATTGAGATTTTTGTAAGCAATAAAAGAAAGTGAGGTTTCTTGAAACACATGCTACAAGAAAGGATCAGGTTTATTGCAGAAAGAGGAAATCTGATGGTTTTGACAAGAACAGGAAAGCCTTGGTTTTCAAGGAGAAGATGATGCATATAGATCAGCTCAAGGGGCTAAATAATTTTGAGAAGGGTAGTTTAGATAAGGTTATGATCCAAGGTGAGCTCACAAGTAAAAAGTCATCACTCACAGGAAAACACAGTTACCGATGTCAGTCAGGTGGAATTGACATCAAACAGGTAGGTACCGACGTCGATCATGTGCAAACTAGAGTTGGTGGTGTTGGGCAGGTGGACACTAACATCGGTCAGGGAACCAACATTGGTGATTAGGTAGACACCGACGTCAGTTAGGGAACTGACATCGATAGTCAAGTCGGTCGCATGGAACTAACATCGATCGGGTGCAAACTAAGAGGTGACCGACATCGGTCACTGTCAAAATAGATTTTGGGCAGATAGCAAGCTGTCAAGGAGTCTCAAACACCCATGAGGAGGACTAAAAGGGTAAGTAAGCCTCAAATTCATTATTCCCCTTCTTTATACTACTTGTTGCTCACTGATGGTCAAGAACCAGGGAGTTTTAAAGAGGTAGAGCAGGTAGAATCTAGAAAATAGTGGGAACATGGCATGAATGAGGAAGTTGATTCCTTGGAAAAAAACCAAACGGGAGATTTGGTAGAGTTTCTAGCTGGAAAGAAAGCACTAAAAGGTGAATGGATTCCCAGGTTAAAGAAAGGAGAGAATGGACACGTGAGACGGAAGGCCAAGTTATATGGTCTTGAGCAGGCTGCAGGACAATGGAGGTTTGACAGGTGTATGACAAAGCATGGCTTTAGTCAATGTCAATGTGACCATTATGTTTCCTTTACTAGGTTGGATAATATTAGCTACATTATCCTATTATTGTATGTAGTGTATATGCTTGTTGCAGGGTCACACATGCAGGGAGTTGCTGAGCTAAAGGTAAAGTTAGTTCAGAGGTGTGCCATGAAGGATTTGGGAGCAGTAAAATTCTTTGGCATGAGTATTTCTAGAGACAGAGAAGATCACAGGTTGATGTTGTCTCAATATTATTATGTTAATAAGGTAGTGGAGAGGTTCAATATGTAGGATGCAGAACCGGTTAGCACACCTATGGTTAGACATTTCATAGAACAGTGTCCTAAATCACATGATGAGGTTAAGTGCATGTGTACTAGACCTAATATTGTCCAAGCAGTGAGAGTTGTCAACAAGTTTGTGGCCAATTTGAGAAAGGAGCACTGAAAATTAGTTTAGTGGATTCTCAGGTATCTGAGAGGGACCAGCAACAGGTTAACATGTTATGCAGGGTCAGGCACTTTTCTACATGGGTATGTAGATTCGAATAGGGCAGGTTACTTGGATGATAGGGGTAACACCACAGGATATGTGGTGGTTGGTCTTCAAGATTGAACTTAAAGAGGGATACAAGCCAGGAAACAAAATTAGATGATGTACAAGTACAGGTATAGGTGCAGTTATTTATATACAAGTGGGAGATTGTTAAGTTGTGGAGCTAAATGCTTCACTATTATGAAAATTGGAGGAGGTTGTTGAGTGCTAAAGCAATAGACATCGACATGATCAACTGACGTCAGTCATATCTAGTTATAAAGCTGCCAACATCGGTCAAGAATCAGTCGACATCAATCATCTCCAAATAGACAGGGACCGACGTCAGTCGCCTATGCATTCCAAAACTGTTAGTTACACAAACAGTTAGTTTGTTGAATGGTCAGTTTGCATGTAAAGACTAATTTTAGTCTTGAGCTGTGTTTTTAATTATTGTAATTAAGAAGTCTAATTATTGTTTGCATGGGATCTATTTAAGAGACTCATGGGGCTGTATTGTAATCAAGGTCAAGGAAGAGATCTTTTTGATTGTAAGATCTAGGTTTGCAAGTGTGCAAGACTAGGTTGATCTATAGGTTGTGCAAGATCAGGGGAGATCTACATGGTGAGTAAGATCAGTTGATTTGTAGGTGTGCAAGATTAGGGAGATCTACTTGGAGTACTTTGAGTACTTGGTGTACTAGCATATTGTTACTGACTAGTGGAGGGTACAACTCTGTGTTTGAGTTGTGGTTGTAATTGGTTGTGAGAGAGAGAACTCTTAAGGGAGAATTACTAGTACGCCCAAGAGGTGTGGAAAGAGTGTGATTTCTTCATTGTATTTCCTGCTAGAAGAGTATTAATACAAGATTGTATTGTCTCTCATATTCTATGTTGTTTTTGAATTCTAATTACTTATTACTTCTGGCTAAATTCTGTGTTTAATTGCTTATACAAGGTAATCAATTGTGCTCCTAGATCCTAACAAGTGGTATCAGAGCTTTATGTTCTAGATTCCTGACACATAGCACTAGTCATAGCTAATCAGGTGACTCTATAAGTCTCCCTGATATGTTTAGTGTTTTTGCAGGTATCTGAGGTAGGAAGTTCTCCCTTGAAAAAACACAAATAGTCTAGTCATGCATGAAGTGGTACAAATTCAAATGGTCAACATGGCAAGGTTGGTCGGTGCAATCAAAAAGACCAAGCAAGGTCTTCATAAAATATGTGAGTGTTCAGGTCAAAAATGACCAACATCAAGGTGGACATAGTTAAATGGTTGGTTAGAGAAGGGTAATCTCCAAAATTTCAAGTTTTGGTTCGGGGGAGATTAGATGATCTCCAAAAGTTAGGCACTTAGGTTGGGTGCTTAAAATTTTTTAAAAGTGATAACCTGATCATTGATGGTTAGGGTTTCTAAGGTTGACCATCGACGGTCAGCTTGATCATTGAAAATCAATGAAAAACCTTAAATATCTAGAATATAAAAAGTGAAAATGAAATTTCATTTTCACTTTTGATATTTTGACCTTTGTGCTTTCTTTGTAGTCTAGTGATTTATTTCTTAGAATTTATTTATGAGAGTTGACTAAGTGTTTGTCTGAGGTAGAGCTTGTTGATTGGTGAGAGGCATGTGTTTGAGGAGATCAGTTGGGACCAATGATGCAGGGTGGATGAAGATGTGGCTGAGCAATAGGATGTGGGCTTTAACCTCGACAATGATCGAGGAATGAGGTAGCTGATGTTTTGAAATTGTTAGTTAATTTGGTTGTTTATTGAAGTTAAATTTGGGTAATTTGTGATTGATTTGGTAGGGTTTTGGGGGGGTTGACCTAGGTTTACATTTTGGGTAAAATTGGGAAAATTAACTAGTGAAATTTAAAATTAGAAGATTATATGAGTTGAGGGTAAGAGCAATGGCAACACCATTAGGAGGGCCACCAGGGATGATTGCTATGACACAATACTTGGCCATATTTGAGGAGTTGATATATTACAAGGGCATATTGTTGGCATAATGTCTAGAGAAACTGAGATGGAGAGAGTATAGGGCTAGTTTAGTAGGTGGACCAGCTATGGTGACTCTAGGGTAGTAGACCTCTATAGTGAGTGGACATACAAGTATCCTAGGAGGACCGACCCTAGATGGTAGTGTAGGTACAAGAGTAGGAGCCATTGGTAGTGGAGGTGGTACCCCAGGGGCATGATATTATATGTTTTGATATGTTATATGTATATGATTCTGATACCAGCCTATGTGCTGATGATGCAAGATATACATGAGAGAGATATTTAACAATTATTACATGTATTATATAGTTCATGGACATGATGTATATGATGATTTTTATGATGCTCATGATGATATATATATATGATGTATGTTCATGGTTCATGGTTGACATGTTTTGATGTTTTGAATGCTTTATGCTTATGAGATGTGTACTCAGTAGCTTTAGGCATGTGATGACTTATGGATGATGTTTTTATTTTGTTCATATATATGATGATGAATGGCTCAATTATGGTTATGCTAATGTGGTTTTATGATTTGATGTTATATGATGAATTAACATTTTGATCATAAATAGATATATGATGCAGTTCATGATGATTTGATCATAGATAGATATATGATGTGGTTCATGGATATGGTTAATGATTGATGTTTTATTTTATGATGATGGATATGTAATGTGATTATGGTTAAGGATGTAATAAAAATACATAAAGTAAGTTAAATAACAAACTAAATGTAGGAAATAGAAATGAGAATCATGAGATGCATGTCAACATGAACCAATGACAAAAGGGTAAAGAAAAACATGATGTTTTTTCATTAGTAAGGACCTAACAAAATCGAAGTTAGATTGGCTTAAGGAAACTAAGCCTTCTGAATGCTTCGTGTTAGCATGCTTTGGTTGATAAAAGAGTGTCTTGATCACAATGTGTTAAGTAAGCTCATAATCCCTTGATTTATAGATAGTATAAAGGGGGAATAGGTGATGGGTGAATGGTAAATGTTTGTAAGTAAGGTAACCTTTTTTGGGTTAGTGTGCCCTTTTTATAGATGACATAAGAACCAAATTAGACAAGTCCATGTCATAATGTTAGGTGTAGACTGATCGATGCAAGAATTCTACTAATGCTAGATATGAAAGTTGATTGTAGCTTTATTGGGATTTTGATTTTGATATAGGGTCTTTTGTTTATTACTTTTTTTTTAGATGGGTTGTGAATTTGATCGATGTGGGAAGCTTCAACTGATTGCTTTTGACCCTTTTGACGTAGCCATCCTTCAAGGGAGTGGTCTAAGTTTAGGTTTGTATGTTTGGTAGCTATCCTTTAAGTGAGAAGTCTATCATTGAAGAAATTTAGATTTGTGTAGCTATCCTTTAAGGGAGTAGTATTTTATGCTAGACAAATATGACCCAAGTAATATTTAGGTATCCCAAATGTTTTGATGCAAGGTTTTAGACATGGATGAGTCTAATTAGGCTTAGAGGT
This sequence comes from Torreya grandis, assembly GCA_037957365.1. Taxonomy (NCBI): domain Eukaryota; kingdom Viridiplantae; phylum Streptophyta; class Pinopsida; order Cupressales; family Taxaceae; genus Torreya; species Torreya grandis. The sequence goes on from JARHVA010000178.1 coordinate 2,003,367, forward strand.
TTACCTTTATGAGGGCAAATTTTTTAGCATAATAAGGTGAATAATAGGTAAAAGGGATGGTTTTGAGAGACAAATGATCATGGTATTTCATCTTGTTAGAGTCACAAAGTATCTATGAGAACCATGCCATGGGTAGAGCCATGATACCCATATTTAGGATTAGGATATGATTATGATGGTTAATCACATGGTTCTATGTTGTAATCAGTTGTCCTCAAAGGGAGAGAGAGAGAGAGAGAGAGAGAGAGAGAGAGAGAGAGAGAGAGAGAGAGAGAGAGAGAGAGAGAGATAAGTGAAGGTGAAAATATTGTAAATCCAGGAATGAGCTTAAGTTAGATAGAAAAGTGAGTTTGATCCTTATTTAAAAAAATAAAGGACACAGATGCAAAACATTAGGAGGCTCAGGTTCTGGTTTGCCTTCAAGACAGGATAAACGGTAAGCTCCTAATCTATACTTATGGGTTATAATATAGGGTCCAAGCCAATTGAAAGCAAACTTTCCTCTTTTGATTTTATCCATATTGGTTACATGTTGGTTTTCCTTTAATACAAGGTCTCTGATATTGAATTCTCATTCTTTTAGGTGTTTGTTATAGGCACGCTTGATTTGTTCCTGATAGACATGAAGATGTGTTGTGAGGTCATGTTTGTCAAGTATCTCAAGTCATGATAGACATTCTTGATGATAGTCACTCTAAAAAATGATCTCCTACAAAGATATGCAAAGAGAGGAAATCTAGACTTTGAGAGGCAAGACTACCTCTGCTCTGAAGACTAGAGAGAAAGGGGTAGCACTCATAGATGTTTGAATGCTAGTGCGACAGGCCCATAAAGTGAAAGGAATGTGCAATTACCAATCCCAACCTAAAGCACTGACTACTTTGGTCAACTTTTTGTTAAGGGTTTTTTTAGAGGCTTCTACCTATTCATTTGCTTGTAAATGGTAAGGCAAGGAAAATCTTAACTTAATGCCAAATGCATCATAGAGACCTTGGGCTTGCTTGTTCTTAAAATGTTTGTCATTATCAGTGATGATCTTATGGAAAACACCAAAATGATAGATGATATGATGGTTGATGAAGTCAACTATCTTATCAGCTTTAGTTGAGATGAGAGGAATGGCTTCCACCCACTTGGTGAAATACTCAGTGGTGGTAATGATGGATTAGTGTCATTATGAATAACGAGGGATGATTTCCCCAATGAGATTGAGTCCCCATTGTGAGAAGGGTCAATATTATATGGATACTTATAGGCCATGGGAAGGTGTGTGATGTAAATTGGCATGTTGTTGACATTTAACACACTTTTTTATATAATCATAGATGTCTTGGTTGAGGGTGGGCCAATAGTAACAAAGGCAAAGGATATGTTTAGTGACAGATAAACCACTAAAGTTTCCCCCATAGATTTTGTCATGTATTTCCCTGATAGCATGGGAATATTCATGACTATGTAGATAATGGAGAAGGAGGCCATCGAAGCTATACTTGCAAAGGATTCCCCCTAGTATGGTGTAACAAGAGGTAATCTTAATAAAGGATCTTTGGGCATTCCTAGAGAGATTAGGAGGAAATATGCTGAGGTTGAGATAGTTGAAGGTTTGTTCATACCAAATGTCAGATGGATATTGCTCTACATTACAAATAATAGGAAGGGCAGAATGGATATAAGATGGGGAGATAAATTAGTGGATGGTAATAAAGAGATTAGACTTGGTAGATTAAGATGGGATTTGGGAGGCAAGGAAAGCCATTATATCGACAAAATTATTGGTATATTGAGGAACTAATTGGATAAGGTAATGATCAAATGATGTTAAGAATGCGTCTACTAGTAGTTTTTGTAAGATATCATTCTTACACTGGTAGGATCTATTGACATGGTTGACCATAAGTTGGGAATCACCAAAGATAGTAATGGATTTAATTCCAAAGGCTAGAGTGGTTTGAAGACCTATATGAGGGATTCATACTTAGCCACATTGTATGTGCATTCAAAGTAAAGTTTAAAGGAAAAAGGAAGAGGTTCACCATCAAGGGGAATGAGGATCACTCCTGCACCCCCATCATGCTAGAATTTGGAGCCATCAAATAACATGGTCATTTGGTAGGTAGGGTTCTCTTGAGAAAGAATCATTATGGACTCATCTAGAAATGCAAGAAGAAGCGGTTGGTTATCTGGTATAGGAGCTTCAGCCAATTGATCGGCAATGACTTTCCTTTAAATGAATTCTAATGAAAGAATGCAAGATCAAACTCAGCTAAGAGTATAAGCCACTTAGCCATACATTAGTTTTGGTTTGGTTTAGAGTGAATGTATTTGAGTGGGTTAGTGTTAGCGATGACATAGGTTTTGTGATTGAGAAGATAATGACAAAGTTTGGAAGCCACAAAGACTAAGGAGAGAAAAAGTTTCTTAGGATGGGTGTACCGAGTCTCATACTATATAAGCATTTGATTTATATAGTAGATAGCTTACTCTTTGTGTTATTCATCATGGTGATCAAGCACGGCCCATAAGGAATGGTCAGTGGTAGAAATATAAAGGTAGAAGGGTTAGTCATCTTTAGGTGGGGTCAGAATAGGTGGAGAAAGAAGGTATTCTTTGAGTAAATCAAAATCTTGTTGGTAGCCCTTGGTCTACTTAAAAGATGTGTATTTCTTAAGGAGATGGTGAAAAGTTTGACATCTATCTAATAATTGAGAGATGAAGCAACATATGGATTGAATCTTTCCCTACAGGGTGTTGAGTTGCTTAAGGTGGGATGGAGGAGGCATATCCAAAATTGCTCTGACTTTGGTAGGGTCTACTTTGATTCCTCAAAGAGAGATGATAAAGCCAAGAAACTTTCTAAAAAAGACCCCAAAAATACATTTCTTGGGGTAAAGTTTGACATGGAAATGGATTAGACATTCAAAGATGATGGTGAGAATAGTTAGGTAGTCCTTGTGATGTTTAGATTTATGAAGGAAAACGTCCACATAGTCCTCTATGATTTTATGGATTAGATCATGGAAGATGTAGGTCATTACATGTTGGTAAGTGGCTCTAGCATTCTTCAGACCAAATGGCATGACCCTATAGCAAAATATTCCCCAAGTGATGATAGAGGTTTTAAGTTGATCCTTGGGGGCAATCAAGATTTGATTATATCTTGAGAAACCATCCATGAGAGATAACATCTCATGGCCAGCTATAAGATCAACCATTTGGTTAATGCTAGGCAAAGGAAAGTCATCCTTTGGGAAAATAATGTTAAGGTCATAAAATTCAAGACAGAGGTGACGTCCCCTTGTGGGTTTGGTAATGGGAATGATGTTAGAAACCCATTAAGGATAGTCAATGAGTTGGATGAAGTCAACAGACAAAAGACATTGAAGCTCCTCTTTGACTAGAAGGGTAATGCAAGGGTGCATCCTACAAAGCTTCTATTGAACATGCTTAGCATCAAAATGGGTGACAATTTTATGGAGGGTTATGGAAGGGTCAATCTTGGGCATATCCTAATAGGAACAATCAAATGCTATGCTATGGTCATGAAGGAAAGAAGGTTAATCCTTTTGCTCCATGGAATTTAAGGATTGTCCAATCGTAACAATGCAAGGGTTATCCTGAGTACCCAAGTTGACATCAATGGTTGATTCATTCAACATGGTTTGGTTCTCAAGAGGAAGGGATTTATGGATATAAGAATCCGCTACATTGAGGTAGGTGAGAATGGAAACATCATCTTGATGTTGGATGTTGTTGATGGTAAGAGAATCATTTTCTACCATTTCAAGATGGATGAGAGGAATAATTTTAGTTTGGCCATCCTTTTGATAAGTCAGAGGGCCTAAACTAATATTATTGATAAAAAAAAATTAGGTGAGATGATATCAAAATCCTCTAACTTTTAAAGAGATGGGGTTGGTGAGGATGGGATATCGTCATTTATGGTGACAATGGGTTTAGGTGAAGTGGGTTATTTTAGTGGTACGAACCCAAGGCTGAATAACTCATGAGGTTTATAAGTTTTGATGGTAGGTAACTTGTGATTTTCATGCTCATAACAGCCTAGGTCAAATCCTTTTCAGGCACACCTATGAAGGTATGATTTGGTAAATGCCAATTTGTCAAGATAGGAGAAGTCAGAGGTAAATGTTCAGATGGTAGAGGTATCGATGGAAGCAAGAAATAAATGATCAAGGCCCCCATAAATTAAGTTAGTTTTATGGTTAAGAGGTTTTAAATGGATGATGGTTCCAATGTTGGGGTCATAACTAGGATCATAGGAGAGGTTCCCATACTCTTAAGGAGTAGGGAAAGCATCCAAGGCTAGAAGATGATACTCTCCCAATGAGAGATGTTGGAACGTGGGTTGCAAGGGGTCCTCTATGGGGATCTAGGAAGAAGGGATAGATGAGCTAGTTAAAGCTTCATCAATGGTAGAGGTGGAGGTGTGGGTGGTTTTGGTTGATGAGGTGGTGTTGTTATTGGTTGGTGGTGAGGTGGATGAAGGAAGAATAAGAACATCATTGGGTCGATATGTCATATTGCATAAGGCAAAAGGACTAGGGTCAGCTCTTATGGTAACAACTTGACCTTCATGTTCAAATTTGACACATCAGTGTAAGGTAGATGGGATACAACTCATGGCATAGATCCAAGGGCATCTAAGTAAAACATTTTATTGGAACTCACCCTCTATAATGTAAAATATTTTGAGAATGGTATGAGGTCCTAAGCGGATATGGAGGACGACTATACCCAAGGTAGTGGCCATAGTGTAATTAAAAGAGTGAAGGACTACTATATTTTTTGACATGATGTTCTTATACAATTGAAGTTGGTCGTAGGCATGGGAGGAGATAATGTTGATACTAGGTCCTCCATTAATCATCACCCTTTTGATGAGGGTTTGATTGATGTATGTTGTGATGAAAAGGGGAGGATTGGGATATTCAGAATGGAGAGAAGGTATTTCCAAATCCTGGAAGGTTATGAAGGTAGAAAGTTATAGGGCTCCAACAAAGGATATAAGAGGTTGAGGATCTTCTAGTTGAACTTCTATAGATTGAAAGGCCTCTATCAATGCTTGGTGGTGATGGGGTGAGGTGTTGATTAGTTCATAAAGGCTCATCTTCATTGGTGTTTGATGAAGTTATTTTAACACCACTCACTGGATGGTTTCAAAAGGGTTGGAAGGAGAGGCACCCAAAATGGATATTTTGGGTTTTGGGGAAGATGAAGGTAAAGGTGGGGGTGCTTGGTTTCAGTTGGAAGGTTGAGGGGTAGAGGGGTAGGTCCATGGTATGGACACTTTTTAATTTACCTTATCCTTTTATTGAGCCCTAAATTAGGTAACCATATGGATCATGTGGATTAAGGGAGGTGTTGGGCTAGGTGATTGCTTTGGTTCCTCCTCACTTTCAAATGAAAGTGGAAGAGTAGATAAATGTTGGATGGGTTGAGTTGGTTGTAGGGTTGGTAATGGGCTCAAAGGAGGTTCATCTGATAATAGATCATCCTCATCCCATAAGTTATGGACAAGTGTTTGGAGAGATTTATAATTCTCTGTATCATGTCTAGGAGATCTATGATATGAGCAAATCAAATTATCATTGAACCATGATGGTTTAAGATGTGAAGGGTTGAAAGGTTTGATGGGTGGTAGGGTTAAAGAAGAGGTTTGTAACAACATTTATACAATGGTCAAATAAGATTCAATCAAAGGCATTGAGGGTGTTGGGTTTTTGGTTTTAAAAGTGGGACCTTCTTAAGAGTAGACTTTACTACGAAAATTGGAAGTGGTGGAATAGTTTTGGTAGGTGGTTTTAGTTGGGATTGTTTGGTTATGATTGGTTTCAAGGTTTAAGATTTAGAGGTGGAGGGTGAAGTTTTTTGATAGGTGGGAAGGTAGAGGTAGCTAGGTTAGTTAAAAATGATGGGGGTTTTAGTGATTTGGAGGTAGGTGTAGGCAGAGTAAAAGAAAAAGGTTTACTAGATGAGGAATAGGTAATGGGGATAGTAGAGGGATGGGGTCCTAAGATGGAAGGTAGGTGGGAAGGAGGTGGTATTGGTCTATTTCAATGTGGGAATTTAGGTGGTTCCACCTTCCTAGTTTATTTGGTAGGAGATTTCTTTAGTGGACTAGAAGGGATTAAGTCCAACTTCAAATATGGGTGAGCGAGGCTAGGTGTATGAAGTATTCCTAGATTCTTGATGGGTTTGGTTAAAGAGGCATAAGGTGATTGGAAAACTAAGGTGGAGGTGGGTTTGATGGTTCTCCTATGGTTTTGGAGGAAGAAGTGTTTGAGGAAGGTTTGAGGTAAGGATAGGTTTGATGGTGGTTCTTGGTTGGTTTGATTCCTCAATTGTTGTCTAGTAAAGACCATGAGAGGAATAAAAAAAATAAGTGATGAAAACTCACACCTCAAACAAAAATAAATCAAAAATAAATAATCTCAAGGCAATCCAAACATACACTATAAGTGCATTTAAAACTTAGGATTTTTTTTAGATCACTTTTGGCTTATGACTTAGAAAGTATGAAGAAGAAATTTGGCTTGTAAATTAGGTACTAAAGAGGAAATCTAATGTTGGTTTCAGGTTATATTTAGGTGCTCAAAAAGAAGAATTTGTATTTATCTTCAGTACGTGGATTGATATTAGGGCCTACCCCCTCACTTCACACACTACAGTGATAAGGGTGTCAAGTGCTTATCCAAGATATATTGAAGTTAAGAGTTTATATTCAACCAGAGAGTTAAGTTGGTTCTCCCCTTGGTAATGACCTACAAATAGGAGGCCTAGAAAGGGTAAGGTTTACCACTAGGTGATGAAATCCTTGTTAGGCCTTCTCTCGAGTTTGTTTTGATGTGTTGATTGATAATTTGGTTTGTTAAAATTATGTGATAACAAGATTGAAAACTATGATTGATTACTTTTGCCTTTAAGTTAACTAGATGAAATAAAAGCAAGCAAGCAAACAATGTATGCAAGGTATTTATTTTAAGCACAAAAGAAATTTCAAATTTTATTAGATGAGCAAAAAATAAAGGAAGAAATAAGGGGTACCTAGATGATGCTAGGGTCCCACCAGGCGTGCCAAAAAATTTATCTCAATTTTTGCTCATTTCTTAATTTTGGAAGAAGATAAGAAACTAGTAATAAGGGTGTGGTATAAATACATAGTTGGTGATGCACGTGTAATCCAAATGAATGTCAAGAACTCCTCTTTGGCTTGGAATGAATAACCTATAAAGAATAAAACACTAACAAAGGGGTTGTTGACAAGATAGTTGGGTGGATTACCTAGCTTGAGCTAGATCCAAGAAGCATAAGCTTGTTAGGAGGCTATCAATCCACTCTTAATAATAATCAAGTTGAAAATGATAAAAGTAATGTACTTGCATAAAGTAAATGAAATTTAATACAAGAAGAAATTAAGATGCTTGTTAAATAAAATGACTAATTACAACAAAAGCAGGTCAATAATCATGCTAGAGTGGGTCAACACAGGTTCAAAAAATTAGAAAAGGGTCTATGAACAGGTATGAACATAGAAATTTAGGTTTGGTGTGGGTTAAGGGGTTGAAAATAACTTGTTATTTTTTACCATAGTGATCATTAGTGGTTGGGTGAACCATCGGCGGTTAAGCTAATCATCAGCAGTTGGGTGACCATCGTTGGTTAGGGGGTGACCATCAATGGTTGTGCTAACCATTGATGGTTACTTGTTGATTTTTTGAAGGTACTCATAAAAGAGTTACATAATAGGTGAATGGTATGATAATGGTTCTATTAAGGATCCAAAAATTGGGAAATAAGGTGTAGATAGGTCTGATCAGGTCAGGGGGGTTATAAATCTAATAAAATAAAAAATAGGTAGAATATACATGTAGCTTGCTAGATGACTCATGGTTGAAGGGTAGAGTAATTTTGTTAGAGTGACAATACTTTGGCCTCAAAAGTAAATTCGATATAAGTTCAGGTCTCTTTTGTTTTTATTGAGTTGATAAAGGAAGATAGGATGTTAGAAGACTTGAATACCTATATGTAAGAATGCTTGATAGCTTTAACATGGATCCATTTCACCTCCTACTCACATCCTTTTATAGGCAAAGAGAGATAGAGGATGGAAGGTTTCCTAGAGGGTGAGGTTGTTGATCACAATGATAGGAAGTTCAATAACACCACATAAGGTAAACATATTAAATAATGTCTCATTATCTTGCACATAATTGGTGATGAGTGAGGAAGGTGAGGACCTGATCATCGATGGTTAGGCTAACCATCTATGGTTACGCTGACCATCATCAATCGAGTGTTTAAAGGTAAAGGGTTCAAGAAAAAGGGTTTAAAATGTTTGGTTGAAGTTTAAAGGTTAAGTTAGTAGGTTGGTGAATTTAGTTAACTAGGTGGTCAACTAGACTCAAGGTCCAAATAGGGTTAAGAAGGGTCCTAAGACATTTCAACATCTAGTATGGTTTTCTAGTGTCTACATCACCCTCCATCATCCTTACTTTAAACCTTGCATTATAGGCCATTAGATTATTGATTGAATATGGTAATTGGTTTTGATTTATTCCAATGAAGTTATTCTCTTTCCAATTTACCAAAGTGGCTTCATATGGCTATACTTGGGCCTCTTCACACACTTTTTCCCTTTGTGAAGCTGATTCTTTTAGTTACCCCTAAGGGTATGATATACTTTTCACCATCAAAGCTTGATTTATCACTCCATTTGTATATGTATCTTGATTATGTGGTTGAATTTAAGGAAATCACCACTCATAATCTTGGGCTAGATTGTTTTGAATAACAACAAAGGCTCTATAAGTGCTGGCAGTATTAGCATTTTGAGTATTAGGCAGTCGAGAGTAAGTGAGATAACATTGGGATTGTTTATTACTTTGATAAGGTGGCCTAACATATTGGTAAGACTGATTAAATGACTAGAAATTTCTAGAATGTTGGGCTTGCTACCTCTTTAAGGCTACTATCTCATTACCAAAACTTTGCAGCAATAACTTAAATTCATGTAGTTCATTGGGAGGAGTGAAAAATGTAGTTATTTGGCTAGATGCAACAAGGATATGTGCTAATGAGGGTTGATAAATAGGCTGAATGGGTGGTGGTTATATAAATAGAGGCATGAGAGGCCTAGGAGTAATCTTTTTGGCATGAATTAGACAATTCTCAATCTTAACAATAATGTCATATGCATAAAGGAGTACTAATTCTCCCATAGATTGGAACATTATAATTATATCACTATTTAGAGCCTCGAGATAATATAAAAACATAGTGTTTGGAGATGGCTTGAACAAGATTGGTATTCTATCCTAGACTCTCTAGAATATGAAATTAAAATCAACCATCAGCTTATGTGGGGTTCTATTAATGGTGGTAAGTTGCTCCATCAAATATACGTGGTCACTCTTATCTTCAAATTGCTTGCACAAAATTTCTCCTAGCTTGCCCCAATTGTGAATGGAGTTAGTTTTTTCCTTTTAAATAAGAGGCAAGTATCCTAAATACTACATTATCTTTGATAACATTATGGACCAAGTAGATATTGACAATATCTTGTATGTGTTCTAAGGGGGTGGTTGCATTCTCACCAATAAAATATGACAAGCTCTTAAGCACTAAAATTGGAATGTCATCATATTGATCTAAAGCCAAAGGATTGCCTCCATTAAAGAGCATAAAAAACTAATTTCTTTGAGTATCCATGAAACGAATAGGAAATAACGTTCCTCTAGGTATGGTAACTCTACCAAAGGGAGGGGTAGACTGAGCTCTTGGGGAAGACTGCCTTGAATTACTAGCTCTCCTAACAAGAGATGAGGATGCTCTAACTCTTCTTATTTTAGAAGGTAAATGTAATTCAATAGAATGAAAAATAACACCTCTTTAATATGATCTCATTTGTCTTGGCATATAGATGAAGCATTGATCTTTACAAAACAAAAATAATTGGAGTCGCCATGTGCTCTATAAAGTGTCTTCAACATTGTTGACTAAGAATAGCACAAAATTCTTAGTTAAATATTTTAATGATCCCACTGGGCATGCTAGAAATTATTATCACTTCAATAGTGCATCCATTAAATTGGAAGATGGTTCAGTGTGGGATTGTCCCCAAAGGTGTGGGACACTTGCACTCCTTGGGATAAACCTTTAGAGAAGTCTGATTTGCTTCTAATATAAATGCATCTGATTTAGGATCAACATATAAGCCTAAAAGACATAAACATAAATCTAGAGCTAATCCTAAGTCTAAAACTTGAGGGAAAAAATGTGAAGGAATGTTGAAAAGGAAATAATGGTGATACACCAAAACTAGATGGAGTGACTCTACAAGCCTTAAAGAACACACTACAAATTATAGATGGAAAGAAAAAATAATAGAGGCTCCGATAAAAACTCTTCAATTGCATAATTAATTCACATGGAGGTCCATGACATCATATAACACTAAAAGGGATGACAAATGATCCACAGATAGTGTTTGTATAGACCTATATGCACATAGAATATGACCTATAAAAAAAGAGCCAAGTTCTACACAAAGTGCTGGGAATGGAAAATAATGAGAGGGACACAAATTATCCACAATCAAATATCAAAAAACCATGGGAAGTGCAAAAGATGCAGAATAATAGAGAGAGATGAACTTAATTCTCATTAAAATACAAGGTTCAGGGGGTAAAGGGGTTCCTAAAGGGTAAATTTTGGCAACATTATTGTGCCTAGAAATTTTGACCATTTTACAAAGAAAGACCTAAGCTTATATAGGTAATATGAAGCCCATAGGTCATTGATTAAAATTAAGAATATAGTTGAGAGAATAAATTGAAGATCAAAAATTGAGACACATAATCTCTTTGTAAATTAGGCAGGGTTGAAAAGTAATCAGGACTCTAACTATGCCCTTGAGGCATGGTGATAATAGCCTCAAAATTGAATCTTTTAGCTTGAAAACTTCTCTTATTGGTTGTGGAACAATAAATATTTAATCATTTTATGACCCCACTTTAATTTTTAAGCTTCCACATGCAAGAATATGACTATAAATATCATGAAATCACTTCTTTGGAAGATTTTGTCATAATATATATTACTTTTGATTTCAATGTTATTCCCTATGGACTTTCACACTATGCTTATCATTAAGATGCTTCTTTGTCCTATATGATCTAGTCATGATCCCATCATATTGGTATCACTCATGCTTTAATGTTATTAGTTATATTAGCATTAAATTCTATAGACTTGGGCTTAGTTCATTTAACTATGCAAAATTGTAATGTTCTCCTAAGTCATTTATCTCATAATCATGTGAGCTTAGAACCACCGTATTTTGATTGTGTAAATCTTACTTATGATGATATTGACATTCAGACAAGATGTTAATTTTAGGCTTGAAAATTAATGACATAACACCATTTCAATCATCACCTCCTTTATTACTTAGCCATGTCACCCCTTTAATCCATTAAGCTCTAGTCGTAGTCTATGGCCTCCACATGTCATATCCCTAACTACTTCAAGATATGTGATGTAGATCTATCAGTTGGGCCACATGACTACTTTTTATTTGCCTTCCCCTTTCCTTGGGCTTTGTCAAACGGCTCTATTGAGTCCCAGCTAATTCTCTATTATTTGTTAGGCACTCCTACCACTATGTGCTTGGGTCCTACCATCTCAACATAGCTCTTTATCACCTTTTTGTTACTCGATTGAGGCTTTAAATATATTCTGATTATTTATCTTATGGTGAAGTGAGATTTCACCACATGATAACATCTTGCTCACTATTGCCCTGACACACTACTATGTATGCATGAACCACCCTAGGGCTTCAAAATAATGAGATTGTACCATGCAATATTATCCCACTCACCCACTAGCTCAAGGATTTGACATACTATTTTGGCTACATAAAAATCTTTGGGAGAGTGGGGCCATAAGATTGTGCCACATGGCATCATCTTGCTAACCTACTAGTTTAGAGGGATTTGAACTTGTATGGATGGTTCTAGGTCACTAGGTCATTGGGAATATGACACATGGAATCATTCTTACTTGCCCAATATTTTTTTGATGTCATTGCCTCATCGAGTAACTTTTACAAAATTGACTAAGTCTTTAAAATAATTTTTAACAATCCTGAGAATTTTGAAAGAGTGACATGTGGCATTAGGTAACTTTTATAAAATTAGTTGTCATTTTACTTCTTGAACCTTGTAAGATTTTGGAGTGTTGTGTATTCATCGAGAAGGCTAAAATGGAGGCTGGGAAGACTACTACATGCTTGAGAACCTCCTCAAAATGTTTAAGTGTTGAAACTCATCTAGAACCAACCTCATACTCATTTGATTTCCCCCAAATTGGTTAAACTTTGAGAACCTATGGGTGATCCAAAGCCTTGAACTAATGAACTCAAGTGTTGCTCTTCCATGGTGACCAAAAAGGGTCAATAGTCCCAATAGGAAATGTGTTTTCATGAATCTAGGTCCCTTTTCTCTCCTCTTTGGGAACATCATGAAAATGATTAGATTTGCAACATTTTTGAGCCACCATGGATAAGAGTGGGACTCCATGCTATGTGGATGTAGATCCCATCTTGTCTTTATATATGTTATTTTTCAAATTGTTGTAAAGGTCAACAATTTTGTAGTTAAACACTAGAAGATTAATACAAGCTTTATTGTTGCAAAGGGAAGGAGTGGAAGGAGCAGAAGACCTTCAACAGTTTGAATTTTAATCTGAGTGGGAAAACCAAAACACTTCAGGAAGCTATCATTGGTTTAATATAAGATACTCCAATGGTATGGAATTTCAAGTCTGAGATACTCCTGAACTTGGAGAGGGAGGTTGAGGAAGAAGAAAGAAGAATCAGAGAGACGTGGTGCAGAAATAGTTTGAGATACAATCGACTTTAGGAGATGCACTTTCTTGAGCAAAAGGAAAAGGAAGTGAATGATAATTTTTGGCCCTCAATAGGAAGTATGGTGGAAAAGGAACAAGGCCATACTCAAGTAGAAGAGGTGGCAGAAAAGGATCTTTTACAACTATATTTGTTGGTTATAGGGGTGAAAAGAGCTACTGAAAGCTCCCTTAAAGAAGAGCATATAGAGAGGTAGATTCCTAAACAATAATATGAAAAGGGGAAGGAGGAGAAAGTTTTGAATCTCATTGAAATATTTGTGGGGGAAACCCAGGTCTTTTCTCTGGTTGAAGGGTTGGTAAAGTTTCCTAAAGGAGTGAAAGGAGTGGAAGACCTTTAGCAATTTGTTTGGTTCAATTATAGTTTGAGATATAATCAACTTCAAGAGAGGGACTTTCTTGAGTAGAAGGAAAAAGAAGTAAATGATAATGGTTAGCCTATAGTAGGAAGTATGGTGTAAAAATAATAGGACCATCCTCAAGCAGATGAGGTCATAGAGAAATATCTTTTACAACCAAATATGTTGGTTCTAAAGGTGAAGGGAGCTACTAAAATTTCCCTTGCATAAGAGCACGTAGAGAGGCATATTCTTGAATAGGAAGATAAATAAGGGGAGGAGAAAGTCTTTCATCCCATAGAAAGATCTATGAGGTAAACCTAGGAATTCTATATGATTGAAGGGTTGATAAAGTTTCCTGAAGGAGTGGAAGGAATGGAAGGAGTGAAAGACCTTTAGAATTTTAAATTTTAATTTGAGTGGTAAAATTAGAACACCATTTTAGTCATAAAAAGGAGCAAAAGGAGTAGAGGGAGCAGAAAGAGGATTCTTCCAATAGGAGATGGGTGAGAAGGAAACCAAGGGCAAGGAGGAGATGAAGATGACCCAAACTTGGGTGGATTAGGGGTTGTCTATGCCACCTCTTCCATCTCCCATTATTTTGAAGGTCCAGTTGGGTGGGAGAGTTTTAATGTAGAAGACCATCGACATTTTAGATTTCAATTCGAGAAGGAAAACTAGAACTCCATTTTAGACATGGACAAGATTGAAAGGAGTAGAAGGAGCAGAAGGAGACTTATTCCACTTAGATTTGGGTGAGAAGGAAATAAAGGGAAAGGAAGAGATGAATATGACCCATATTCTAGTAGACTACGGGTTTTCCATGCCATCAGGACATCCTCTATAAATTTGAATGGTAAGCTAGGTGGGAAAGACTCAGATCTAAAGACTAGCAGAAAGAATTTTCTAGGTGTAATTTAGAAAATAAAATCAATGTAGAAGTTGATCACAACATCTATTTGGTTTTTTCAAGAGCCTTAGCTCAGGTAAGGAATGAATTTACTTGGGGTTTTTGTGAGGAGAACCCTGTGCTGTAAAAGTTTTGGGAGCAAAAGAAGTGGAAGACCTTAAACATTTTAAATTTCATTTTGATCAAAAAACCAGAACACTAATGGGTTTTTCTAACAAAATCATGAAGGTTGTAGGGCCCATCACTGCAGTAGATCTAAATGAATTGGAACTACTAGAAAGGCATTAAAGTTTTGGGTTTAAAGACTAATGAGGAAGATAGAGGACTCTTCATAAATATTTATAAAGTTTGATCTGAGAAGGATGAGCCCTATCATGGGTGATGGTCTTTTTGAGTGATTTTATATGGTCACTTTCCACACATAGGGTCTATGAAGGATGGGCAAAAATCTTGTTAAAGACCAGATCTATGGGGGACTATTTTCAATCTCACTCAGTTTTGATCATGATGGATAAAGGAAACCAAATCAAAACTTGTCTTACCAGAGTGGATGATAGAAGATTCTACCCTTGCCTCTTCTGGGTTATGGGGTTTGCCTAAGATTTCAAGGATATTACTCATATTTGGATAGAAAATGCTATGGTGTTTCAAACTATGACTGGACTGCTAAGGATGAGATGGTTAGGTCCTTGTGAATTAGTTGCTAATGGATCCAGTGGGAGGAAAATTCCACTTGTTATGTATCAAATGTGCAGAGGTCATATGAAAATCCCTAGTGGTAGAAGGTATTCTACCCTTGGAAAAATCTTGTTTCTATAGTGTAAGTCTTAAGGAAGACCTACTATTGGGATTTATCTTTTTGAACCTCATAATTGGATACAAGTTATAAGATTATTAATATTCTTCATAAAATTTTATGGAATCAGATCTAACATGGATGAATCCTCCTCAAGGGTTTTGGTTTCATTTATACATGTTTTCACTCCTAATGCATGTAGGGAATTTAGAAGAAAGCCAAAAAATATGCTAAATATCAAAGATATGGAAATCCTCATTCAGTTTTAGTTGGTTTTTTTTGGGTGTTTATAAGAATCCCAACCAAGTCTTGTCCTATCAGAGTAGAGGATAAAGGAATCCACTTTGATGGTTTTAGTGGGAGGAAAATCCCACTTACTATGTCTCAACTATGTGAGGGTTATGCAAAATACCTAAGTGGTAGAAGACCTTATGCTCCTAGTGGATTGTTATTTTGTAGAGTAAGTCTCATGGAAGTCCTACCAAAGGGTGTTAGCTCTTATAATACCATTAATTTGAAATATATTTGACTATGTTTAGGTCTTGGCAACCTTCAAAACCCTCATGTTATGGTTGTTGGAGCCTTAAAACCCCTTGTTGTCTAATTTACCAAGGTTGAAGGAGATTCCAAACCCTTTTGTTATTCTTGATACGGTTGTGGGAGCCTTGAAACCCTCTAACAAGGATTTGTAAAGGTTACAACATCTTCAAAACCCTCTTTTCTGCTCTTGGCTTGGTGGGGAATCCTTAAGACATTTTTTTGTGTTTTGTAATGCTTGGTTCTGGGTCCACCACGTAAAACTCTCCCTTGGATGTGTGTCCAACTATCAAAACCCTCACTTGTTTGGTTCATAGCTCCAATTTTGAAAGTGTTTACCTCGTCAAATAAAAAATTATTGGAATCCAACATATATTATTTTCCCTAGATTTACTTCCCTATGTGACTAAAGTTTGAGCTCATGTGAAACTCAACATACAACGTTAAAATTGCAGTTGGGGAAATGTTTGGGCCTTTTGTGTTGATATTATCCTACTTTCTTATAAACCTCTCTTTCTTTCCTTATACTTCCTTCCCCCTTTATTTTTTATTTAATATCTTTAACTAGACCCCCTCTATTTAGAAACCACGAACTAAGTTATCTAAGTGTCAGAATCATTAAATTAGACCAGGTAGTATAGATAATTTTATGCTTGTGAAAACATGGATTGAGCCTTCAATGGTAACAGTGCCTCTCTTGAAGATCTATTCTAAGTAGGACATTTCATGGATCCCAATACCTGTCTTGTTCCCTAGATTGTCTTAGCAACAATATTAAAATGAGAGGATGTAATTCCATTGAGATTCATCCAAGGTCACTAAGTGCACCTAAATTGATAGGTGCATTTGAGGTACCAATTGGAAGGAAAACAATAGTGATGATTTGATCCTTAAGGCCTTTACAAGCATAAACCCTAGGTACTTTTGATTTAATATGTATATAAACACCATTAAGAGGAGATGTGGGGGGTGGATAGGGTTGAGGAATGACATGTTAATTACCTTTGTTTGGCACTATAGGTTGGCTCAACGTATCTCTTGGGATAGTGATAGCATGGACCTAGTTAGAGGGAAATTGGTTATCACCATATTGAGGGTTAAGAGGAGACCTTATATAACCTTGAATATATGATTGCTCTAGTTCCCATCTCATACTTGATTTTACAAAATTTAATGGTGTTTGCATCTTAACATGTGATTTGATTCTTTTTGGAAAAACTTTTAGTTTGAAATGTCCATTCAATATATCCATATATATTTTGAAAATTAAATAACAAAAAACTAAAATGTAAGATCCTAAAAAAAGGAGATTACTAAAAAACATGGAAAAGATGTTACAAAGAATGAAAACAAAGAAATTATGAGAGACCAATGGAATTTAATCAAACCCTTAGTAAAAAAATTCTAACCCTAGAAGGTTATAACCCTAAGGAAAAATTGGGGTTTTGAAATGCTCGAACAATAAACGATTTCACCAAATGTTTTATCTTGAATTGAATTAATATATGAATTTAACCCTAATTCAGATAAATAGAATCAAATAATGCATAGTGTTTAAAATTCACTTCTAAATAATAAACTAAAGGTAAATGACCAAAATAGATGAAATAAAATGATTGTAAACAAAAATAAACCATGCAAATGAGAGATGAACTTAACTTTTTGATCAATCCAATTGACGATGTTGATAGAAGGAATGTAATAATAAGAAAATAAGAGAAAACCAATAATATTCCTAGAAGCTGGATCCAAGACCATATAAGGAAAAGAATGTTGGATAATTACAATATCACTCACCACTATTATCCTTGTCTAGAAATTTTAGATTTTTGTATAAAACTAAAATTTAAGGCACAATGACATGCGACATTACAAATAAGGTATGTTTGCATTGATTTTATCTTTAAAAAGGTGCATAAGACATATGGATAACTTCTTGAAGTTGAGTACCCTAATAAAGCATGCAATTATTGAATGACCTTTAAGCATGTAAAATAGGATTGTAGTTAGACTAAGATGACCATATTTGCTCCCATGATGACTAAACATTACCTACATATCCAATAATCTAATGAGTTAAATCAAGCCCAATGTAATTCTCCACATATGTACTTTGTGAAATTGTGTTCCTTTGACTATTTGAATGCATATAGAATCAACATGAATACTTGGCCTTATTAGATTAGGGATGCATAAAATTATCTTGAGACTTGGTTGAAGACTGCTTGAGGTGATTAGAACTTAGACTGGGAAGAATAGAGATTTCTCTCACTACACACTTGTGTAGATAAGCCTCTAAATTGAAATTTCCAAATTTTCTAATAAGTGACTGCAAGGTGCCTTTATAGTATATAATAAGGGATGACTACACACTAGGAATCTCAAAAACACGAAGGATGACCTAAGGGAGGGCTTAATTTGAAAATTTGACCATTGATAGGAAGTGGAGAGGAACACTAGATAAGGATAATGGAGTTTACCACTATTGTCTCTATTGGACTATCCTAACCCCTATAGAAAAGTGCTAAACTTTGGATCTAGGCTAAAGAATATATATGCATAACGGTGTTTTTAGCAATATGAACACTTTTATATGTGACAAATGATGGTATTGAGATAAAATAGGTTCTCTCTTCTACTTATGATAGGGTGAAGTATAAAAACTATTACTAATTAAGTGCACAAGTAATTAAAGGTAAAAATGGGTAAAATAGGCATGATCAAGTATTTGTGACCAGATTTAGGTTACTACATCAAGTTAAATGGAAGAGGCATGTTAAGTACATATGTAGGATTAGGATTAAAGGTACAATGTTAGAAGTGATCCTACCATTAGATAACTCAAAATTAATGGGCATGTCACACATTTTTATTTGTAGATCACCTATATAATACATCATGGTCACTATCTCTTATGTAGGAATAATAGAACACACAAGAGGTTTGTTTAAATGGACCAATAGATTATTCATTTTAAAAATGATCATGTTACAATAAATAAGAGTAGTAGGTTAATAATCATTAGAAACTTCATGTGCATCATTATTCATATGAAAATAAAATACTTCATTCAAAATTTTAATGAATTCATGAAGAATAAAAAGATTGTGTGCAATATATTGGTTAAATTGATAAAACATTTCATTACTAATCTTATCATCACATGTAACATCAAAGTTTGCAATAATCACACATTTTTCATATTTATCACAAAAATACATATCTTGATCATAAGTCATGAATAAAACAAAGAAAGAGATTATATTACGGATTACGAAAAGACAAACCCTAACCAATAATGTGTTAAAAATTAGAATTGAAATAAGTAACCCTAAAAAACCTAAGGTAGAAGATACCCTAAAAACCCTTTCATGAATGGAATCTAGGCTAATGATTAAGTAAAGAAATAGGCAAACATAAGATGTAAATCTAATAATCATATTTTAAATTATATAAACGAACCATATAAATATTTTTAAAATGTATGTGTTTAAAGAATGATAGTGTGCACACCCATTCCTGAAAATGGAGAGAAATCCAAAAGCATAAACATTTGACGGAAGAGATAGGGTTTGAAAAAAAAATGTGTACAATGAGGATTCATCCATGAAATCAGAAAATTAAACCCTTAAATTATAAAAAATATATGTAATGGGATTGAAGGTTTGAAAAACCCTACATTACAGGCATTAATTTAAAAAAAGGTAGATTTAATTCTGAAAGTAGAAATAGGCCAAATGGAAAGGCTAATATAATTTTTTATCCATGTAATATAAGACTCAGATATTAAAAATATTGTTGGGTTTTTAATCTCTTAATCATGTTTTCTTAGGCATTAAGTATAGCCCCAAAAAGCTTTACCACTCGCCCTTCACGCAAGAGTATGGTATTTTGCGCTCACCTGAAGCACGCAACAAGAGATCGGTTCCCATAGGCTATGTTGCTTAGTAACATACTATTCATATACTTGAGTTTATTCATATATTTGATTAGTAGTTAATTAGAAAAATAAATACACTACTATAGGCCTTGACTCAATAATTACCACCACTATGAACATATACAAAAATGCCATGAAGTTTAATAGATTGTCAATTCATAATGCTTGCACCATACATCCCATTACAAAAGATAAGTAACAAAATTAGTTAATCCAGTCCACATTTCATACTTAAATGTCACTTAAACATAAACACACAACACCTAAACTTATTGTAATATTTGGAAGTCTATATTATATTGTTTCAATATTCTATCCATAATTGGTCACCTTACATGATTCCACACAAGGGTATTTATACTTATTTTTCCCTGACAAAGTAGTGGTTACATAATAAATGACAACATGGGTGATTAACCTTCAAAATCTTAGTAAATTGATAGTCATGGTGGTCTATCAATTGTTCTCTCCTAAGGAACCTGGCCTTTGTTCCCCCTATATTCTTGTTTTATGTTATATCCTTGTTGCCATATATCCTCTTCTTCATGGGTCATTACAAAAATCATGATGGTTAATGTTTGGATGGCCCTTGAGACTCACTCCTCAACCATCTCTTACTTCCCATGCACTCCCCAAGTCTTTCACTATAGTTCTAAGTCATATGCTCTTGGGTTCCTCATAGTTATGTTCCATCTTTGACTAGATCTTCTTGCATTGATACTTACATACCCTTGTCCTTATGCACCTCACTGGTTCTATGTCATGGTCTTCTTACACCAAGCTAGTTTTTCACCATGGTATTTTTGTGGTATGATCCTCTTGCATCGTACTGGTTTTATGCCAACATACTAAAATACTTAGTCAAAATTTGATGTCCAACATCACCCCACACTATGCTCTGAGTCCATTTTGGACCAAGTCTTGGTTTTAGCCTTAGCCAAAATCCTAGTTTGTTTAATTTACTTCTTGACACTGTCCCAATATGATAATGTGTCGATCAACTTTGACATTATTTCCTTAATGGCTACCTTTGATTTCTTCATCTCCTTAGGTTGGTCAGGACACTCATTGGCCTTCTTGTCCAATTGGTCAACGGATGTGTTGACATCTTTTTGAACTTCTTCTAATATTGAGACCTCAATGAAAACCTATCTTTAAAGAGTTAAAAAATTGGTATTGAGTTATTCTTGATGCACATTTATTTTATCCTCCATATATTTGACATCTTTGAATGCATTCATGCACTTGATGTGATCCTTTATTAAGAGGGCAGAATTTGCTAACTACTACCTTTGAGACTCCTCTGTGTTGAGTCAAGCCTCCAAAATTTTATTAGGTCATGCCAATTTTTCAAAAATCCCATCCAAGATGGGGATTACTTCCCCAAATTTTTCAAGAGCATGCTTACATACCTCTATTGCCTCAATAAATTACTCTACCATCCATAATGCATCATTCGTCAATATAGGTTGTTCTTTGTAACATTTCAATAGGAAATTTACTAGGGTTTCCAACTTATCTACATATTTTTCATCTAGAGGCACTCCATCCACCAATGCTAATTCTTGGCCAAAAATTGATTTACATAGATTTAAGGTTTTTACCTTGGCCTCTACGTATTCCTTCATTTATTTTTTTAACATGGACACTTCTTCTTCGAGTTCCTTTCGAGTAGTAACCTATTTCTCATACATTTCCACTACCTAGCCATGTTTCTTCTATGTATTACACACATTAGAATCAAAAAGTATATTTTGGTGTGTGACTTCAAAAGCCATTCTCAAAACTGTGGTGCTAGCTTGCAAAGGGGAGATCTTATGAGGATCAACCCATAGTGGTTTTGGCAATGCTAGGGATTGAGGGTTCAATAAGAGGTTGTCTATAGGAATCTCAAAATCGCACTCCTTGTTATACATGTCCAAAAGAAAGGACATTTGTCACCTTGTATCAATAGTTGCATCTTGAAGAAGGAAGCACGACTAAAGATAAAGCATCCTATCTAGAATGTTTGTTTGGTATTGAGCACACAAGTTGGTTGATGCATCAATCAATGGTGGTTATCCTTCAAAAATAGCAGGCTCCTTGCCTTTATTTGGGTCATGATCTAGAATTTTGACCTCTATGTTAGTAGCCAAATAAGTGATATCGATGGTCATTTTGCTCATATACTGAGTATCATAACCATCCCCCTCTTCTCCAAATAGACTCCCAATGTCCAATTGCATGTCATCAAAAGGTGGTCTCCTCTTGCACCGAGGAGGGTGTTTTTTCAAAATTAGAGTCTTATACTTCTTCCTTATGGATTTTAGGTTCTTCTTGTACTAGTTTCAAAGGGGGTAATAGTGCTAACCCCTCAGGTTCCTTCTCTAGTGTGCTTTTTGGAATGACCCCTGATGGAAAAACCCTTGGTGGTGATGCATTTGGTGAAGAATTTTTTAGAGGTTAAGCCAAGGGTGGAAAAGTCCATGGAGGTGAAGCTCTACGTGGGGAACCCTATGGTGGTGAGGGTGTAGGTGGAGAAGCCCATGGTGGTGAGTGTCTAGAAGGTGGCACCTGGGTAGTCCTCTATCATTTTGGAATATCCTATTATGAACTCATGTTGGTATCATGCCAATCCCACTTATTCTGCATAAGTTGTGGTAATGGTGGAATTTTTTATCATGTATGCTCTGTGCCTTTTGAAGTCTTCTTCTTGGGTAGTAGCATGTAGAATAGATTATGCACTTGTTCTCCCACTATGGTCTACTTGACCTTGATATTAATCTGATCAATTTACCACTTCTCTATGTAGGCCTTCTTTCCAAGATAGATGTACATATTTCAGAGAGTGTGAATCTCCAACTTGATTCAATTCACTTCCAAGGTGAGAGGTTGTGCATCAAAAATGTGGTTTACTAAATCGATGAAGTACCATGCCAAAAAGGCATAGAGTAGCTTCAACCACACTAAAAGTTCTCTAGAAGGGACCATCTTAATGCACATCAAAGAAAAATGATACTTTACAACAACCTAAGCTTGATTACTAACCTAGATGAGCAAGTCTTTAGGAATGCACCATTCATTCCCAAAGGCCTCATTCATACCATTGTACCATGATTTCATCTTATTTTTATAAGTAGGGGTGATGTGCCTACGGCATGTAAACTCCTTATAGTGATTAGAAGGGGACTTGTGTCCAGGTGGATATGCCCACTTTAGCTCTCTTGAGGTGTAGTCTATTACACCAATCTCATCAAATACCATTAATAATAAAAATAACCCCTATAAAAACCTATACCCCGATATCTAATGGGTCTTCTCAACATCCTCTATGATTTTGTGGGAAAACTACATGGCCCAATCATACTTAAATCCCTTAATTACCTGGTAAGAAATGTAGAGGTGATCTATATCCACCTCATTTCAATAATCAGTGCCATCATTCTTGGTCATGAATATATACGCAGCCACCCGGAGGGTAGGATATTATAGATTCTTGATATGCATGACATGGCCATGTTTTTGGTACATGAGTGTCATTGTTATTTTCCCTATTTAATCTAAGTCTTCTAAATCAAACTCCACATCCATGTTGGAGCACTACAATGCTAACACCTTACTTATTCTCTTAAGTATAATTTTCATGCTACACCCAAATAAGTATAGGTATTCCTCACAGATGAGTGAGAGTAGAAACTTAATTACTTCTATGGGTGTTCTAAAGTATAGAAGGTTGAACAATTGAAATAAACCCACAACATCCAAGGCATTAAAATTTTTGAGGTCATACACCAATTAATTTTTGGTGTTCTAGCACTCAACCTAGTAGTCATTTTGTAACTCAACCTCATTCCCTAATTGACAGTGGTTATCATCGAATATGGTACAAGAGGGTACTTTTGAGACCCAATTTTCTATGCACAACACCATCTTTAGGTACTATATTTCTTCTTTCATCAATGATGGGGGTGGAGATGTTTGTGTCTTCTTCACTTAGTGTGTCATCCTAATTTATTTGCCTTCCATGCAATGTGCTTTTTCTTTAGGTGCCTCTTATTTGATTAGTATTGCTTACTCCTAGGTAATTCTTCTTATGGTATAGTCTATGATGGATCATTTATTAAGGCCTTCTTCTTAGGTTGCATCACCCTCTAAAGAGCCTGAAGGTTGAGGCATGACCTCCAATGTTCCCAAAAGAATACATGATTTTAGTGTAGATGGCTTCATCTTTTCTTGCTTCGACACCCTCTAATAGTGGATGTCTACCTCTGCAACCTATAGCTACTAGTTTTTTCTATTGTAGGTCATGTTTTAGAGTTATATTTGTGCTTGATTACTTAGTCTAATGTTCCTTTCAATAGCTTTTTACAATATTTTGATGCTCTTACTTGTACTTGCTCTAGAATCAATCAAGCTTAGCTCACTCTTCAGCTCTGTAGACTCAAATGAACACAAAGTTAAAAATTAAAATGACCTATCATGTCCTTTTATAGGTTTGAGGGGGTAACAAGCATTTACTACCTCCTTTCTTTTCAATCATCACTTATTATTATTAATGCAATTGTAATGGCCATCATTCTTCGAACATCGCTTCTCACCATAAATTTATTTAACAATATTATCTTGTCACAATGTTGGCATATTTATTGCAACTACTACTCCTTTCACATTAATGACACATCATATCCCGCATTTTTCTTTGAATTAGAAGACAACTATGTCTCATACTTTTCTTTGGAGTGAAAGACAGTTGTTCTATTTTTCAAATTTTCAAACTATTTGATGAGAATATCTTATCCTAGGGTTATTTATCTTGCATGCCTTAAGTTTCACGTACATCCTTAGCATGAATACATATACCTTTTACCCCACACTAAAAAATGTATCATGGTCCATGAAATTACAAGTATAAAAATAAAGTAACACCTTATAAAAGAAATATTGCATGAAACTAAGGCAATGATTTTATTAAAAATAGGAAATACTAAACTAATGGCATAAGCCTTATTGTTACAAAAATTATATTATTTAAGTAGATAAATACAGATGTATCTAGCTATCATTGTAATGTCTAGGAAGATTTTGGCCATCCAATCTTTGTAAACAATAAGCATCGATAGGCTAAATGCTATGAATGACAAAAGGACCATCCCAGTGAATACAATTTTTTCTAGAATGGCACACAAACTTAGAGTTGTAGAGAAAAAATTTCATTCCAGGGGTAAATGTCTTATGCTTGATGTGTCGATCATGCCATGCCTTTTATTTGCATTTCTCCACATCTTGACTCCAATGAGATAGAAATTGGGATTCATCCAACTGTAACAAAACATCCAAGTGTGTTTTTAATGATGACTCCTCATCCTATTAGCCAATGTGCACAATACAAAGAGATGGTACCAAGAATTCAACTAGTAGAACCAATTCTTTACTATATACCAAATTGAATAGTGTGTTCTTGTTCAAGTGCTTATAGGTGGTTTGATAAGCCCAAAGTACTATAGATACTCTATCATCCTAGTTAGTTCAGTCAATATTAAAAAAAAATGTAACTATTGTGCCTAAGATTTTATAGAATGCCTCGATAGTGCCATTTACTTGGGGATGATACAATGTTGTTTTGTGATGAGAAATCATGAAGTCAACAAGTAAGATGTGAATAGTTTCATTGAAGAAATGTGTACCATGATTACTAGTAAAACTTAGTGGGCATCTAAAATTTGTTACGATATATTCCCATATGAAGCATGTAGTAGTAGCAATAGTACAATCCCTTGTTAGCATGGCTTTAGCCTAGCATGTGAGATAATTAGTTATTGTAATGATATAATGAGAACATATACATCATCATGATGGATTGATGGGGTTAATACAATCAATGGCCCACTTTTCAAATGGTTTTTGGGATAGAATTGGACATAATGGCATAGCATCCCAGTGATTTGGTTTTCTCATGCACTAACAAATATCACACTTCCTAACATACATCTTGGCATCTTAAAAAGGGTAGACCACCATAATTCAACTAGTATAACCTTGCACGGTGTAGCCTCTCCAGCATAGTGTCCACCTTAAATGCCCTCATGAACTTCTTGGATTAATTCAAAGTGCTCATGTTTCATGACACAGTGCAAGAGAATTTCATCTTAGCCAAGTTTGTAGAGGTCTCCTCTAATGAGCTAAAAAGGTGCGATGTAGACTGTGAGTTGTTTTTTTATCCTATGGAGCTAGATAATCAAGCACAAAGCTAGTAGTTAATAAAGAGGTAATATCTTCCAACTCCTCAAGAACACAAGAAACTTGAAATAGTTGAACATCAGGTAGGTCATCTTTAATAGTGTGTGGTGGTTCTCTAGAATCAATACAAGAAAGATGGTCAAGGCCATAATTAGTTTGTTCTAGTTTGATCATGACAACGAATTGAAATTATCAAAAAAACATTATCTAGTGATAGATACATCCATGTAGCATAGGTTTATTTACTAGATATTTTAAATCTTCATTATCTTTATAGAATACAAAAGGAGTTACTAACAAGTATTGTTGAAATTTTTGTAGATCATAAACCATTGACAATGCTTTGTACTCTATGGTGGTCTAATTATACTCAACTGGAGTAAGCTTTCTACTAGAAAAATATATAGGGTGATCAAGGTGACCTTTAATTTGTTGTGCAAGGATTACACCAACTGCCATTCCAAAGGCATCAACATGGACATGGAATGGTTTTGTCTAATCAGGGATTTATAGAATTGGAGTGGTGACTAGTTTGTCTTTTAAGGCCTCAAAGGCTTCTTAGAAAGAGTGGGTCTAGATAAAGTGTCTGTTATATTTTAAGAGTTCCTCCAAAAGCATAACAATATTTACATATCTATGAATGAATTTCCTATAATACCCAGAATGTCCTAGAGAGGCATAAAATTTATGTTGATACTTTGGCATTGGGAGGCAAAGAATGATAGATAATTTTGTGAGGTCTACCAAAATTCCATCCTTGTAGATAATATGTCCTAGAAGAACATCAAAGGGTGTAGCAAAAAAGACACTTCTTTAAATTTAGTGATATTTTTAGGACTTGACAATGCTCAAGTATGAGTCATAGATTAGAACAACGGTCCTTGACCAAGCCATAGACTATCTAATCATCCAAATAGACTTGAATAAATTTATGGATGAAATCTTTAAAGGCCTCAATGGTTATACATGAAAATATAGCAAGTGTGTTCTTCAACCCAAAAAGAATGATGATATATGCAAAATATCCCCATTCGGTGGGAAAACGTAGTCTTAGGGTGATCCTTCTTAGTAATTTGGACCTGATAGTATGTAGAGAATCCATCTGTAAAATTATAAATTTCACACCTAGTGATGCCTTCAAGTATATATTCTATGAATGGTGTTGGGAAGGGATTAATAATGCAAGAGTCATTAAGTATATGTTAATCAATACAAATCCTAATGTGCCTATCTTTTTTATACTTATGACCATGGGAATGACCCACTCATATTCACAAATTAGGATGATCACTCTGACACGTAGCATACTATCAATTTCTTCCTTCACACACATGCATAGATTTAGATTCATCATATATGGCCTTTTCCTGACTGGTCGAGCATCGTCAACTAGTTTGATATGATTTTTGCCTATAGATGGATCAACACCTTTCATTTCACTATAGCTTCTTAGGAAGACATCCTAGTATTCTTTTAATAGCTCAAATATCTTTAAAATTTTTGTGTTAGTCCAGTAATTACCTATGGTAACTATTTTTTGGTTATTCCTTTATACCAATGTTGTGTTGGATAGTTTGAATTGGTTCTGAGTACAGATGGTTTGCATTGGGACCAATATCATGAAAATTTTGTGTGCCATGGTCTTTAGGTACATCTAAATGATTTTTTAATGGGTCAAGAGGGTTAAACCCTTCACCATCATCTACCTAAAATACTAGTTTTTGCTTCCCTAGGCATATCTCTTCATGGTGTTCTTGATCAAAGATAAGGTTTGGCATGGGAATGGGTTGTGCAGATGGATCATTAAAGAGAACTAATCCTTCTTTTTGGATATCATGGATATGTCTCAAGCAATATTCAATGGGATTAGGGTCACCAACAACTGCTTCATGCATGGCCTAGATAGTGAAGCACAAATCCATTCTCAAAGATGAGTAAGATAACACCAAGTTCATGCTCTCTTTAAACAAAAGCCAAAAATAAGTACCCATATGTCATTATTCATGAACATACCATGCTCTAGCCAAAGTTTGAAAAGTTCCCTAAAATGCATGTCCCCAAAGGTACTCTAGTAAGAAAGACTCTTTAGTTATCCACATAGATTCATCAGCTTCTATGTGTGGCTCAGGTGCTTGTACTCCACTATAGCCTATTGTTCTCCATATTCAGTTGTCATGATGAAATCAGCGATGCAAAATAGAGTGTATTTGATCCTAATAGAGAAATTTCTCATTATGGGTTATCCATCACCTTGTGGTTGTGTTGTCAAAAAGGTGAACCAATGATGATATATGATCATTATCAGAGTTATATAAGTCTTCAAGGTGCTAGATAAAGTCATGGACTTCAATTTATCTATGAAACTAAGGAACTTCATCAAGTCTTTTTAAAGGTGCATCCATAACTAGTCCTTTGATAGCTTATTCAGTAATAAGGTAAAGAAATATGTGGCACTTATGATACTGGCATAAAATGTTCTCATAACTAACAATGGCACTGCATATTCATCTAGTGAGGTCATAGTCATCGTGGGCCCAATAATTACAAGCATTAATTATAGTATTAAAAAGGGATTGGGTATCCATCCATCAAAGGATGCCATCAAGAGTAGGATCATGTTGCTCACCATCTTTGGCTGTGATATTGTATATGTGGTTAATGTCTTCTTCCACATTAACAAGTTTTATGTATGGATGCCCATGTGTTTGATCTAATGGAATAATAACACATTGATCAGTATTTTCAAACTTGATGTAACACTTTTTGAAACTTAAGTCTATGTTGTTTTCAAAACACCAAGGTCACCACAATAGAGCTAGAAAATCATCTACCTCTACTAACTCGATAACTTCAAAGTCAAATTTGAAAGGTAATTCAAGGATATCAACCGTTGCATTCTTAAGGACACCAATTGGTAGAGCACAAGTTTTATAAGCCATAAATAACACATGTAGTGATGGTTACATTGATGTACTAGCCATTTTGTGCCATGCATCCTTGGTGAGGACATTAACTTCAATGCCAATGTCAACCAAGATGTCTCAAATCACCCAACCATCGATAGTAACATTCACCAGTGTTTATTTATCCTCTTGGGGGCTAGGAGGAATAGGGTTATCTTACTATTGAGCATGATTCAATTGATGATCCTTAGTTTTCTGAGTTAAATTAGGTTGAGCATCGATTGGTGTTTGTACCTAATTTTTAAGCCAAGTACTTAGTTGTGGGATAATGTATTCATCTAACATATGATTACAAATCTCTTGGAATCATCTCATGCCATGTTTTTAGGGTCTGTTTCCTTCTACATATCAACATATTGTGTTGCTTCTTGGTCCTTAAGAAACTAAATTTCTCCTTGTAGTTCCCGTCTCAATAGGAGTAGATGTCAACTGAGATTGTCCACCACTACCGCATAATGATATTCAATTATTGAGCTATTGGGGTGCTTGAACATGACCTATAGTGAGGCTTATCAATGCAAATCATACCTACACCTTTTTCATTTCTTTATTTAGTGATAGTCATGTATAGGTCAAGACATTCTTCTAAATGATGCTCCTTTTTACAAAAAGCACATGTTGGATAAATTAGATAATATTATTGATGGTGTTCTAGGGATCCACACTTATAACATGTTCTTGGTGGGAAATGATCACCCCATTATCTTTTCCCTCTAACTCACCCACAATAGCCACCATTATCTTGATTGTTGGACACAGAGGTTTGGTGTGTGTCGTGCACACATGCTTCATTGATATCACTAATTAGTTGGCAATCATTTGTATCATGGGTATAGGCATCACATATATTAAAGTATTCAGACACCTTATAATGTATATCCCATTATAGGAGAGGACAGGAGTGCACATCGTGCTCTTCATGGCAAATTTCACATGACTACTTTAGTACAACACAAATGTTTTTATATGAGCAGTTACATTGGTTATGACCTTCAAAATTACAATCGGTACACCAAAGACCATTACGAGTATCACATGCATTGTTTAAAATTAACTTTTTTAGTTATGATGCCATTGAATCTAGTTGGGATTCCAGAAAGGAATAATTTTAGTGTCAATACTACTAACAGATTCAATGTGGAGGGAAGCTTTTAGGGCTTCATGCAGGCTAGTAAAAGTCTTCTAGGATAGTGTTCATCTGAAAAGAAGCAACAATCCTCCCATGAACCATTATACATGCTAAGTAACATTATTTACAAATTAAAGCTTTGATATAAGTGTTTTGGACCATGCATCATACTCCCATACACTTTCAGTGAGCTCTTATTTTATATCTTTTGGTGCAACAATACTTTGTTGCTCAAATTTGGGAATGTCAAATTCTTGAAGAAATTTTATTTTGAGTTGATCATAATCAATTAAAATTTGTGGAGGATCAAAATTCATGTACCACTTGTGCACTCTCTCCATAATTGTGGTCATGAATTATGTAGCCTTTCATTCAGAAGAAGTGATGCCTCATGCCCTCCAAATGAGTTCACACTTATGGACATGTTCCACAGCATTCTCCACACCCCAATATTTAGGTAGGTTAAGCATCATTTTATAATATACTTTAGTAGCTAAGGTGTTTGCACTGGTGGCTATTAAGAACCCCTAGATCCTATTCTTTGAGGGGGAAGTCCATCACTTCTTCCCATGCCATGTCCTAGTCTGCCTCTAGTGCCTCTAATAACAATGCTTGTGTCATGGGATGTGATAGTTGGTTGATTAATAATATTTGGGCTGGTAATTTCTCTACTATGAATGTTAGGTCTACTAGGCGTCCCAAGTTAGGCCATGAAATTTCCTTGAAGAGGAAAGGAAAGTGTTAATTTTGGATGAGTTATAATTAGCTCAGCTACAATTTCCCTTGTAGGATCAGTTTCTAATTCTACACTATCTATATCCTAATTATTTATACATAATTCATCTAATTCAAAAGAATAAGCATGCACTATGGTTGGGGAACTTGGTTGGTTAAAACTTGGTTCTTCAGTTTCTTCTATCTGGCTAGTTTCTCCTTCATATGATAAAATTAGCATAGGGTACAATTCAAAAGTGATGGAGTCCTCCTTGTGCATTCTTGCTTCCCTATGGATCTTAATAACACTTTTTGAGTTCTCCTAGTCCCTTATCGTGTCACTTCCTCCTATGATTCTCTACCAAGCTTCATCACATTTTCACTTTCATAATGCCCACTAATTGGCTACCATTCTGAACCTAAAATTCTTTACCAACACTTTTATATTCCCCTTATAATTGTGCGGCTCATGTTAAGATAGATTTAGACTTCCATTAGTAGAGTTTTGAATCCACAATCAATGAATAATTTCTTAACTTCTAGTGGGAAATGTCTAATATATAGACATGTGGCTCTATGATATATTAGAACTTGTCTTCTTCAAGTCAAGAGTAAATGGTTACAACATACTCTAGAATGTAGCTATTCAACACTTCTCTCCACCAAATACTAACAACTCATGTCCAAGGTGTTCCTAGTCATGCCAAAACCCTTTGATGATCTAACATCCAAGATTTTCTTCTCCCAAAATTTTATGATTGACCTTGAGCGTAAGTAGATAACCAAGCATGTAAATGAACAATGACTTCAACAAAGAAGGTTTCATATAAAGTGTTGTAGAGATGTTGTTCCACCCAATGACATGTAAAAAATCTTGGTTCAAGATAAGGAACCACAAAATTATTCTCATCCCCAATAATCCATTATTCAATACTTTTAAGGGTTATACATTCAAGCATCTTCCATTACTATGTAGCAAGAATTATGGGTCCTAGTAATGAAATCAAAATGTTGGGTTTTTAATCTCCTAATCATGTTCTCTTAGGTGCTAAAGTGTATCCCCAATAAGCTTGAATATTGGTCCTTCATGCAAGATTGTGGTCTTACGCGCTCACCCGAAGCATGTAATAAGATACCAATTCCCATGGATTATGTTGCTCAGTAACATGCTAGTAATATCCTTGAGTTTATTCATATATCTAATTAAATTTACACAGAAAAAGAAATACACTACTATAGGCCTTGACTCAATAATTAGCACCATTATGAACATAAACAAAAATGCCATGAAGTTCAACGAATTGTTAATTCATAATGCATGTTCCATACATCTCATTATGAAAGATAAGCAACAAAATTAGTTAACCTAGTCCACAGTTCATACTCAAATGTCACTTAAACATAAACACACAATAGTTGAACTTATTGTAATATTTACAAGTCTATATTATATTATTTCAATATTTTATCCATAATTGGTCACCTTACATGACTCCACACAGGGGTATTTATGCTTGTTTTTCCCTGACCAAGTAGTGGTTAAATAATAAATGACAACATGGGTGATTGTCCTTCAAACTCTTAGTAGACTGAGAGTTATGGTATTCTATTAATTGTTCTCTCCTAAGGACCCAGGTCTTTATGCCCCTATATTCTTTTTCTATGTTATATACTTGCTACCATATGTCCTCTTCTCCATGGGTTGGTGTGAAACTCGTGATGGTTAATGTATGGATGACTCTTGAGACTCATTCCTCAACTGTATCCGACTTCCCATGCACTCGTCAAGTCTTTCATTGTTATTCTGAGTCTTATGCTCTCAAGTTCCTCATAGTTATGTTTCATATTTGATTGGTTCTTTTTATGTTGATACTTCCACACCCTTATCCTTACATGCCTCATTCGTTTTGTACCATGGTCTTCCTGTGCCAGGATAGTTCCATGCCATGGTCTTTCTGCAATATACTCCTCTCATGTTATGTCAGTTCCATGTCAAAATATCAAAATACTTAGTCAAAATTTGGGGTCCAATAAATATATAGGAGAATTTGAAAATTAGAAATCAAATCCTAGGGGAGAAAACTTTAGAAGGTACAAGCACTCAAAAAATAGAGGGATTCACAAAATGTTTTTACTGTTTTGGATACCATTGAAAATAACCTAATTCAAAATTAGTTAAATGTATGTCATAGAGTATTTTAATGTAAATATAGTCAATATTAAATTCATAACCCCAAATGTGCTAAAATATATTAAAAAATAGTATTAACAATAACCAAAACACACAAATAATAATGAAATGACAAAGGAGATTGGAATTTGACACACCTAGATAGAATGCTTGGATTATGAAAATGGAATAGTGGTCTAGCAATGATGATTCAAGTATATATCAAATCTATAACTCTGGCTATCAAATGAAAAAATTGGAACTTCAATAGGAACTACCAAATATGTCTATGATATAATCGATAGATCACCTCTACAACCATTGATTTTGACCTAAGCCACTAAATTTATACCCTAGTATTTTTTAATATTTGATTTTTTGTGTAAGTTTGATGTCTGAATACATAAAATGAAGTGTGACCATAATGAAAAATTGATGGACATATTTGTATGATTTGTTTTATTTTTATTGTTTGATAAAACCCTTAAAAATTGGAATCAAACAAGAGTGTGTAAAGTTAGTTGACTTGGGATACCCCTTGAGGAGTTGTAACTACATATCCAACATGCTTGGCATCAAATTCAATATAGTTCTCTTGTGCATGTGAGTGGAATTCTAAGTGAGAGTTTTTTCTCCTCTCCCCATTGATATGCAATACAACTACACAAACATTCACCCAATCCTTTCTTGGTACAAGTGGATGATGTCACAATGGCTTGAATAAGGTTAAAGTATTAATATGTTAGGTATGTTGTAGGTGTGGCAGTAGATATGATCAATAAAGGCTCTAACTTGAATTATGGAGAAGGGATTTAATATTCACTCAATGCTTGACAGATGACTACAGATGACATTGTCTATATAGAGATATCTAAGACATGACACATGTTATGGTTGAACACAAAAATAATATTAAGATAAATCAAAGGTGTGGTAAATTAGGCCTATGTGGAAGGACCCATAAAAACATAGAGTAATAATTTGGTAGTTTTCCAAATTTGCATGGGGTAGAATTAACAATTCTCATGTAACCACTAAACCTATCCTTGGAAAAAATTGGCCAAAATGTGGGTAATCGGCATAGAAACTAGTCAAATAAGGCTTAAAGTTTAAAATGAGTGAATTTAAAGCCATCTAAAGGTCTCAAATATTGAAGGAGACTGGTGTGGGTTATGAAATGTCCAAAATAGCCAAATATATACAAGTGGACCAAATGTGACCATTTAGTGTCTTGTACTAAAATTAAGTGTTTAAATCATATAAATTTTAGATTTTATTTGATTTTGATTTATATTTAACAAAATAATTTCAATAAAATAAAAAATAAAAAATTATTAAGCGTCGGTATATCAAATCTAATCAATTTTGATGACATAAATGTAAATCAAACATGAAGCATGCATAATATATAAACACATTAGGATTTGAAAAAATTCACGAAAAATATCGTAGTGTTTGGGATCAAGTAAAAGGAAGCTATGACTATTGAATCTAGGAACATACATTGAGATTAACTTTAGGATTTTTTTAAAATCCTAATATTGAGAGAGATTTAACCCTATAAGGGATGTAATATATCATAAATCCCCTAAAACGTAATGTGGATAAATTTATTATAACTAAATTACAACACACATACCCAATTACTATTAACTAGGATAAATAATATGTGTAAAACAATAATAAAAGACTAATTAGTTATATAATTCTAGAAATATAGAAAACCATAGGGTTTAGAGGTGTATCTTAGATATCTCAATATCAGGTGAGAGTCATTAGGATCACAACACAAAAATATTTGCCTAGTATTTATAATGACCTCACCAAAAGAATTACCAACAATAAGAAAAAGCTCTTGTGAGCATGATTTAGTTTCTCAGGAGAATGGGTGATGTTCCTAGCAAATGAAAAATAAGTTAAAAATAATTTTATGAATGCACTCTCTTAGTCTATAAATTCAATAATTTCTCTCAAATTTTCATGCTACAACACATGTGATGTGTGAAACAAATTTCTTCTCCTCGCCCTAGATTGACAACAATATCTAAAACTTAGGGAAAACAATAAATTTTGTGTGGCCAGTGTTGAGGGTTAGTTAGGTTTTTAAACACCATCTACTTAGAAAGCCCCTTGATAGTGAATGATAGATGAAAAATAATAGTTTTCATAATTGAAAACATTTACAGTGATATGAAAAACCTAGATCATGCACCAAAAGTGTCCCAAAATAAAATTCTAGCTTCAAGAATGACAAATTCTCTAATGATTTCTTGATCTCTCTAGAATTCTTATGAGTTCTCAATAGATTATTGTGAATGATATATGAATTCATTTTGATTATCTAAATGTAATAACTATAATGCTTACCTATTTATAAATAATTGAATTCAAATTAGGACCTTATTCGCATTCCAACCAAAATTATAACAACTAAAAAGAAAAAAACAAGACTACAAAGGGTACATATTGACCAAAAGGGGCCACTAAAGGGCCTAGGATCATGAGTCATACTCTGTTAGAATATTTAATGTCTAAGTGGGATAGTTTAGAACCTTAACATACTTTAGTGTATAATTAAATAATAATGATTTATTATTTATTAAAATGAATTGAAAACCTCGTGTAAATAAATAATAAAATAATGTGTTTTATTATTTACCAATTAAATTAAATGATTATCGGGATGGTTAGACTTGTTGGTTACAACGGTCACCTCCATTCATCCATATTATTAAATAGGGTTTTACCCCTATTTTAAAATATAACTTGTATTCAAGAAACTTGATGTGAACTCGATGAATTTGATATTTGCATGTGACAAATATCCTACAAAGGTTTTGTGAAGGCTTATGTGAGGAAGTGAGAAGTTGAAGGCTTTGTATTGGGGTGCAAAGTTTCTCACATATATGAATATCATCATTTGTGTGTTTTTTACCTTTTGGAGGTTCTCCCATGTTATCTCTATGTAATGTGTTCATTGACCTATGATTTTTATTATGATTTGCTAATCATTCACATCCTAGATTTATTGTGTGTACATTATATATATTCTAGATGGAATTTATCACAAAATTAGAGCTTGAGTGGGTGTAACCGATTGACAAAGACATTGTGAGGAGACTCATATTAAAATAAAATAAATTAAATCTATATTCGGCCTTGTACGACCCTGGTAAAACCATGGCGACATCCCATTAAGTGTAAAATTCTTTCTACTTCATTTTTTGTGTTGTGGAAGTTTGTTGAGGACAAATAGTGTATCTAACACCCCATTCAAGAATTTAATATCCCTTTCAAGCATCCAAATCTATTTTTTGAAACCAAAAATCAGCATAGGACACTATTAATAGAGGTTAGATGACCCTCCTTACCTGAAATAATAATAAATTCAATACAAAACTTCTTCACTTATTTCTAGTGATTGAATGTTGAGATCTGGTACATTGTGGTTTACCTAAACATCCTATTGATCCCTTAAATGCATCATCAATATTTTAATTATTTTTTCTTAGTTACAAAGGAACCAAGTACACCTTGGAAGGGGTTGAAAATATTCATTTCTCAATCAAAATTCAATTTTAAAGCTTCCTCTAGCTTCAATAGGTAAAGTTAGTGTGATTGGCACATTTATAAAGGCTTTGGTGGCCTCTTTTGAGTTATGTGAATAAATTCCAAATACCTCCATCAGTGCCATAGTACGAATATTGAATATTTTTAAAAATTTGAAAGTGAATTTTTGAACCAAAAAATTGATTTTGAGGGTCTAATCTTCCTTCTGTCAAATTTCAAGAAGACTAACAAAATTTTAAGGTCTCTGGTGGCTTATACAAATTGTTGTGATTTTCCAAACTCCCCCTTGGGTGCCATTCTTCTTCCTAAAGCAAGCTAAAGGTATGAGTTTTATTTCATATAGTTGTAAAAATTATTTTAAAAAAAATCATTTATTAAATTTCTAGTTTTCACTTAGACACAGTGGCCCTCACCTTCCTTGGCTAAAGTTTTTTTATCAAAAAATTAAAAAAAAAGTAAAATTGATTTACATTTCAATTTACATGCAATGTTTGTGTGTGTGTGTGTGTGTGTGTGTGTACGTGTTGTTGTGTGTGTGTGTGTGTATATATATATATATACAGGTGTGTGTGTGTGTGTGTATATATATATATATATATATATATATATATATATAATATTGATGTATTTATTATTAAGTCTTTTAGAAGGGTCAATGGTTCTTATTTTGTTAAAATATTGCATGTATAGTGTTCTAATGTTCAAAACCCCCTAAACAACTTTGCTTTGATCAAATTTTGACTTTGTCAAATTTATTATCAAAATTAATTAATTATAAAACTTTTTTGGTTTGTGTGCGAAGTAACGTGAAAAACTCTAGTGTAACTCCGACCTTTATTTTTAAGCTTTTGACATAGATAATTATTTTTCAAGCATAGTCGTGTGACCATTCATTTCATAGATTTTGGTATATTCTAGACACAATTGTGGGGTCCTTTTATTAATTTGAAGCTTCATATTTTTTTTTTTCATCATTATTAATAATTATTATTACATTAGTGTATTTTTACAACACTTGTGACACCTTATTTTATTTTAATATTTCATAATTTTTTGCTTTGTTTAATATTAATTTCAACAATTATTGTTTATCTACACTAGAAATTTACTTTCTTATCAAATAAAGTATAAAATCACATAATTTTGTTTAATATTGAAGTGTCTAGTTTAAAAAGAAGTTATGGCATCGCCTAACTTAATGCTTGATAAATATCAAATTATTAATAGCTCTAACTATAATATATAAAAAATCCACATTAAATTAGAATTTATGGCCCAAAATATTTGGAACATAGTTGTTAGGATGGAAAAAGCCCTATCAGGATAATATGTTACACCTAAGATTTCAAATGCATTTCAACAAAAATCATATGAAGCCATGTCAATTATCTTGTAGAGTGTTAAGGATGATTTACTACTCCATATTGACAATCACGAGTCTCTTAGTGATGCTTGGAAACTCCTTGAGTCTATGTATGAGGGCACTTATCTCTTTAAGATAATTAAGATTATTCTTGAGCTGCTAATTATACCTATTAAAGATGATGAAAAAGTTGTTAATTTATTGCTAAAATTAAGAATATTAAAACTCAGTTAGATAGATGTAACTGTAATATTATTCAACATAAGCTTTTGTATTTCATTATTTAGCTTAATATTCTTGAAAATTTTAACAAAATTATTTTAATTTTTAATTCAAAGTACTAAACAAAGAAAGATATCCCTTACCTCACTACCTTTTCAATTCTTTTGATTCAAGAAGAGCAAGTGATGTCTAATTTTTATTCTAAATAGAATTCCACTCAGGAACCTCTTTTTCTCCACCCTATTTTTGAGAAAAATAAAAACTAGAAACCTAACCCTAATTTTTCCAATGGAAAAAATATGAACAGTAAATATGGCAATAAGAATCATAAATTTAAGTTTAATAGGAATTACAATTTGTGTGATAAATTTTGTCATAGAAGAGAAAATTGTTAAAAAAATAAAGATATAACTAACAATAAAACTTCTAAAATAATAGAAAGAAGAAATCTAATTAGAATCACTAAAAAAAATCAAAATCAAAAATAGGACAACAATCTGAATCATAATACTGACATTGTTACTTTGTAGAAGCTACTAAGCAAGGAGAAACAAAAAATTTAAATGTTGTTAGTAAATATGTTTTATTTGTACCGAAACTTAAGAAAAATAGATTGTCTTTTTCTTAATTTATGAATGGTAATTTCATTGTAAGTTTTCTTAAGAATAATTGGTCTATTAGAAATCAACCTGGTTCTCTGATTGTTGAAGGTGTTTAAAAAAATGATTTATACATATTTTCTTCTTCTTTTGCATCTTGTATTTCATCACATAGTATGAATGAATCTCAATTATGGCATGAAAGATCAGGACATGTTAATTTTAAAATTTTAAATGATATGTCTTCTCATAATCTTGTTGGTGGTCTTCCTTTTATCTCTTCTCATCATGAAATTTGTGAGGGATGCTTACGTGGTAATAAACATACTAATCATTTCACAAAAATATGATAATGGTGGTGAATATATT
Source organism: Torreya grandis (assembly GCA_037957365.1). NCBI lineage: Eukaryota > Viridiplantae > Streptophyta > Pinopsida > Cupressales > Taxaceae > Torreya > Torreya grandis. The sequence continues at coordinate 2,042,148 of JARHVA010000178.1, forward strand.
GATAAAAAATTTATCCTTTTTGCATTAGTTTTAGTATTAAAAAAGAAATTAAAAACTCTCTATTCCCCATAGTAAAATGGTATTGATAAAAAAAATCGAATCATTATTGAAATAGTTAGAACGATGTTGTATTTTGTAAATATTTCTCAATTCTTATGGGCCAAAGCCATGGATACTTTGTGCACACTATGAATATATCCCTACTATTGCATTTTAATCCACTAAAATACATGTATGTTCATGGCATATCACTTGCCAATATTATAGTTTGGCTTTTACTTTAAAGATACTAACTAAATTGATAGTCTCAACTACAATAATATTTGTTAGTAAAATTATTTAGTTGTATTTTCACAAAATGCTAATTATAATTATATTCTATTAGATATATTGGTCTTAAATACGGAATCAAATAAAATATATATAAACATTATATATATTTTTTAAATGATTATATTTCTGATTATTTTCAATTGATATGAGTTAGCATTGAAATACATTATATACATAACATCATGCTTCATTCGATAAGATGATCTTGTTTAGTTATTGCATTTGGTAAGAAAATCATGCTCAATAAGAGAGGATCTTTTGTATTCCCATTGTTAAGATGATTTCTTTTGATAAGTGGGGCAAGTTCATGCTAACATTCTTGGATGTTTCATTTGATAATAAGATATGTTATGAAATGACAAAGTGTAAATAAAGTTTGTATTATTAATTAGTTCCTTATCATTTACTTTAATAAGCATTTTTGTTCATATATGTTTGAAATTATTTGTTTTAGTCTTATATCTTTTTGATTGAATGATTGCATTTCATGCTAAATTATCTATATTTGATGTATGAGAGGCTACATACCTCAATCTTCAGTTAGATCCAATTCAAGATCATTGGAAAATGTCAAAAAAAATTATTAAAACTTGTAAAGTTTTTTTCTAAAGATATCTAATATTTGGCAATACTTAAATTTTTATATGTGCATCATATGACAGTTAGGGACACCCATCTTATCAATATTAGAGATGTCCAATAATGAATTGCATACAATGATTTATGTATGTAATGTAACTTAATAATTAAAGTGGTGAACTAGTTTGCCTCAAATATGACTCGATTGTTTAAAATGTGTTTTACCATAGATAAATATACATATTTTCATTTATCTTTATTATATGATTATTATGATGTTGACCATGTTGGTGATACTATAGATTAAAAATCTACTTTTGGATATATGTTTATGTTTGGTGCAGGGGCTATCACTTAGAGTAGCAAAAAGCAACCCATTGTCTCTATCTTTTCTACTAAAGTAGAGTACATAAATGTTATAGAAGTTGGTAAAGAATTCATGTGGCTATAAAAGTTTTTAGAAACAACTTCATTGGATTTTTCTCATAATACCACCCTTCATTGTGGTAACCAAAGTTATATAGCTTTGATGAAAAATCCAATATAGTACCAATAAATTAAACATATTGAATTTCATGTGCATTTTATCTAATAGAAAGTCTTCAATGGTGATATTAATTTGTAGTTTTATCCTCCAAATGAACATGTGGAAGATATCTTTATAAAACTACTTGGTGCTATAAAGTTTTGTCAATTTTGTATAATGTTGGACCTCTCAGAGTTTCTATTGAGGGGGAGTGTGCATGACAATGTTATTTCCTAATGGCCATGTATTCCTTATTATTCTCTATACTTCTTCTCATTGTAAAGCATTGTAAACTTCATGTAAAAGTTATGTGATCTGAGTAAATTTCATGTGAAAGTTTTAATTTTGTACCCCAAAACTTAAAATCATATTGTAAAGGAGGTCCTTGTGGTATAAAAGGCTCTAATAATGCTTAGATGATTATTCATAATAAACTGTGAGATGTAGTCTCATGATCATATTGGCCTAAACTTATTTTAAGTAGCTTATGGATTATAAATCTTTTTATTTTGAAATGTGATGTTTGACATGATGAAAGTTTTTAAATTTTTTAATTGTGAACATAGTATAATTCATATATTAAGGTGACTATGATATTTATTCTCACTTAGCATTAAGTGAGAGTGTTAAAACATTTAATGTCTGAGTGGGCTAGTTTAGACCCTTAACATACTTTGATGTATAATTAAATAACAATGATTTATTATTTATTACCATAAAGTAAAAATCTCATGTAAATAAATAAAAAAATACTGTGGTTTATTTTTTACCAATTAAATTAAATGATTCTCAAGATGGTTGGACCCATTGGTTACAATCAACTCCCTTCATCCACATTATAAATAAGGTTTTACCTGTATTGTAAAATATACTTTATACCTGGAAAACTTGATGTGAACTCGGTGAATTTGATATTTGTGTATGAAAAATATTCTACAAAGGTTATGTGAAGGCTTATGTAAAGAAGTGAGAAGTTGAAGGCGTTGTATTGGGGTGCAAAGTTGGTCATATATATGAATATCATCATTTGTGGTTGTTTTCCCTCTTGGAGGTTTTCCCATGTTATCTCTTTGTTATATGTGTTCATTGACCTATGATTATTCTTATTCTTTACTAATCATTTACATCTTAGATTTATTATGTGTATATTATAATATTCTACATGTAATTTATCATCTTGATAAATCCAAGCATGTGAGTCATGCTCCTAGCATAAAGCCCAAAAAAATAAATATAGAAAATGAGAGAAAAAAGAGTGAGAATAATGGGGAGTCATGACAACAAACTATGAATATACTAATAACACTTAATTTGAACCAATAATTGATAAGTACACAAGCACCCTAAAATCATAAAATTTAAAGACTAATAAAATTCTTAGGGGGCATTTTTATGTGTCTACAATATGTGAAGTGGTCCCTTAAACATTAAAAATTATAATGAAAAAGGTTGGTTCATGGAAGCCTTCAATTACTTAACACAAATACATGATTAGGTTGTTGATTTAAAATTTACATAGACAATCCATCACAAGAATTACCAAAACAGATCCTTTGCCCTCCTAACATATATACATGATTATTATTCATTGTTATGTATTAAGAGATATATGGTACTAGAAATAAAATGGACTAGAAATAAAATGCAAGTAGAAGAACACACAAAACACATTACACAATAATTTAACTTAGAGAAATTCAATATGAGAACTCGCATCAAGTGACCTTCATAGACAACACTACAATTCATGATTATCCAACCCTGCACAATGTTCATCTTTTTACAACACTTCTCAAACAATTATAATAACAACTAACACTAGCGAGGAGAAGAATGGACACTGAGTTATGGACTCAAGACTTGAAACTAATTGTTGAACCAAACTTCTATTGATTACCTCTATCTTAGTGGTAAGTAGTTATATAAAAACTTAGTAAGAGGAGGTACATGGATCACCCAAGGGACGAACTGAACTAATTAAATGTCCAAAATTAAGCCACATTTGCATTTGTTATTCATTTGGACTCAAGCCTTGTGATTTTCTGATAAGTCATGGCACCGTCATATGTTTCTCTAAAAAAACTACAACATTGTGTCTATGTCAAAATAAAGGAAAACTCTCAAAGTGCCGAGATCATTTTGAGACTTTCTCTGACTCTATAAACTCTTCATGCCCCTTTCTAACTAAGATTTTTATGTAAATTATCTTTAAAAAGTGTATTACAAGTATTTATTACATAAATGAGAATAGTGGAATTAATTAACTCACGTGTTTAAAATATTAGATTCAAAATTTGGATCAATTAAAATTAGATCAATCTAACATTAATAAAAATTATAGAGAAAAGTGATCTCTAAAACACTAGAGGACGAAAAGTTTAAACGAAAGAATATTTAATCCCCCATTTCTCCCTTCTAATAATAAAATTTTGAAGGTACTTATGATTATTACTAATTGAAAAATATTATCGGTGTAATAATTATTCATAGAAATAATTTTAAAATACTCCTAAAAATTTTTTTTTTAAAATTAAAAATGTTTATGCATTATTATAAATTTAATTAAAAAAAAAAAAAAAAAAAATTACAATCCATAATATGGAAAATAGTCTTTTTCAAATATCTATGTAAATTAAATCGAGTTTTTTAATTAAAAATGTTTCTTTATTATTAAAAACTTTAATTACATATTTTTTAATTAAAATTTTTAAAATTTTCAGAATTCATTTTATAAACAATACACTTTTGAAAAATAAATGTATTAGTGAAATTATTGTTTTCTATTTATTTATTTTAAATTTATTTTATTTTTTTCTTTCTATGTGTTATTACTTTTCTCTTATTTTTTATATTATTTTATTTTTAAAAAATTATCAATCTTAATCTTTAATAATAAATATTAATATTAATTAAATATTTAAAAAATTATAACTTTCATATATATATTACGTAATCGAGTTGGTGTAATGCGGGGTGTCTTCTCCAAACCAACCTAACGAGGGAAATGAGTAATATTTGGACTAAAACCCTTCGCATCATACACCTAAATTATATAATATTCAAACTTCTTCAACAAACCTTGGGGTTGTTATAACTTATAAGTACCAAACCAATTATTCAAAGTTTGTCGAATCTTTCATCATAAGTTTGGCCATCAACTAAGTAAAATCCACCAATAATGATCACTTTACACAAGAAAAAATAAGAGTTGTTGAGTTTGGCTTAGGTTTCACTTTCTTCATATCTAAAACATAGAGTTGTTAACTTAGTCATTGTTTTTTTAATATGCAAATTTAGGCATTATTTAGGTCCATTCTGAAGTCACAATCGAGGATTTTATTTCTAAAAAATTTGAGGCTTTATAAGTTTAAGTATTCATTTGAATCTTATTTTGATTTTTAGTTGAAGTTTGTTTTTTGTTTTTTTAAATAGGAAGTATTTTATTAGTTTTAGTGGTTGTTGTTTGCTTTCTATTGTATTTGTATTTTCGTTTGTTTCAAAAATTGGGTTTCTTATTACATTTCAGTATTGGTTTATAATTTTCATCAAAAACATTTTATCTTATCCAATAAAAAATATTAAAAATCAAAATTTGTTGTGTCAATGCAAAGTAATTGACTGAAAAATATCTTTAGTAAAAATAATTTGAAATTTGCACTTGACCTCATCTATTAAATATACCTCCCTGATTTAAAGCATAATCTCTTCCCATTCAACATCAATTACCATAAACATCACACATATAACACTATACTAGCTTTATCAATAGTTTCCTTTTTAACCAATAATTAGAGCAAATTTAACATGTGATTTCACTACCCTAATCACAAAAAAAACACTAATAAAACAAAAATGCTCTTAATGTTTTATTGAAAAGCGGTATTACATCAAAATGCAATACATCAATCCATACACATTGAAAATAAGTCCAATCATATTTAGAATAATGTTTTAAGACTTTAATTGTATGTACTAATTAATGATAAAAGAGGGTTTTAGATAACTAATTGATTTCACATGAATTTACAGATAGTCGTAAAAATAAACAATGTAGGGTAGGTCCAGACTATGAGTTCAACAAAACCTAAAAAATAAGAGTAAACATAGACTTCTTCCCATAACCAAATGGATATTTTTAAAAGAGTAGTGTTTTTTTATAGAACCATGATGTTGAACCTAGTAATTGGTGTACATGCAAAAACTAATTTGATGATCCTATTTGTCAATTTTGAGGTTTCAAAAACTTCACTCATTTTCCCAAAATTCTGCATAATACACTAGCAAATTACTCTCTTTCTTCAAAGCCTTAATAAGGTAACTATATCTAGAAAACTTGAAAAAATGTAAGATATATTATGGGGCATGTGTTCTCCTTAGTGTAATTATTATCGCGTCCCTCAAATGTTTGAACAATTTAAAAAATACCACACCAAGTATAATGCATATTTAATTAGGAAGCCCAATGAATCCTACATCTTCTTTATATGATTTTTCACTCTGAAATGAATGTATGGTGGAAAAATAAATTGTTCCAGATCTACTTTCATTAAGTGTTAAATACCTAAATTAATTATTTTGGCACTTTCACAATTGATCTCTTAATGGATTGATTCATCTATGCCATGTATGCACAATGCCCCTATATATTTGTAGATTTCTCAAAATAAACTTAGGATTTTATTGACATGTAACTTGACACACAATGAGGGAGAACAAACGATAAATCATGAACACGTGACATGGAAAACTCCAAAAAAGGTAACAAGAGCCCACCCTAAAACTTTACAAAATATGTTTATGAGGGCCCATAAATGTATAATGCATGGTTCTATAAAAAAAAGCCCAAAAACCTAAGAAAACAAGAGGTTATGAGAAAGAAAGAAGAGGAGAGAAATGAAAAGAAAAAATACAATAATATTCAAAAGTACATGAAAAATGCTTCAACAAAAACTTACTATAAACTAATGATTGTCAAACACATAAATACCCTAAAATTATATAATTTTATAACTTATAACTATCTTATATTAAAATTAAGTATCTATATTAAAATAATAAATAATTAATTAAATCTTACAAATAAATTTTAAACCCTAAATTTATACTGAAATTTAAGTTTTAAAAGAAAACTTCAATGCAAAACATCATTATTAAAACACATTAAACACCACCTCCAAGACAAAATGCAAATAATTAAACTTTATACATATATTCCAAACACTAGTTATTAAGCCAAAGTCTTATATGGTGGGGCGAAGCCCCTAGATTCATCTCACAAGAGACAAAAATAAATGATATTCTTTTTGAACCCATTCCAACGCTGACATGTGGTTTTGGTTTTACAGAGTGTTGGCTGGCAAGTTGCTTCGTATTAGGCTAGACAACTCACTAGAAAATAAAAAGAATGTTCGTTTATTGTATCTGTAAATGTTACCCCATGATAAAAAATATATATCAAATTACAAACACAAAAGAAAGTAAAAATAGCTCCATAAAACCAGACACCATCTCCATGAATGTTTAATGAGGCAGCGTCTGAAAGGGAATGGTCATCTGAGAGTCATCTCCAATTTCACCATCACCAACACTGTCTTCAACTAAAAGCTCATGCAACTATAAGCGTGACATCCCTTCCTCTAGGATGTTCTGTGGCCCCATAAACAACATGATTAAAATTTACATAAAGGTTCAAATCTCCACAATGAGAACTTATTCTCAACATAGAATTTCCAAGGAATCAAAAAAAAAAAGTTTAATGAAGCAGCCTCTGAAAGGGAATGGTCATCTGAGAGTCATCTCCAATTTCACCATCACCAACACTGTCTTCAACTAAAAGCTCATGCAACTATAAGCGCGACATCCCTTCCTCTAGGATGTTCTACGGCTCCATAAACAACATGATTAAAATTTACATAAAGGTTCAAATCTCCACAATGAGAACTTATTCTCAACATAGAATTTCCAAGTAATCCAAAAAAAAAGTTTAATGAAGCAGCCTCTGAAAGGGAATGGTCATCTGAGACTCATCTCCAATTTCTCCATCACCAACACTATCTTCAACTAAAAGCTCATGCAACTATAAGCGCGACATTCCTTCCTCTAGGATGTTCTGCGGCCCCATAAACAACATGATTAAAATTTAAATAAAGGTTCAAATCTCCACAATGAGAACTTATTCTCAACATAGAATTACCAAGGAATCAAAAAAAAAAGTTTAATGAAGTAGCCTCTGAAAGGGAATGGTCATCTGAGAGTCATCTCCAATTTCACCATCACCAACACTGTCCTCAACTAAAAGCTCATGCAACTATAAGCGTGACATCCCTTCCTCTGGGATGTTTTGCAACCCCATAAACAACATGATTAAAATTTACATCAAGGTTCAAATCTCCACAATGAGAACTTTTTCTCAAAATAGAATTTCCAAGGAATCAGAAGAAGAAAAAAGTTTACCTTGGAGAAGAGAATCGATCCCAAAAAGTTGCGAGAAAGAACAATGTGCATAAAATCAAAATGGCCGTTAATGGAACTTTGGCATGAAGGGCCCCACTAACCTTTTTCTTTAGCCTTCATTTCTGCTTTGGTGTATCTAAGCTTCAATGCACACAAAAATGGGTTTCATTCTATTTCAAGGAACAATGATTTTTTTTATAATTAAGAAACTCACTTAATCAGTCAAAAATGACGGCTTTGAACAAAAATGTTGTCTAAAATAGAAAAATTATCTGAAATCAGATACAAAAGTCTTATATACGCTGACTTTTACATTTATGAATTTATTAACAAAATATTAGATTAGTAATTTTGTTCTTGCAACCCTACGATCGATCCTGCATTTCTATTTGGTTTCATATCCCTAAACCAAAAAGATTATAGTGTTCTTTAAGAACATGTTTGTATGAGAGGTAAAAATTGTTCAGGAATAACACCAACGCTAAGATTTTGACCATGTGACCTGGCTTAAGAGAGATGGCATGTAATAGTAAGGGATAAGTGGCTTGTGTTAAGGGAAGGTGTTCTCATTAAGTTATCATAAAAGTCATAGAATGGTGTGTTTGATTTCATTCTTTAGTTTTGGCATTATTTGGTGTTCTCAGGTATAACACTGATGCTAAGATTTTGACTATGTGATCTGGCTTAAGACAGATGGCACGTAATAGTAAGAGATAAGTGACTTGTGTTAAGAGAAGGTGTTCTCATTGAATTGTCATAAAATTCATAGAATGGTATGTTTGATTACATTTTTTGGTTTTGGCATTAACTAAACCCCCTCCCCCCCTTGGCGTCGGCTCCAGCCCTCCATTCGCCTACATCAAATTTAATCATGTCATAATGGTGGACCGTCATCATTCATAAACACAACCCCTAACTATTTTCAAGAAGCCAAAAAAAAATTAAAATTAAACTCTAAATACTTTTGTTGACAACAATATTAACAAAATGATAAATATGTTTTCAATTGGTTAGATTGAGGGCCACCAACCCAAATCATAAAGAGTGACATCTCTATAAGGGCCTTTTCCAAATTATTATTATAGCGGGGCAAACATTTTTGTCACTTTGAAAAGTTTATTTTGTTGGATGTACTTCAAGTGTAACATGCCTAACACTAAAAAGTACCTCCGATACCATTTTACGCAACAACACCCATACTACAAATTTTATTTCACTATATTTAATATGATTAATAATATTTAAATTAAAGAAACTAATTTTTTGTTTTTTTCAAGTAATTAATTAATTTACATTAAATATTTAAATTAAAACATATATATAATAATTATATTTTTTTTCTTGGAATTTAATAATGTTTTAACTTTTATTTATATTTAATATGGTTAAGAAAAAAATTGATTAAATTTTTTAGTTTAAAAATATATATACATTTATACGATCATCAAATTTAATTTTGTTTAAAAGATTTTTCTATAATATTATTATTGTAAGTAATTTTTTCTTATTTATAAATAATTTAATTAAAAATAGTTTTTCATTATTTTCTAATATCATTTTTAATAATAAAATCAGAGTTTTCTCATAATATTATCATCTAATAATATTGAAAGTATAAATCTAATTTAGTATAACCAATTACAATGCAAGAATTTACGATCGTAAAAGTGATTCCAAGATACTAAATTAAGATCGCTGAACTATTTTAAAAGTGTTTATATTTCAAGAAAAAAAAAAATTAGAAGAGGGCCCCATCTTCTCTATTTATGGGGTGCGGAGGACACCTTAAGATGTGGTGCCACTATCCATATGGGGCTCAGCCCTGCCTCCCAGATAAATCTATATGGCTATATGGCGACCGTCTTGACCAGTTTTATATATAGGCGCAGCTCCATATATATTTAAGCCATAGAAATTTGAAAGAATAACAGACATGCGTCTTACATGTTTCCATAATGTAAGCAACCCATTATTATTGTTGTGTTTATGTTTCAATTAGCTTTGTTCTAAATTAAAAAACTACACTCAACTATGGCTCTAGCTACCTAATAATTCAAAGTTTTATTCTCGTAGAATGCAACACGCAAACAATTCAAAATAGTGTAACCTATAGAGCATCAAACATAAGATAAAATTTAGATCCAAGGTCTGCAAATTTGGCTAGATTTCGGGATTATAATATCTCACTTGTAATCTCCACAATGCCCATTCAAATTCCCTGTCAGTAGAAAATATGAGATAATAACATTCAATATATATGTTATCTTTGGTACTCAGTCCATTGTCATCTATGTCAAACTTATGATAGCGGTGGAAGTTAAAAAAATAGAGATCATGATTTGTGAAGATGGTTTTAGGAGAGTCCCAGTTGTATATATATGTGTGTCCATCAACTTATCGGTTAGGAGGCCAAGCATGTGACAAATTTAAAAAGCTATTTAATTTCCTAAGAGATTTTGGGAATAGTGCATTAATTTTTTTTAAATTGATAATTATGCTTTATGTCACTTTAGATGACACATTGGAAAGGACGATTGACAGCGCTTACTTTTTCCTATCATATCATATTATCTGTGCCTCAAAACCTGTAAGGTGCAAATAATATTATATAACTAAATACACACTAATAATAATAATTTATATATAATATAATATTTATAAATTACTATTATTATGTTACAATAATATTTATATATTAAATAATATAAAAATAAGTATAATAATTTATATAATTTTAATATTATTATTTAAAAATTGCAAATCGTATAATAGTATAATAAAATATTATCATATAATTAAATATATATATATATATTATATTATTAATTTTTATATATTAATATTTTTAATATAATTTTATTTATACATATAATCTAATATTATATATTATAGATTAATATTATATGTAATATAATGAAAATGTGTGTTAGAAATAATATATCTTAATATATAATATATTATATTAAAATATTGGTTAAAATTTAATATTAAAATATCTAATATAATAAAATGTAATAAGATAATAACATATAAATTATACTACCAAAAAAGGGTATAATCCATATATCTATATGTATAATTACTAAAATGTAAAAAAATATATAATATAGTATAATATACTACAGTATAATATAATATAATAACATAAAATATAATATAAAATTTAAATAAATTATATAAAATAATAAGATACCTAATATAATTTAAAATATAATATATTATTAATATTAATTAAAATACTATATATATAATTATAAATATTAATTATAAAATAATATATAATTATTACCCCACCTTAAAGTTGAGAAATATTTATTATATAAATATAAATGAATATTATAATACTAATATAAATTTTGAAGAATATTTTGAAATATATAAAATAAAATAATATAATATGTTAAAATATATCAAAAATTAAAATATATAATGTAACACATATTATAATATATAATGTATTAAAATATATATTATAATATACAATGTATTAAAATATATTACAATTAAAAAAATATAATATAATAAAAATAAAACACTTATTAGATATGATTGGGAAAAAATTGTATTTCCTCAGTAAAATAACAAAGACTTTAATGGTTGTTCAATTATACTCATTCAAGACCTAGGATAGTTCCCACGTATAAATGCCATTCCAATGTATGCGAGCATATCTTTAGGGCACACATTATGGCGAACATTTGATACAGTTGTTACATTAGAAACAAATTTTCGCCAATTGGGATGCAAAGAAAAATAAATACTATTCATAAATTTATTAACTAAGATCAAAGATGCAAACCCAACAGAAAAAGATTGGAATATGCTAATGTCAACACCATTCATACATCTAGAAGAACAAGAAGATTTTAAAATATCTACACATTTGTATGCAACAAATGTATTGGCAATAATGCATAATAAACAAATATTGAAATCAATAAATATGCCAATAGTTTTATGTAGAGCCAAACAAAGAAGACAAACAAATACATCTAACCAAAACGACACTCAACTTGAGCTAGTTGTGTTTCTATGTAAGAAATAAAAAATTATGTTAACATCCAATCTATGGGTGAAAGTAGAATTAGTTAATGAAGCTAATGGAGAAATTGTTGACATCATTTACAACTCAGATTCAAAGCCACCTTTCCTACCCATATATGCAGTTGTTGCATTCAAAAAATACTTTGGTCCCTTATGGGATGTAAAGAATCCTACACATGTACTGATTGCTCCTATTACACGAAGTAATCATCGACAAATGCCTATAAAAATAGCATGGGCTCTAACCATACACAAAACAAAAGGAATGACACTTAATAAAGTAACAACTGACATTAGAGACATTGATCACCAAGGTTTAAGATTTACTACTGTATGAAGAGTATGTTCAATCGATAACATGTATATCTCCCCTGTATTTACCTTTGAACATTTTGCAAGAATGAAAGAAAGTAAATATGTAAATCTTTAAAAATCAGAGGAAAAAAAATTGACAGAATTACCTCTTCCACACCATTCATAAAAACTCTAGTTTTGTAATTAATGTTATATGCAATCAAAAAAAGAGAGAAATATTTGTAACTATTGTTAAATACAATGCATTTTATAGCTTCAACAATTTCATCATTAGTTTATATCATAAAAACTTATAATTTTATAATATGTCTTATATAATATAATATTTATATAAATTATATAATATATATAATAATAAATTTTCAATGTATATAAAAATTATAAAAATTATTATATAATATTTCTACAAAGGCAATCAAAGAAATTGATAATTAAATTACGCGACTTAAAACCAAAAAGACTTATAAAGTGATGCAGAACAAATATAAACACTTAGAAAAAACACAAATTAAAGTACTTTATATTTGCAGTAAACCAAATATGGACTACTTTTATCTAAGCTCCGGCTTTTTTTACACCATGGAGGCAACTACTAGTATAAATATAAATTCAAGTAATAGTGAAAACAACCAAAACAGATGGAAAATTACGCATTTTGAACACTTCAAAAATTAAGCATATTTAACCATAAATGCTAAACTCAAACAAAACGCTAGTTTTATCACTAGAAATTTTGATAAAAATAAATAATATTGGTAAAAATTATATTCTTTACTAAAAATGAGAACATGATAAATTATTAAAATTGTTGTTAGGTGATTTTGACGACATGGATGCCCCTTACTCATCACTACTTAGTCAAAAGAACTCATTATTTTAAATATATACTTACTCAGTATTGTAAATCTACTATATGTTTATTTCTGAAATATTTGCAAAGATACCGACATTTTATGTAATTCAATGATTCCATGTAATACCTTCAAGTATGCAATTAAAAAAAAGATAACAAATTAAAAATTTGTATTAGTGATATGTAAGAATTAAAATTGTTAATTTCTAATATGGTTTATTGTTTCAAATAATATATTTTATTTTTATTTTTAGAAAAATAAAAGTACATTAAATTATTATTTTAGAAGTAAAATTTTTTAATTAAAAATCTTCTTTTATATCTTAACATTATTTTACTTTATTTTGAATTAATATAATTTAATAAAATAGAAATCATGTATGTTTAATATATAACAATAATACACAAATATGAATGCTTGAGTATTATTTTAATTTTACTATAATCACAATAGTATAAATAAATAGACTCGTCGAGCATTTGACTTTGAGTTATTAAAAATAATTAGCAGTTGCCTCGAAAGAGCAAGAAAAGTCAGAGGAATTAAATTTTTGTTTTTGTGATTATATCTAGTAAGTGTTTTATTTTCATTTGTAGAATATATTTCCCTTTTATGTATTATATTGTGATAGACTACCTTTAATGTTTGCTATGCCAACAACACTCTACTATTAATGTGGAAGAAATCAATCACAATGCAAAAATTTAAATAATATTAATCAATTTAAAACTCAATCATGCCATCAATCCATTGATTCAAGGCTTTTCTTTTTCCAATGATATAGGATTGAGCAATGCTCAAATCCTCCAAAGGTTACTAGGTTCGATTCCTCAAATTTCTTCATCCTAATCAACTTAACCAAGTTGATTACTTTGTTGTCATAAATCCCATAAGTGCTCTTTGCCTTAAGAATTTTATTGTAAATTCCATCTCCTTTTACTTTATACTGAGCCAAAGTATTCAAAGTAACAAACATAACCCCAACTGCGCATTCTAACTTGGTGATGGTCTCTTTTGGCAATGTGGCTTTGTTTTATTGTTCTAGCTCAGTTGTTCTCTGCTACATCCCTTTCACTAATTCTGTGGCTACATCACCATATACTTTCAGAGCCGAGAGGGGGTCCTCTACATATTATTAGTGCTCGTAAGGCTTAGCTCTCTTCTTCTTCGTTAATGTAAACAAGGTTTATTCAGACTCATATACAATTATTTGATCTGGATGAGTTACTTTCTTTTTGGTTAGCCTTTTCATTGCTGCAGACTACTTGTCAAAATTTAGTGAGACCTACGGAGGGTCTACTATAACCAAATCCTACATTTTTATTGTGGCCAAGTACATTTTTTTAATCCAGGATTTATCTAAAATGTCACCCTGAGGCTGAGCCAATGGTGGCAATTGATGAGATAGTGTCAGTCTCTATAATGCATATGTTTGAGAAACAACTATAGAGGTGACCAGGACGAAGGCAAAACTAAGGGATGGAGTGGTAAGTGTTACTTCTAAGGATGATGAATAACTAGTGCTAGCTGAAGCACTAGTTGGGAATAAATTTTTCTAAGGTATGAAGACAATAGGCCTCCTCTTTGGTAACCGAGGACCGGGCCTAGGCATGGGCTTGGGCATAATTCAAGGTAAATTAGCCATAACAGAGACCTTCGAATTGGATGACATAATAAAAGTATTGACAGTGGACAAAGTGACAATCATGGGCCTAATTACAGGATTGATGAAGGACCTATAGGGCATTAGGTTCATGCTATCTGGTATTGGGTGTTAGATGTGGAGCCTGATTGTCTTATAGGATCAGAGGTTTAAATTTTGATGTTATTTCAACCAAATTTGGATCCCATTCTTTGAATCCCTCATGGCATGGGGGGTTGCAAGGGGGAAACCCCCTTGCCAGGTCCAAGGGGGTGGGGGATTTGAGGGTCACATGCCCCAAAGAATTTTTTTATTAAAATTGCCTTGTTAAATTGTAATTTCATAGTCAATTTGGGCCATTGATTAAAGGTTTCTAGATTTGACGGTAGAGGTTATGTTTAGGTGTTTTTACCCTAAAATTGTATTGATATATGGTTGAGATGGATTATAGTGATGGATTAATGAAATATTGTACACAGAGAGGAGGCTGAAAGGTAGAAAGGTGTAACAGGGTTTGTTACAAGATTTTATTGCTTCCTTGTATTGTTAGAAATAATATACTCGACAAGTTTGGCGGAAGTATCCCATCTTGGGTAAACCACATTAAATTTGGTGTCTCTTTTTATGTGTATGTTTATGTTTATTTTCTGAATGTTTGATTAATTTGTTTCATAGTTTTTCTTATATGCAATTTGGGGATAGATCTAGATTTAATTTATCCTAACATTGGGGGCTCACATAATATTCCTCAGGGGTGGCTACTTAGAAACATGGGAGGCAAATAAACACATTCTTGACTTGTCATACCTGGTTCCTCTTTGACAAGAAGTAGGGGAGGTAGTTCTAGTGTGAAATATGTTGATGTCACAATGGGTGGTGTCATTGCCTCAACTGAAGATGAATGAAGCACCATCGAAGGTTTTGCCTACACTAAGGTAACATTCTGGACCTAGGATGGGATGTTGGATGTTGCTTCTAAAATAGAAACTTGCTCAGTATGTTTTCTAGTCTTAGCTCTTCCCTTCCCCAAAGTGGGAGACAATGCTTGCAAGATCCTCTGACTAAGTTGAGGGTTAGTTGGTCTCTCTTTTTCAGCACTAGCAACCTGAATTATGGATGAAGATGCACCCGCTTGAGCACTCTCAGGGTTGAAAAATTCAAAAAAACCAATATCTTTCAATCTACCCTTAACAAGTGGAACATTGGCATCCTTCAATCTTTACTTTACCTCCTAATCATTTGTGGCACTGAGGTGGAACCTATCTTGATCCTCAAGCTCATGGTGGTAAGTAATGCTTAAAGATAATCGGTGTTTGAATTTTAACATATATTTTAATATAATATATTATATATTTATATACTATATTATATATTAAGTTATATAACTGTCTTATTACATTTTATTATATATTTTATTATATTAGACATTTTAATATTTTAATATTGGAGTTTAACCTATAATTTAATATTATATATTTTTATATTATATTATAATTAAGATCTATTATTTTATATATATACATATATATAATTATATTATATATAATATTAGATTATAATAATATTATTAATATTATATTATATTATAATATAATATATTATTATAATATATAATTAATATTAATAAAAATATATATTATATTAAATTTAAAACATTTATATATTAATAATATAATAATTAACACATGAAAACATGCATAGGGGAGTCGAGCATGTCCACCTTCCAAGTGTCTAATTAAATTTAGTTTTTGTGGTGGATCCGAGATAGGACCAACAACAACACGCAGACACCTGTAATATCTAAGAGCAAAAATAGACACCTATCCCATGCAGTGTCCAATTGTCCAAGTATGGGAAGAACTGTTGGCATGATGAATGAAGAGGGTGTTAAAAAAACTAAGGCAAAAACACAAAATAACCATTCAACATTTTTGCCTGAAATGATTCCAATCAGAATATGAACATCAGTGTCGAGAGGAAGATTCAAAATGTCAGCATTTTGATCAATTGCATATTGAATTACATAAGTACAATGCAACCTCTTAATGTCTCCATGAGTCTAATTTGGTAATGACACTCTCCTTTAGCACTAAAATAATCATTGTGTTCCACGGGCTGCCTTACTCGCTCTTCACTGTATGTCTGCTCAATCCCTAGTCTATGGTGCATACAATTACAATAAGGTATTTCCAAGACACTAACTATTGTTTTCTTTTTTGTAAGTTTTCACAGGTTTCAAAGAAATAACTATCCCCTTATTTTCTTTACAGGCTTCATTTTCAGGGTGATTTGTAGTCAAATTTTAAAAGCAAATAAAAAGTATTTTTTAATGTGTGCATAGCTTTTGATATTCTATTAGTGTTGAAACTGTGAATATGTTTTTGGTTATCAGGTTGGGGCAGAGAAATTAACTCTCACTAGGGTAGGAGTCTGTGTAATCTCAAATTGTAATATTTAATATGAAGTTGTAAATTTATATCTAACCATAAATTAAGACTGACATTATTCAAAATCTGAAACACCATAATGTGAAGCTCTAAGGAGACATCCCTTATAAACCCTAAAATTCTAGGTGACCTCAAAATCAATAGGGATAGGGCAGTTAAAGGTACCTACAAATGAGAGAATAAACTCCTACTCCTCCTACATTAAAAAAATATTTAATCACATGTTAACATTTATTGATTCTAAAACTCCAATCCTGCATGAACTCTTAATATGATAAAAAAATTGGTTTAAACGTAAAGAGTTTATAGCTGTAAAAAAAAATTTGTGATTTTTATAAGATAATATAATTAAAGACCCTGTGTTGAACCTCTACAAAATCTAAAAACGTGTGACTTTGAAGTGTTCACAATTCCTATTAGAAGCAGCGCAACTTCCACTTCATCCATGCTCTTCCATAGAGGTAGAGTTACTGAAATAACTCTACTCAATTATAAATCTATATAATATCATAAGTATTATATTCTGACTATTCTACCAAAAAATGAAACCAAAATAGAAAAATAATTGAAGATGCAATAATAAAAAAGGAGACAACAATTGTTTCAATCTCACTGTCAACAATAAAAATGAACGAAATTATAAAGTATGCAGGAAGTGTTCAAACCCGGTGTTAGTTTTGCAGTCGAATCCTCACTCGTGGGTGCTCACTACAAAGAAAAATATATTCTCTAACAAGTTCTTCCTGAATTGCAAGCCCTATTTTCTTGAAAACTTTCTTCTTCAAACATATCCATGGGAACACCAAGCGAGTAAAAAAATTAAAATAATGACCCCGCAAAAATAGGTTAATGCCTAGATGCCATACTATATGTATATTAGTTGACCCTACCACGTACCGTAGTCTAAGGAATGGCAAGTGTTTTATTCTCAAAAACTAATAGCGAGACAAGGTAAGAGTGGTGGTTAATAAAGTAGTTTTCAATAAAACCAACAATTTATGAAAAAATGTCAATTTACCCAAACCACCTAGTGCAATCAAATATTCATTTATTTTGTCTCTTTGAAACGAATCTAGGGGCTTCACGCCACCGTATAAACCTTCGACTAATTAATTTTAATTTTTTTTTAAATATTTTTTAAAAATTGGAATATTTTTTGAAACATTTAAACTCATTTTTTATTATTTAATTGAGAATATTTTTGGGCTTAACCTTTTTTATTAAGGGTAAACGCTTTTGATCAGAGCTATGAATTGGTTTTGGGACACAACTGAGGGCCTAGATCCTGGAACAAAAAATAATAAAAAGACAAGAGCACAAAAAATATCAAAACTAACAGTCAAAAACCATTCTGTGAAAGACATCCCTACAAGGGGAAGACTAAAAACTAATATGACTTCCAAAAACCATTTGTGAAACATCAGTAAACAAGCAACCAGATAAGAGAAGGAAAACAAAGAGAAAAAATGTTAAGAAGTAAAGTTGTGATTAGGCTCAGTCTAGAGCCAATCTTCTCTCACGCCTGGAAAGAAGGTCTTTCATCATCCATTGGGAGCTGCTTCCAACCAAAATTTCCGCTTCCATTCTCAATCTTTCAACCTCATACTTGTGCCCTTGTTTCTTAGGATCAATGTCAACAAGTGCCTTGCATCTTTTAAATGTAGTCCTAAGAAGAGAGGTAGAAGGCTCAACGAGTTTGGGGGTGAGGGCAAGGGGGCAGCATTGACGGAAGCCATTGGGAAGCTTAACTTAAGATATAGTGATATCTTTGGTTAAATTTTGTGCCCTTTAGATCTATTGTACATCTTCCATTGTTTTCTATAAGACAACTACAAACCACACACACATTAGAAAATAACAAAAACTTTATGTTCTATCAATCAACCCTTCTAATAAAATCTCTATTTATCCTAAAAATATTATTAAGTTATTTTTATTTATTTTTGGGTAAATTTATCACCCCTTACTTTATAACAAATTCCCATTACACTTGAAGCAATGTGGAAGCATTAGAAAAATAAACACTAAACCTTTAGTTGAGAAATTTTCAGTGTCATATTCAAATGTTATCAAGTATAGAAATTTGGTTTGAAACATTTTCAATGTGTAATATCCAAATGTGTGTGAAAAAATGTGTTATTATGGTATGGAATGGATTTCTAAAATTGGGAAGTTGTAAATTTTGGTTCTTTATTATTCTAAGATAAGATTTTGAATTTTATTATTTTTATTTTTATTTTTTTTTTGAGAATAATTAATTTTTAATTCAAACTCCCATTTATGTCTTTTTAAATTTATTGTTGAGGTTTGATACCAATTTAGGTAAAGATTATTTTAGTTAAACTTTATCTATTCTATTATATTAGTATATATATCTTGAATAAATTTATATAAAAGATATTGAGATATATCATTTTTAAGTCGCTTATATTACATTTGTGATATAAGTAGAATAAATGCTTTAAGAATAATGTATTTTGATATTTTTTTTATAGATTTATCTAAAATATATATATTAATTTTAAACATATATATTTTTTTGATATGTGATGGCATTTAATCAGAGTGTGGATTGCTATGGGACACAATCAGAGATCTAGATTTTTATGTAATTTATTAATTATTTAAATATTATCTATATACTAGATATTATCAGATGTATACCAATTATTGTTAATAATAGCCATCACTGGGGTTGAGAATAACTAATGGCCTTGAAAATATAACCAGTAGTCACAACCAACCTCGTATGTCTTTCTTGAGATTTGACCCTGAGTGGGGCTTGAAACAACTAAACTATTTAACCAACTTGCTCACATCTTATTAGCTAATTTTAAATATTAGTATTCATATTTTATATAAATTTATGTCAAAGATGTCAAAAGATATCATTCTCAAGGTAACTCATTATATGTATTTCATAAATCTAAAATAATGTTGATTATTAATTAAGAGTGAACACACTCAATCGACTAATTAGGATTTGAAAAATCATAACGAAGAGGAGAAGTGTTGCGGCAAGAACGAACCCTAGAAGGCAAGATCAACAACATGGGAAGCAGACAAAGGTTTTAAAGAAAGGTAGGAAGGGTGGTAGATCCAAGCTTGTAGAAAGGTGTGAGATCGATGAGGATACAAAGTGGTTTTTAGAAACCAAATGAAAAAGCTTGCAATGGATAAGACATTACAGAGGAATTTGTTGCCCCTGGTGACCATCTGCATTCTATATCCTCACTTCAGAATGTGGAACCCTTGTCTAATGTTCTTTCAAATGATGAAAATCCTCCTCAACCGAGCTTTGGTAGGATAATTGTGGGTCCAAGCCAGGACCTTATATTGGAAAATGTTACGGTTAAAGAGAGCATTGATGTGCTCCTCAGGGTTGGTCTAGTTTCCAAAGTGGCTAGGTGTTAGCCAGAGGTTAGCAAGGTTAAGCAATGGGTGGCAGAGACCAGGGAAAGGAGATTTGGATCAGGTTTTTGCCCAATGGTTATTTTTTAGATTTGTGTCGTGATGAATCTAGCAATGCAAACATTTTGTCTTTTGTGCCCTGGTTCATAAATGGGGCAAGAATTGTTGTGCAAAACTGGAGTCCCAATTTCGATCCAAAGCACAAAACTCAATCCAAATTACCTGCCTGGATATGACTCTATGCCCTACCTATCAAATATTGGGGGAGGAAAGCCTTAAAGCCATCGATAATTGTTTGCGAGAATTTATCTCCATCGATCCCATAACTATGGATGGAACCCTTGCAGTGTATGCAAATATTTGTGTAAACTTAGACCTCTCACAAGAGATTCCAAAAGCTATCATCCTCAAATCCTTTGGGAGGGAGTGGGTCTAGAATGTGGATTTGGAGAAGCTCCCCTTTAGGTGTTATGGATGTCATGAAATTGGAAATCTAAGGAGTAATTGTCCAGACAAGAAGATTCAGTCTCGATCAAATTCTCAATAGAATTCTCGATTCATTTGGCGTCTTCATCTGCGAATTGAAAAGGTTTGGAGGATTAAAATGGTTTGGAGGATCAAAACTTTGAAACCTTCTGAGGCTTTTATTAAAAGAAATAATGGGGCATGGTTCAAGGATCATCCGAATTTTCCTCGGGATCAAGATCAATCCCCCTAAAGCCTAAAATCTTGGAAGTAGAGGAGCACTTTCTTATCCAAATGGTGGTAGAAGCAACAAGGATGTTAATGACAGAATCGTCCAATCTCTCAGAGAAACTTTCTCATCCTCAGTAGGTATCTTTAAAAGATTTAAATAAAAGGGTCCAAGGTCTTGAAGAGATCATGGAAACAAATATCGAGAACAACTTAGATCTCTTAAAGCTTTCCAAGGTTGTCCTGAAAGGGGAAGCTTTGGATTTGGGGAAGGTTATCTTCTAGACTAAGATTTAGATTTGGACAATGATCCAAATTCGGAAGAGTCGGAGCATTTTCAGAGGGAAAGCAATTTGGAAGGGGATCTTGGCTCAAAGGCAATTCTTACTATTAATTAGTATGATTACCCTCTATTGGAACCTAATTGTGGTAAGAAAAGTTGAAGAGGTAGAAAATCTAATGACAAGAAGCTAGTTGAACAAGGGATTTTGGAAAATTAGAAATTTATTACCACTTTCTATCCCAAAAAGTGAGGGGTGGAACTCCCATCTTTGGAGTCATGAAGTTGTTATCTTGGAATGTTAGGGGATTAAATGCCCCTAACCAAAGGCGTTTGATCAAGCATCAAATCTTAAGCTCTGACCTAGATAGAATTTTTCTCTAAGAAACTGAACTTTCGAAGGGGGAAGTTATCCCTTTTTTCTAACTACTGGCCCTCTTCGAAAGGATGGTTTGTAGACTCAGTCAGTGCCTTTTGAGGCATGGCTATTCTTTGAAATCCTAGGGGAATTGAAGTGTCTTCACTAGGGAAAAATGCTAATTGGCTATGGGGGAATGTGAAGGACCTTCAGTCTGATATTGATTTTAATTGTTTCAATGTGTATGGTCCCAATAGTCTAGATCTAAAATGTAAATGTTGGAATGGCATCCAAACTATCATCTTGAGCCACCCAAATGCCAAGTTTGTTCCTGGAGGGGACTTCAATGCCATTCTCTCTGAAGAAGACAAGAGAGGAGGCTTGAGAATACCACTTCGTTGACATTATGACTTTGCTAATTTCATGGATGTTGTTGGGCTTTTGGATGTGATTCCTAAGAATGGCCTATTTACTTGGACTAACAAGCAAAAAGGGTACAACAACATTGTTGAGCACTTGGATAGGGTTCTTATCAATGGCACCTGGCTCAATTCCAATTGGACCTCTGAAAGTCACATTGTTCATCTCTCATGATTTAATCATGCTCTTGTGGATCTTGTGGTGGAAGAAGATCAAAACCCTTGGTTCTATCCGTTCAAATTCGAACTCATGTGGTTCCGTAACCCAAACATTTTTGAGACTCAAATTTTGGTGGTCTGTCTTCCCAAAGCCCAAAAGCAATTGCATATATACTTTTGTAAAAAAGTTGTTCTTTATCAAAGGTTGTTTCAAACACTAGAACCGAACCTTCTTCAAAAATATTTTTGCTGAAATAAAACGTATTGAGGAGAATTTGCAAATGCTGAACACTCACATCCTGGCTATAGGAATGTCTAATGTGGATTTCCTTCTTGAACACTCTCTTCTTTTAGAATAGAACTCCACATTAGGGAAGAGATTTATTGGAGGCAGAAATCTTGGGAAACATGGTTAAGGGAAGGAGATCGTAATACCAAGTCCTTCCACCACTCGTCTACAGCCAGAAGGAGTATCAACCACATTGCCAGCATCATAGTTGAGCAATGGGTGGTGCTTGAGACAAATTTAGCAATCAAATCAGCAACTGAACAATATTTTTCCAATCTCTTGGCTTGTTCTGAAGCTTCCTTCCGATTAGCGTAGGAGGATCTCCTTGATGCAATCCCTCACTTGATTTCTAGGTAGCAAAATGACTTGTTGATGGCTCCTTTTTCAAAAGAGGAGGTTTGAAAAGTTGTTTTTACAGTGAAGAGGGACAAATCGCCTAGTCCAGATGGATTTCCTGCTACATCCTATCAATTGTTTTGATCTACCATTGGCGATGAGGCTACTGAGGTTGTTGAATTTGCAAGGATTAATAAGAAAGTTATTTTGGCTTTCAATTGTACCTTTCTAGCTCTTCTCCCCAAGGGTAACAATCAAGGCTCCTTCAATGATTTCAGGCCTATTTTGTTGTGAAATACCATCTACAAAATCATCTTCAAAGCCATTACATTATGGATCAAGTCATTCATTCACACACTTATTTCTTTGGAGCAAGGTGGTTTTGTGCCAAGAAGACACATCCAAGATGGAATTATCATCGTTCATGAGCTCCTTCACTCTTTAATTGTCAACAAGCATATAGGAATGTTGGTCAACTTGGATATAAGCAAAGCCTATGATAAGGTAGATTGGCAATTTTTATTGAAGGTTCTCGAGCGTTTTGGTTTTGCTAAGGATTGGTGTGAATTAATTTTCAGCTGCATTTCCACTCCTAAGTTCTTAGTTTTGGTTAACAGCTCCCCTATGGGGTTTTTTTAGGCAACTAGGGGAATTAGGCAAGGGGACCCTCTATCTCCTTTCCTATTCCTCCTCATGGTTGAAGCTTTGAGTAGAGATATTCATCAAGCTATAATTGGAGGACAGATTGAAGGGTTGTCTATCACTGAAGGGTCTGAAAATATCTCACATCGGCAATTTGTTGATGACACCTTATTTGGCAAGGGCGTCTATGCAGGAGGCAGTTGGCTTCAAATGGCTTCTTAACAACTATGCACTAGCCTCGGTTCAGCGGGCTAATGATCTCAAGTATGACATCTTGTTCATTAATGTTAGTCCTTAGAGCCAAATTCATCTCTCTCAACTGTTAAATTTCAAGATTGACATGCTTCCTTCCAAGTACCTCAGCATTCCTTTCTTCACTGGTAAAGGAAAGTCTCAATATGGGACTATCTGATCAATGCTCTCAAGGAGAGGTTCTTATCGTAGAAAGGAAAATTCGTATCCTTTGTGGGCAGAATAGCCCTCCTCAAATCCATGCTCAGTGTTATTCATATCTACCTTATTTTCGTCCTCAAGCCTTCGGCTAATGTTTTCAACAACATCAACAAAATTTGTTGTACATTTCTTTGGAAAGGTGGCCAATACCTGAAAAGAATTCATTTGACTAGATGGGACCAGGTTTGCCTTCCTAAGAAGGCTATGAGTGTAGGCATTAGGAACACCTAGTTACAAAATATGGTGTTAGGTGCCAAATTGATCTGGAACTTTTACGAGGAGCCAAATTCTCTTTATAGAAAAATTATTCATTCTAAATATCTGGGATCTGAGGATCATCTGGATATTCTTCTCACTAGGAACCCTCTGTTTGGATCTCATATGTGGACTTTTTTGTTACATCATCGTCTGTTAATTACCAATCACATTTATTGGATGATCAACAATTGCAAAAAAGCTCACTTCTAGGAGGACTCTTGAAACATTCACCACCCTTTGCGCGAATTAGATGGTATGGATGAGGCACGAAGAATTCTGAAAGGGGCTTAGGGAGACAGAGTTTGTAACTATGTGGATCTGAATGCTCAAGGCCCCCCTTGCCCATGACAAATGAAGGAATTTAAAAGGGATGTATATTCCCGATGGTCAAAAGCTTTTGCTTGAGTCTATCTTTTGAAAGAGGAAAATATTTCTCAACTTCAAGGATGACTCTATCTTTTGGACTGGGGCCAAATCAGTGTCTTACAAAGTCAACCTTGGGTAGTTGCTCTCTATGGCCACTGATGATGGCTGTGCAAGATCTAATTTTCTATGTTGGAATCAAAAAGGATTACCTAAAGTTGGCGCCTTTGCTTGGTTGGCCATCCAACATAAGATTCTTACCCAAGATCGCCTGCGTAGGATGGGCTGGTTAAGCCCTTTGAGATGTGTTTTATGGTTTAGCGAGGAAGAATCGATCAATCACCTCTTTCTCTATTGCCCTTTTGCTTTGGCCTACTAGGATTGGTTATGCTCAAAACTTTGTTGGAGTTGGGTCTAGCCTCATTCTCTGAGGCAAGTATTCGAATCTTGGTATCTAGGGAAGGATGATGATATGCTAAAGATGCTTTGGTGGGCCAGCCTTGCGATCTTGATATACCATTTCTTGAAGGAGCGAAACAATAGAATTTTTTGTGAAAAGTTGTCAATGCTTTCTAACTTCTTCACCATCTTGGAGTGTGTAATCTTAGAAATTATTTCTACTCTCTCCTCAAAGATTCAAGCCAATTTCTCTCACTGGGATCTAAAGGTCAGACCTTCATGGATGCTTATCTAGTTGCCCCCCATTAATGGGTCTAATGACCTTAGAACATCAAGTCGTCCCTTGAATGTGGCTCGTTGGCACCCCCCCTCTTGGAACGGTCACTACCTTTTGAATGAATTAGATGGTCTGGATGAGGCACAAAGAATTTTGAAAGGGGTTTGGGGAGACAGAGTTTGTAACTATGTGGATTTGAATGCTCAAGGCCCCCTTGCCCATGGCAAATGGAGGAATTTAGAAGGGATGCAGATTCCCAATGGTCAAAAGCTTTTGCTTGAGTCTATCCTTCGAAAGAGGAAAGTATTTCTCAACTTCAAAGATGACTTTATCTTTTGGATTGGGGCCAAATTAGGTTCCTACAAAGTCAGCCTTGGGTACTTGCTCTCTATGGCTGTTGATGAAGCTTGTGCAAGATCTAATTTTCTACGCTGGAATAAAAAAGGATTACCCAAAGCTGGCGCGTTTGCTGGCTGGCCGTCCAACACAAGATTCTTACCTAGGATCCCCTGTTTAGGATGGGTTGGTAAGGCCCTTCGAGATGTGTTTTATGGTTCAACAAGGAAAAATTGGTCGATCACCTCTTTCTATTGCTCTTTTGCTTCGGCTTGTTGGGATTGGTTATGTTCAAAACTTTGTTGGAGTTGGGTTTGGCCTCATTCTCTGAGGCAAGTTTTCGAATCTTGGTATCTGGGAAAGGATGATGATGTGCTAAAGGCGCTTTGGTGGGCCAACCCTACCATCTTGATATCGCATATATGGAAGGAACGAAACAACATATTTTTTTGTGAAAGGTTGTCAATGCTTTCTAACTTCTTCACCATTTTGGAGTGTGTAATCTCGGAAATTGTTTCTACTCACTCCTCAAGGATTCAAGCCAATTTCTCTCACTGGGATCTGAAGGTTAGACCTTCATATGTGGCTCATTGCACCCCCCCTCCCCTGGCAGGTACCTGCCCCACCCCCGTGCCCCCCTTTCCCCCCTTGCCGCCCACCGCTCCTCAGCCCCGCCACCACCCCCCGTCCTAGCCCCCAAGTGGTTTCTTCAAACTCAATTTTGATAGGACGGCTCATGGTAACCTAAGGGCTTCTAGAGCAGGGTGTTGCTTACGAGACTACTCGGGTTCTTTAATCCATGCAACATCAGTGAAATTGGAAGACGACTCAAACAATGAAGCCGAAGCTCAAGCCTTTGTTGAGGGCCTTAAGATCGTGAAAGAGTGTGGCATTGAGAACTTGATTATTGAAAGTGATTCTCAGCCCATCGTGGGTGCTTTGAAAAACAGAATGGCAAAAGCTTGGCATTTGAATAACATCCTCCTCCCGTTGTGTCCCCTCATTGATGATTTGAATGAATGACCAATCCAGCATTGTTATAGGAAAGCAAACAAACAAGCGGACTGGCTTGCGAATAAAGGCATTGAACAAGGTCAGGGGTACATTATTGACAACGTATATGATTCTTGGCCTGGTTTAGACTCGTTGGATTACATTTAATTTTGCCGAGTTACATGGTTTAGCCCGGGATTGCCATCTGTCCTTCTCTATTCTGGGCTGGGTTCTGGTTTATCCATTGTCTATTGTCTGCTTTGGGATGGGTTGCAGTGTTTAGCAACATTGGCTAGCATGGTCTCTTTTCTTTCATCCTTTTGTGGTAATCGCGGATGCTACCTGGCTGGTCTTGTGAGAAAAAATTTCATTCCCTGTTGACTTCCACTGTGGCAACGGTGGCTGGGGGTAACCTTTAGTGCTGGAGATCTCTAGTTCCAGTCGCCCGGTTTGTTCTTGCAGGGCTGCTGCAGGTGCGGTGGGTGATGCTGCGGATTGGTGTTTTGGTTTTGACTCTCCATTTGTTGGTTAAGTTTTTTGGTTGGTTTGGGGGCTGTCTTTCTTGGTTTATAGGCTTTGAACTGCAGACGTTGATCATTGATTGTCATTTGGGGGCCTTCCTAGCACTTTTATGTGAGACGGTGGACTCTCGAGAGGCAGAGGATTTGACCTTTGCTTTTCTGTTGTTTCGATCCAATTTCTTTCTCTTTGGCCTAGTCCAGTTCTGGTTCTTAATGCTTTATCTTTTGCAAAGTGGAGTCGTCTATTTGTTGGGGATTATCATTGTTTTTCCATTTCAGCTGTGTGTTCCTGGAAATATGGATTTGTCCAAAATCGGCCAACCATTGATAATCATCCTCTATCTCGTCTCTCCTGCCCATATAACTTGTCATGGAAGACGAACTCCTCTTGATATCTACAGTAGACCTACTTCTCTTTTTCTACGTTCTCATCACAGACATGTACTTCATTCATGCATGTGATGGATAACCCAATACTACCTACAGTACTAAGATATCTTCAGATTAATATCCCAAACAAAATGCACTAACAATTCAATATGATTGAAAACCAATTATGATTCACAACCTAATTGTATATATCGGGATCTTGCCTGAAGAAGATTCAATGGTTCTGCGATTTTTATAAAGGTTTTCTTCGTTGTTGATCTCTTTCAAAACTCTAAGAGGATGTTTTGGGTCTTTTGCAGTCTTATTAGATGCATTATTAACATTAGAATCTCGATTTTTCACTGGGTTGGGTTGCACAACATTAATGTCTGATAATTCAAGAGCAGGGTCATGAATTTCTTCCAGTAGAACCCCTGTTGCCTGCAAGGCTTAAAATGAATTTAATCTATAATAAAGGTTTACTCGTTACCATGTTTCATAAAACCCCAAACAATAATTCCTAAAAAAAAATCTGTACCAACATTGAAATAAAAGCTAATCCTACGATGAATTACCTTTGAAACCCAATCATTTATCCATTGAAAAAAGCATACCAATGGAATTAAGAGCTAATATCGTTACGAATTACCTTTAAAAGAGAAACGGGCAAGGGTCTTTGTATGATTACTTAACAACAATGAAATTGGTTTCCTGCCATCATAGAATGTACTCCTTATTCAATCAAAGATCTGGAAATAAAAATAATATCTAAGTGCTAAAATAATCAGAAATTTGACATCATACGAAAAACAATTATTTACATTGAAGGCTAATTTCAAAACCCAAAATAAATTGAAAACAATTTCATACTCGTGATTTGCATAAAAAATGTTGACAATAAAGACAGTGAATCTGATAGCCCCTGCGTTTACAATGAAGACAAAAATGTTATTTCAATTATAAATTTATTGATGGATATATCATTAAAGAACAAATACTTTATCGACATTGCAATAAAATAAGAGATACAAATCAAGAGTGTGCTTGGATTTCATTATTAGCGTCTATCAACATAGAAACCCATCAATCATAAGAGTAAAAATGAAAAATTCAGATACAACATTTGAATGCTAAGTTATCATAAGATAAAATCTAAATATATAGATGAAAAATAGATTAATTTGAATACATTTAATAAGAAAATAATGGCACAAATCATAGCTCTCAGCTTTTGAAATGTAAATCAACTACATTAAGAACAAAATTCCCCAACTTTAAACATCGATGTCAAAATAGTTTCTCTCAACAACCCACATGCTCAATATAACAATGGATTTTGGATAGGTCTTGCTTAGCTTAAAAGGTTTACCATGCATTTTTTACATTTAACCTTAGCGTGTTTAGGTTAAGTGACCACTCTACATTTTTTATTGAAAATTTATAAATATATATACTAATATATAATATTATATATATATATATATATATATATATATATATATATATATATATATATAAATAATTATTATTATAATACAATAGTATATATATACAAACACATATTAATAGTGGTTCCAAAGGTACAAGTTATGTTGGAAGGGATATAATTCCACATTTTTATCATATGGGGCTTTATTTCATACATTGAAAGTGCAAATTGACAATTGTTACTCACTCAAAATCCATGATTGCTCAGTGCATTAAGCAACAATAATTTGCCATTCATTTTAGCAATATTTTCCTATTTTTAAATTTTCAATTAATGAAAATACAAAATTTAAGGAAAACCAACTAGTGGGCATGGAAAAAGGAAAACAACAAATGATAAAGTTTCTTTGCTTGACCCAGCAATAGCACCTTATGAATAGGCAATGATTTGTATGGGCTAACAATGTCAAAAATTAAGCACCCAAGGGAACGTCCTTAGCTTTTTCAAAAACCTTGAATAGATTTTCCAAATAAATTCCTACTTTCAAAAGAAGCCTCTTTCCTCTCACAGAAAATTTAATGTATTAGCACTTTTAATTATTCACATACATGTCTATGTAGCAATTTTTCAAAGCATTTTGAAGATACATCTTCAAATTATCAAATACAATTGATATGCACATTTGTTTCTTTTATAACATTATACTTCAGTTTTATTGTATGGCATTTGAATGCAATTGGTATGTTTGCTATATACTTAAGCTTATTTAATGACATAAGCTTCATTTTATGGTCCCTTATAACATGGAATAAGTCATGAAAAGATTGAAACTTTTTTAAAATGATGGACTCATGTAAAGGAATGAGTAAACTTTGTCTGAATATGTCTTAAAACTCTTTGCCTGCCATAGGATTGGTCATTTTGGCTAGCATTGTCTTATATATAAAGACATATTCATTGATTGATTGGTTCCTTGTTTTATCTTTGAAATTTTATCATATGAAACATTTTCAGTAATATTAATAGATAAGTGTTCTAAAAACTGATCTGTAAGAGGTTTGAATTCTTTCACAGATTGAAGAGGTAAGTCATATAACCACCTCAAAGCATAGTCCTGGAGGCTCCTTGGAAATAGTTTGGTAAAAAAATTATCATTTGAAGCATAATCAAGGCATGCCACATATAAGGTTCAAAGATGTTGTTCATGATCACCCTTTCCATCATAAAATCTGAACTTACGTGTAACAAATCTAGTTGACAAAGGGTGCAAATATATCTCAAGTGCAATAGGGTTATGCAACACATCTTGTGAATTTATAATATGTGAAGACTTTGAAACCTTTTGTTCACTATTTGTAACCTTATCCTGCAAGGTATGTATGACTTGAAGGAGTGATTGAATTGTAGGCCCTATGGGATTTTGATTATCAATTTGAGTAGTCACCAAAGGGTTTGGAAACATGTTTTGATTAGTAATAGGCATTGAAACATGTATCTGTGTTAAAACAATGGGGTAAGTTCCTAATATATGTATTAATAGTAATTTTAGGGAACAAAGGTTGGAACACATAAATTGTGCCTCAATTAGAAGTATTAAATTGTAGTGTGGGATGAGTTATAATACCTTCTACAAATTCACCATTACTAGGTGAGGTAGCCTTTGTTTTATCTTGTTTGCTTATTTCTTCTCTTGTAACATATAAAAATGCATATATTAAGCCTTTGGTTTTTTTAAAATGAGTAATCAATGTTTATTCATCTTTCATTTGAAATTGGGTTTTTGTACCAACATTTTCCATGGCTTCACAAAAGAAAAGTTTTAAATTTTTAAATATAGTACAACAATAAAAAAAATCATGAAACTCTAATAGACCTAGAGTTTGATATTTAAAAATCAGGTTCACCAAATGTTTAACCCTTATTTGGATTAGAATCCTACTTGGGTAAATAGGGTTAAGGATACAGAAATGATATGGCACAAGGGCGAATATCAGATTTACAACAACCAGTTAATATGCTAAACTCAGATATAGTATATGCTGAATTTATAAAACCAAGATAGGCTATTAATGGAAAGTATAGCTATGTTAGATATACAAATTACATAAAAGAAATTACTTATCTATTTCTAATGCTAATACAATGTTGGATCTAGTACAATTATAAAGCAAACAGGAAGATAGTTCTAGATCAATCTTTAGATTCTAGATATGGTGCCTCTAACACTCTAGATAGTTGCATCCGCATGGGACAATTACATTGATGTTAGTGTCTAAGTTTGATGCTAGTATCTTGTACATAATATGTTCTCAAATATGATGCAAACACCTAGATGCTTTTGGGTTTAGCTTCACCTTCACTCTAATGCATTCAGGTCTAGGTCATGGACTGCCACTCTTGGTGAAATAGCAAAACCCTAGCTTTGCATCTTCAATGTGACCTTCAGGGAAAATGGATTAGTGGGCACATGGTGTCAATCTAACTCACAATGACCCCACTATCAAAGGGCATTGCATACATAGTCAATACTATAGAAGAGGGCCTCAAACTCAAGTAGTTTTCCCTTATGTGTTAGCTTGCATGAGTCGTGAAATGTGTAAAGCAAGTACAATAGTGACCTAGCTTATAACTTGGAAAAATTGACCTTATGATTGCTCCTTAGTACTTCACACCTTTAGTTGGGTTTTTCCTTTGGCTGATATCATAATATGGCATAATAAGAAAGCTTTTGATAAACTGAGTGCTTCTTGAGTGCTCTTTTTGGTCTTTTCTAGGTGAAGAATGACTGAGCGTTGATCATGTTTTTATATTAATCCCTTTGGAGTAAAAAATCACATTAAAGCACTTAGGCTGACCATTATAATATGTTTCATTTGTAAATCAGATGAATTAGGGTACTGGACACTTGCATACAGCTAGGGCAATAACATCGATGCTATTATTTGTCCTAGACATTAGTGTCCAGGGAGCAGGAGAACAAGTACATGCTCATAACTTGCATAGGTATAAGATAAGTATATTTTAAGCATTATGGGCAAGATATGATGTTTGTGTCATCAATGTAAGGTTGGTCAAACTAAGAGATAGGTCAAGGGGTACAAGATATGGTATATGTGAGGCTTATAGAAGCAAGGCATGTGTAGAACTAAGGGGAACAACCAAGGTCATGAGTTTGCCAAGTGTACAAGACTGAGATGCTACATAATCAAAAAAATTCATCTACATTCTAAATGATATTATCACTATAATTAAAATAGTATTTATTTAATTCCCAATCACATACATGTAACATTCACAATCATCTGCCCTAAAAAAAGGAAGGTACTATATCTACAATGTAGCCCTTGCTTATTTATTGACCACTAAAAATATTAAGTAGTGGTTCTAGAAGATTCTAGATAAATGGTATGATTTTTTTTGGAAAATCGTTATAGAGAAAACTATTAGTATTATTTTTATTTATTTTTAAAAACCTTTATTATTATACCTTATTAATTAATCAGGTTGAGATAAAAATATAAATTGATTAAATATTATGTGTGTGTGTGTGTGTGTGTGATCAATTGACTTTTTTAACTAGTAAAATAATAATAATGAAAGTGTTACCATTCTCATAACTTTAGTTTGATTGTTGCATTTGTGACTTCAACATGTTACGTGAAAGAGATATATGTTTAGAATATAATGTAATTTTAATTAATTGCCATATTTTATGGCACGTCAAACAAATGGTTCTTTTAATGTGCCTAATATTTTACCATTTGCACTTTATATAATTGCCATTTTTATTTCATTTATGTTTCCTTTAAATTAGGAAGGTGGTAATATGTTACATCTAAAAGAGCCATATATATGTTCATATATCTTAGATAAATTTATGTAAAAGGTGTCGATATTTATCGTTCTTGAGGCATTTATTCCACTTATGTCACAAATCCTTCATAGGCCTTTTGAGAATGATTTCTCTCAACATCTTTTACATAGATTTATCTAATATATATAAACTTGCTTAAATAACGTGAGGATAAACTATAGGCCGATACAAGATCTAACTTATTTGGTTGAACTACTCTCGACCAGTCTCTAAGCATGAGTAGTTCATAGACACTATATTTATCTTTGCTCAAATTGTTATGATGTAAAACATTATTCAGCTTGATTTAGATGAATGTAATCAAATGTTTTACTCTTGAGCACCCATAAAATTAGAGAATACTTATTTCATCATCTTTATATAATAGACTTGTAATGTTTGGATTTGATAGGTGTATTGAAATGTAAAGAAATTGCAAACACACACACACACACACACACACACACACACACACACACACACACACACACACACACACACACACACATATATAATTGGGGTACTCCTTTTTATGTGCTACCATAATGTTGGATAGGATAACTCGGTGTAAATTTTTTTCTTGTTATGTCGGTGATTAAATGTGAGCACACTCACAACATTACAACCTTCCACCCTCCTCCCCCAACCCCCCACCATGGATTCCATTTAGAAATGCCTCTCAATGTAATAAATAATTTATTAGTTTAATAAATAATTTGACCTAAGTATATATACCAAATCAAATTCTAGGATAACTTGGATACTTCTTACCATCAAGTCCCTACATTATATGACATTGTAGTCAATGTACGGATATTGATGGAAAATATGATGTAAAGATTATTTTTATGTAGGTAGTGTCTTCACTAATACAGACTCACCTTAGATTCATCTCACAAATAAAATATACATCAAATATAACCAATTTTTGAAAAAAAAAATCCTCCATTCATAACAAGACAACATGACATCCATTGATAGATATACCTTCTTCCATGTAAACACATAATGATGTCAATAGTCCATAGTTCCTTCGTTGTGATATTTAATGGTATGTCTCCACTTCATGTGTGTTTTTTATATTGTATGTAAACAAATTCACTCTCTTACATTATTTTCACTAATATTCCTATTAGCTGACACTAATTGAGCTTAATCTAATTTATCCCCTTTTAATCCTGATAACTTATCCCCCCTTCCTAGTCATTTAGCTAATGTCCCCCCTCAATATTTATTCATATACTAACCTTATTCTATCCCACTCCATCATCAATTTGCCTAATCGTCTCTTTATCTTAATCGAACCCCACTTACCTATTATTTGGGAATTTTAAATTCCCATGACCCACCTACACTAGCCTACTCCTAGGCTCTCCTACACCCCTAGTCCCTAATCATCCACATAATACCTATCTAATCCCCTGCCTACGCCTAATTAATCCCTAAGAGGATTCTATAATTGGAGGATTATAGAATCCTCTCTATTCTAACCCTTCCTCTCTATAAGCCTCTAAATCCAGAGGCCTCTAAAGAATTTTAAATTCCTTTTAATCATCAAACCTTGATTGCCTTCCCCTAACTTCAAATCTCCACCATGGATCTTTCCCTCTTATTTCTATTTAAACCACTCCTCTCCTCCATAGAAACAAACTTAGAAATTCATAACAAATCCATATCCATAATCAGGCATCACCATGTCAAAAATCTAAGTCAAGGTAATCTCTATCCATTTTTCTTGTTTTGCATATGTTTAATCATGGTTTGGAGTGCTTAGATTTAGGATTTATAATGTTGGTTTGAATGTTTTATTCATTTATTGCATTGTGATTCTAATGGCTCTAGACTTTAACTATGTAGTTTGATGTTTGAGTGTTTAAATTTCATAGTTTAAATCATTGAGCTCAAAAATCTCTCGTGTTGTGATTGTTTATTTGTTATCCCCCATGAGTCTAGAATAACATGTGACATGGAATTCATACCCACACACAGGCTTAGAAAATAGAGGTCAATGACATGGATTTCATCACCATGCACTAACCAAACTTTATGTTCTGATGGAGTCTAAAATCCAAGACAGTCATCATTACATATCTAAGTAGAATTCTCCATAAAGGGTTTCGTAGAGTGACAGGAAAATAAGATTCAATACATAGGGCAGTTAGATCACATCCTATACATACTTGGGCCTCAGTGTACCTTCACATAAATAGGGGACACATCTATAAACCTTTGTGTATACCTAGATTAAGATCAATCGTAACAGGTGTATCACTATAAGAATCAATACCAGCTTTGAAGTAGCCATCGAATGTGAGCAGAGTTAAGAGGCTTTAGTTGATACCATAATAGGTCATTGACCTACAGCCTCACCCATGAAGTTTTTGAATGGTATGAGCATTGAGTTACACACCCATAATAGTTGACTAATTTAAGAATTGTACTTATGTGTGTTATTTGAGTGTTGTGTAAGACCCTTATTCTTTGAAAGTTGAGTCAACCATAACTTTACTTTGTGTGTGATACCTTAGACACCTCTAGGTTAATACTCATCATCATATCACCTTATATCATCCACCTATCCCACATACCCACCTAGTATTGATCATCCATCTCCAATTTGCTACTCTTTATTCCACATCTACCATCCATCTAATACCCATTCTGTAATCCCCCTTATCTAATCCTATATCACACTCACCTTATAACCATTTTATATCATCCACCCATCCTATATCCATCCCATACCACCCTTTAACATTATATTTCATCTTAAAATCTTGTGGGTGTGATACCTTATAAACCCTTAGGAAAATATCCATATTCATCCCATCACCTCATATTCATCTTATATCTTCCATACCCCAATCTCCCTTCTAATCCACTATCCCTAATTACTATCCA
Source organism: Torreya grandis (assembly GCA_037957365.1). Classification (NCBI taxonomy): domain Eukaryota; kingdom Viridiplantae; phylum Streptophyta; class Pinopsida; order Cupressales; family Taxaceae; genus Torreya; species Torreya grandis. The sequence goes on from JARHVA010000178.1 coordinate 2,078,080, forward strand.
CTCCATCCATCCTACTACCCATTCACATAATAATCACCCCTTTCACACCTTTCTTTAGTAATCACCCCTTTCATATTCTTCCTACATTTTTAACATCCATTTTGTATTTATCTCATCTTGAGGAGATTTAATCCTTCTTGTCCAATCCTATATCCACATATTCTATCCACCTAATACCCATCCTATGGCTTTTGTTCATCCCATCCCATATATTCTATCTTCCATCCCACATTCTCCACTCCCTAGTCTTATATATTCCACCTAATCTACTATCCATCTTATATCATTTGCTTATTTTGTATTGACCTTTGATCCCACATTATTCGAAGTACTCATCTAGCCTTTTATATTTCATCTAATAAAACTTATCTACCCTACTCCATCCTAAATCATCCACTCATCTTGTGTTATCCACCCATTCCACATCACCCGTTCTACACACTTAGTACCCTTCTTGTATCATCCCTTACTTACAACATCCCATATTCACCCATGTACCTAATATCCATTTTATAGCCTCTATCCACCTCATATCTCTCCATCCACCCATATCCTAAGTGATTTATATAACCCATATTTTCTATCATATATCTTACATATTCACCACATATTCCCCATCTACCTAACATCCTATAACATGTATTCATGTCATCCTATACCTTTATCGCCTACATACCCCAATCATATCTCACATCCTAACCAAAGTCCATAAAATCAACTACTTGCCTTCACATGGTCACCTCATCTCCCTCTTAGTATAACCACTCATCATTTATCATCATCACATCACCCACATAACCTAATCATCACCTTTTATATCCTTATCTCACCCTCTCGTATATATCCTTGCTCTCTTGTACATCCTTCTAGATGCATCCTATCACTAGAACCACTCATCATTGGTCAAACCCCCGTCATCCACATATCCTGATCATCTCTCAACCACCTCTTTCCCTATGTCCATAATAAATCCTTTGTCTTATATATTCTTGCATATTGTCATTTTTGTCATCATCCCCTTGTCCACCCTTATCTTAATCTCCTCATAGTCTAATTGTAGCCACTCATCATTAACCCCATCCTATCATCCTTTTATCTTGTATATCCTTGTCTTACCCCCTTGTACATATCCTTATTCTCTTATACATCCTAGACATATCCTATCCTAGCCTCACTCATCATTGGACATACCCCCACATATCCTAATCACATCATGTCTTATCATCCACATCCTATCCTAAGTCCAATTTACCCCATCATCATTTGTCTTGACCTTTCCCTTTATCACTCATTTAGTCTAACCCCATCCTACCTTATCCTGGTTGGCTCTTTAGGGTCACATATGGATCTAACCATCCCCATCTCATTTACATTACCCTTTTCATCACTTCATCGTCATATTCAACCTTTCCCTATCCTAATCAGCTTCATCACATAATCCCACTCTATCCTATCTTGAGAAAATTAGTATAAGGATTTTGAGCTAGTCCTATCATCCAAATAATCTTATCATCTTAGTCCACAATCACGCATCCTATTGGTCAGATTTCATACACTATCCTATTATCATCATATCACATTGTCAATATCAATATAGCAAACCCATCAATCTTCAATCTAATCATCAATCTAGTCTCACAATCTTTCCAATTCATAATTAGCACCCATCATATCATCCTCTTGCTAGCTTGAATTTAGGCACCCATCAAATACCCAATCCTTTTGCAAGCTTGACAATTAGGCATTTTTGATAGGTCGTTACCACCTATTAGTGGTCAAAAATATGATCATAGTCTTTAATCCATTAGTCTATCTCATCCCCATCCTAATCTATCATACTAGTTCTATCCTTCCAACCTACTTTGTTAAAGAAGCCATGTCCTCCATAGAATCCCTTCATCCTCCATCTTTTATCATCTGTCCTCTTAAACTTGGACCTAATTCACATAGACTAATACATCTTGGCCAACAATGATGACGTCCTTTTGCAAGATCTAGAAATGGGTGTTTGCCTCCCTTCTAATCTTGATCCCATTTGGACCAAACCAACATCTTGGATCCTACCTCAACCACAATCCCCTAGCCCATCAAAATTAGTATCAACATTCCTTGATGCAACCACCCTAATCAATCAATACATCATAGAGAATAAAGATGAATTCTTCTTAAGACTATAGAACATGGGTGCCCATTTCCCTAATGATATTGAGCCCAAAAGCCTAACACCATCTCTTAAGCAAGCTTCTCATCAATCCTTACCCCCATCCTATTCCATTTTACCATCTACTAGTCCTCATCCTAGATATGGCCTTTTCAATTCACAAATTTACTCATTTTATAAATACCTTGATGACAACCCACATGCAATTTTCTTATGGCTCCTTGAGATGGTTATCCAATTTCTTGAAAACCTTGAACCCATCCAATTCACCTTACCCTTAAACCATCCCCATCCATAATCAAACCCTTCATCCACTCATCATAACCAATCATCCACCCCTTCTTCTACTAGCAAATGAAAACTATCCTGGGCACCTTGTCTACTACCAAACCAACCACCCAGTCATGTCAATAACCATCTGATCTAACATCCAATGCTTCCACATCTAAATCATATAGTGAAGTGGGTCCCTATATTCCCCTTCTTATGTCCTTGGAATCACTTTTCCAACAACTTTTCATTGCTAACATAATGTTTTACCCACCCATACGACATCTTAATCCCACCAAGCCTAAGCCCTCCTAGTATAAATCAAATTGATACTGTCTCTATCATAAAACTTGGGGGTATTACATCAAACATTGTCAAAAAATTTGAGATTATGTCCAAGACCTCATCAACCGTGGTGACATAAAATTAAGGAGGAACTGGATGAATTTCTCTCCTTGGGTGAACAAGAAGAGGAATACCAAGATTCCATTATTGATCATAATCAAGCCCTTCCCCTTCCAAGCAAAGGTCAAGACATCTTATCCCTCTTATATTATCCCCCCATCATTGATCAATCCTCCATCAACCATAAGTCCATTTCCCATATGCCTATTCCCCCTATATATCATGAGTCCTTCCATGGACCTATCTTTGCTCAGTCCATCATTCATCCACCATCTCCCTCTCACTCATCACATCACATACCCCATGTTGATAGGTTAGTCATAGATAATTACTCCCTTATTATCATCATAGCATCATGTACACCAAAGTCAGCATCAGAGCCACTAAAAAGATCATGTGCAATACTAGCATCTACATCAAATTCATCATCAAAAACATCATCCCTCACCGATATTATAGCAGATGATGCTAATGCCTATTTTTTATAAGGATCCCACAATCAGGATGATAAACAATCAGCAAGCATATCTTTTGATCCCACTTAGGATGATGAAGTCATAATTGAAATCTTGAATGATTTATCTATTGAAGATTTTTAGAGTGGATATGATCCTACCTTGGATACGTGTCTTAATTATCCTTTTGAGATTTTTGAGGATACTTTATTAAATGTTGAGGCTAGGGCTCCTAGTGACCTTTATGAGGACTATGCTACCCATTATCCCCTTACTCCATCACACAATATTCATCATCCACCTCACCTCCATAATCCCTACATCCCACTGCATGATGAGAATGGACAAGAACATGCATCATTGGATTCCCCTCTGCATTCCATATTGTGTGCTATAAATACAAAGATCCAAGACCATCATAAGTCATGATTAAATTGTCTTTTATCTTATTAGTCAAAATAAAGCAAAGATAAATCCTTGGCCTAATCCAAATATGTCTTCACGTAGTGAAGCCAAATATTAGGCATTAGGGGACCATCAAAGTCAAAATAATCATTATATATCACATCCAAAATCCATTATCCCTGGTGAAGCCCAAAATCCAGCACAAGGGGGCAATCAAAGTCAAATCCAATTATCAATTCAAAAGAAAGTCAAAAATAATAATTATAAGGCTGATCATCCGCTTAATGCTTGGTTCAAAGAATCAACAAATCAAAATTTCTTGGATCCCTTAATCTCATGGCACCAATCTTAAGAATCCCCTCCACCATATCTAATGGTGTATGCAATTGTTGAACCCCATGTTTGCTCACCATCCCATCATATTATCCATCCAGATCATATTCCTCATTCCCATCATATATCCCATCATCAAAATCATGACTTCATCCCATCCATATCGTATCTCAAATCCCTAGGCAATATTTTCCCTCATAGGGATTACAAAGACACCTGGTGAAAATATCTAGAGGACACTAAAACAAGAATCAATAAAAGCCACCGAGACATGATCATATCATCACATATCTCTAGAATGGGCATCAGTTAAATATCACAATGATGCCAACATTGTGCATATTTTCCTATTCCAATAAATCAAGATACCCAATAAAAGTAAAAAAAATCATTTATCCAATGGTGAAAACTAGTCTTCTGGCACCTTGGGCAAGTACCATGATGAAAACTGGTTGTTGGCATTATGGTAAATAATTTTTTGTCTACATTATACCTCAATTCTTGGGGGCCAAATCTATCAATCCCTTGTTACTCCATCCATACTTTTTTCATTCCTCATTAACTTTGTCTATCCACATCATCCTTACCCATCTTAGCCCTTGGTCCATTGTTCCTATCCATCATCTACCATCATAGTATACATCCTATCTCACATTAATTTTTACCTTAACCTTCACAAAGAATTGGAAGGTGTATTTATAACTATTCCAAATCCATCTTGGCATATACTTCAATGAACACTTGGGGCTATAGACATCTAGTTCCTTCATGACGTGGTCATTGGCAATCCCTATTCCATTTTCCCTTGGCCCTCATCCTCTTTTTCACATCACCTCCATCCTTTTATCATCCCATCCATCATTTCAATCATCCTTATCTTGGTTACTAAGCTTGGTATTCCCTTTGATAGTAACCCCATTTGTATAGTGTACATACATATCCCCAAAAGCACTAAAAATTGAAATATATCCAAAAAACCTAAAAATCATAAAATTTGAAAAAGCTAAAAATATTCCATGATGTCTTGTCTTATGCCTAATCCCCTAGTCACATCCATCTCCATCCATCTCATATTTTCCCATCTTTGGATACCATATTTCAACTTGGAACCAAACTGGAGGGGTCACCCATCTCCCCATATCTTCTTCGTCCTTTTGACTAAGTGTTATTAACACACATATCCTTGTCAAAGAATTTAATCTAGCACCCATCACTACTTAAAATTGCCTTTTCATATCTAGCACCCATCAACTCACTTATTTGCTAGTATGAAATGTAATTTATTCCATCACCTTTTTATCATTGCCTCTTCATACCTATCACCCATCCAATCACTCTTTGTTAGTATGAAAGGTATTTGATCCCATCATCTCCTAGTTTCCTTGGTAGATTGAACTCTTGTAGGGCCTTGTATGTTGGTAATCCTTGGTCATCACTTTTCTCAATCACCTTCCTTGGCCATTTTTTTATTTATTTTCAAGACAAAAAACATATTCAAAGACATTATCACATCATCCATCCTCATCCCACAACCAGGGGCAAGTCTAATCCATATCCTTATCCAAGTCCTAGACCTAATCATCATCGTTAGTCTATCTAAGTTAATCCTGAGTCCACAATCACATTCTGATCATCCTAGTCGAACCCCTCTCGCAATCACTCATCCCATCATTAGACAAGATATTGTGACACTGCATATAGATACTTGTGTGTGTGTTATTTATTTATTTTGTTTGTCTTGTTTGCATGTCTTTCATCATGTATATATCTTGTTTGTCTTATGCCTTATTTGAATCATGTCTCTTTTTGTCTACAAATGAGGATGCTATGAGGTCACTAAAAGTGCCCTCGAGGATGCAGAGCTCACCATTTGCCCATGCACTTTGACATCATGTCCTCTTAGTCATGTTTATATCATGGGGCATATTTCCAAGTGCCATATTTATTGGATCACTTAGACTATGATGATATTTATGACATTTGTGATGGTTTGATCACCTACACCTCATCATCTATCTAATCATCTAATCATCCTTATTCTCATCACTAATCTAATCTTTGCAACCCATTTGGCTAACATCTAATCATTAATCATCATCTCATCATCTGAGTCATATCCTCTAATCACCAGCATCGTCCTCTAATGACTAATCTTCACCATCATCATTATCATCTCCTATATCACTTATCGTGTATCCTTGATTTAGAACTACATCAGCCTGAGGTCTTTTCAGACTATGTAGACAATACTTGGCCACTTTTTAGTGCAAAAGGATAACTTGACCACTATTTCCTCTATCACTCCTTTGCATGTCTCTTTGTTAGGGGCATCATCATTAATCACATTAGCGATCATTGATTTGATGCAATGCATTCCAATTATTTTCCCGTGACTGTTGGTCACTCAATCATATTAATTTTTCTCTATCGTCACCTACATCATATTGATCGATTTATTTTTGAGCTACGTCGATCATCAATCATTATTAAATCATCATCTTAGCCTAGCCTATAGCTCACACTTACATGCATCTTTGCTTGGGATATGTTTAAAGTTTATGGTATTTTAATCCTATCATCATCATGTTACAATTCATTCCCCCTTAGGATTTGTCAACAAACATGACCCAGTCATCTTTACTCCCTATACATGTGTCCTTGTCAGGGGCATCATCAATCTATAGCCCACTGCTCAGCTCAATTTTTATTTTCTTCATCTTTTATCTTATATATGAAATCCCATCCCCTTATCTATATATCACATCCCACCCATCATTTCTTCTTTTGAGTGGCCATCCATCTCATTCTTCCCTGCATACCCACTCGAAGGGGCATCATATCCATTAACATCATCTACTAACATCCATCCATTACATGGTTTTTCTTAAAGGCCATTACTCATTCCACTTCACTCCACTCATAATACCCTTTCAAAGAGGGGTAAAATGTATACATAAAAATTTGCTCACCTACATTATTGTAACTAATATTCCTATTAGTTGACACTAATTTTGCTTAATCTAATTTAACCCCTTTTAATCCTGCTAACTTATCCCCCCTACCTAGTCATCTATATAATGTCCCCACTCAATATTTCTTCATCTATTAACCTTATTATATTCCACTTCATCATTAATTCACTTAATAATCTCTTTATCTTAATCTAACCCCACTTACCTAATATTTAGGAAGTTTAAATTCCCATGGCCCACCTACCCACCTACACTAGCCTACTCCTAGGCTCTCCTACACCCTAGTCCCTAATCATCCACCTAATCTCCTACCTAAGCCTAATTAATCCCTAAGAGGATTCTAGAATTAGAGGATTCTATAATCCTCTCTATTGTAACCCCTTCTCTCTAGAAGCCACTAAACCTAGAGGCTTCCGAGGAATTTTAAATTAATTTTAATCCTCAACCCTTGATCTCTTTTCCCCCACCTTCAAATCTCCACCATAGATCTTTACCTCCTCTTTCTATTGAAACCACTCCTCTCCTCCATGGAAACCAACTTAGAAATTCATAGTAAATCCATGTCCATGAATCCATAATCAAACATCCACAATCAAGCATCACCATGTCAAAAATCTGAGTCAAGGTAATCTCTATCCATTTTTCTTGTTTTGCATCCATTTAATCATGGTTTGGAGCGCTTAGCTTTAGGATTTATAATGTCAGTTTGAATGTTTTATTCATCTATTGCATTGTGATTCTAATGGATATAAACTTTAACTATGTAGTTTGATGTTTGAGTGTTTAAATTACATAGTTTAAATCATTAAGCTCAAATTTCATGCTGCAGATATTAAGTGGTATGTTGGGATAATCACAAATGCAAAAAATGAATAATGTGAAATTATTTGAAAAGGATTTATCACAATAACTTGGATACATATTTATTTGCATATAATCGATACAAAAACACATGGTGTGATCATAAAAATTAATATAAATAAATAATTGTCACTTTCTCTAGACATTCTCTAAATACTTATGGACTATGGAAGTCATAAATCTTGATATTTTAATTCTTCAAAGCATTGAGTTAATTTAGTTAAATGTCACAAAAAAATGAATGCTTAAAAAGATTGAGTTAAAGATCACATAAAATGAATGCTTAAGGCTATTAAATTAAATACCGTGGAAAGTTTGAAATTTAATGAAGCATGTTGATCATTGTATGCACAAGAGAATTGTGTAAATGTAAACTTAATGACATGGTGGGCAACTTAACAACATGGTTTGGCTAAAAATAGCTATTGCAGAGCCAAGACTAGGATAGGTGGCATGTTAATCCCATACTTATTTGAATTCTGGTGCTTTCCAAATCCAAAGGCAACTATTATTATACCACTGCCTCCACCACCCCACTAGTGCTCCACAACACAACTCTAAGTAGGAATTATCTAATTCATATTGTAAGAAAAAGAATGTTTTGGCATGCCATATCTTGTGAGGTAATACCATCATAAATCAAACCTATTTATTATCATTAAAATTATCTCCATGTCGGAAAAGGAATGGAATGCGTTACTAATTCTGAAGAAAAACAAAACACAAGGGGATAACAGTAGAGCACATAGAATAAAACACATAGTGATATGGTTAAAACAAGAAGATTTAAACACCCACTCATAAAATATGTTATAACAATTAATGACTACCAACTACTCACTCTCATGCTACGTGTTATAAGCCTCTTCCAACTTGTCCATACCTTGTTACATATTATCAAGATCCTTCAACATGTTTATCTCTCTTACAACTATAAACTACCTCATGTCGTAAAATGTTGTTAGTTTCTCATTAGGGCATTTTCTTGGGTGTTAGTAGATGGTAATTACGTTTTAACTTAAGACTTTATGTTCTTAACTAATTCCTCAAGTTATTATAGGGTTTCCGATGAGGGAATAAATACTTACAAACTTTTTCCACATATAATTTTATGAAAGTTTAACTGCTCCATTGCATACCTATTTTTCTAATATTTTATTTTGTAATGTGTGGATATTTATTCATTTATAAAATATAAAATATTATAATATAATTATAATTTTTTTATATTGTTAATAAATTATTATATACATATAATATTATAATATAATAACATCATCATTACCATCATCATCATCATATTCTTCTCACCACATTTTTTCATAAATCGACAATGTTGGGTCACATCATTATCACTTTATATAGAAATATCGTGAGTATAGTAATTTAGCAGTATACTGATATATAATTTATCATATTTATAATTTTACTAATATATAATATTGTTAAATTATCATCATATATTATATTAAATTATATATATATATATATAATTTAATATAATATACAATACTTAGTATATTATTCTATAATATAGATATTAAATATATTAATCCATTTTACATTATAATATATTACGATATTATAACATTAAAATATATTATATATAATAATTTATTTAATATTAATAATATTGTATGAAATTATATTTATATATAATATTATAATAAATTATTTATTTATAATTATAATAATATTTATATATATTTTAAGAAAAAACCATAACTTTTATACTGATAAAAAATTTATATCATGTAAATGCACAAGACATAAAGATAAATGATTCAAAAACAAACCCTAAGGTCCCTTAAAATTATACCTGAACCAAAACCTACCCATTCCAAAATGCTATGAAAGGCTCCAAGGTTTACATCAAAAGATTCCAGTATCATTCAATAAAAAATGAAAAAATCCATGACCCATAACCCAAATAACATAGTAATTAATGAATCAAACAAAAAATTACTATTGTTTTAAAGTAGTCACATGCGCACGCGCACGGGCCTGCACGCCCCCACACACATGAAAATTTATATATATATATATATATATATATATATATATAATATTCTTGTGTATAATTATTATATTGAAATATATTTTTTTAGGCCATGTAAATATAGATGTAGTATAATGATACTATGACCTCTTTGTTACTATTATGTATGGCGTGAACCCATACTTTATGGGGTCCCTCAGTAACATGCGATAATTTTAATTTTTAACAATAACATTAGCACCCTTTTACTGTGGCGGCATGGCCATGCTAATGTTTAGACAAAGGGGACCTTAAAAACAATATACTATGTAGGATTAGTGATCCCTTACATAAAGAGAATACTTTTCATTTTTTGTTTCATAAAAAGACTCACAAAATTTACAAAAAAAGTGGATTTTTGCTCAAAGTAAAATGGATCATGGGTCCACCACATCCACTTGGTTGTTAAGTATTTATAAATGTTCACAACATAGCCACTATATATCCAACATACTCTAAAGGTCACATGTCTCGTAATGTTCCACATAGCTACCAAAGTTGCCTAATGTGATTATAATATTCCACACAACCTCTATATGCCCATGTGGCCACATCCACAATGATGTATTATGTATGGTGAGATGTGAACACTCCATGTATTTACGTACTAACATGGTACATGGTGGAATAATATTTATAGTTGTATGCTCTATTGGCTGTCTTACAAGACATAGTGATCTCATAGACATTATAAATAACTATTATAACATGGTTGAGTTTATTAATTATATAAAGTTATAACATTAATGAAGTTATATAATGGTGGACACTCCAATGGGTCTTATTTGTGAGGTGACTAAGAACATGTGAATATGCATGCGTGCGCACACGCGCGCGTGCCCACACACACACACACACACTTACACTTTTAGATTAATGTTTATTGAGATTAATAATCAAACATGTAAATGTGAACCTTTGGTTTAGTTATATAAAAAGGGTGCCCATGAAATAGACTTAGGTTTTACAAAGATTATTTTCATGCCCAATTAAATGAAAATAAAATTGAATAATCAAGGATGTGGATTATTATTAATTGAGAATCATAATCAAGCGTAGAAATGTGAACCTTTGATTTACATATATAAAAATGATGACCATGAATAAACTTAGGTTTTATAAATATTATTTGTGTGGCTAATTAAATTAACACAAATCTTAAACACCGTGTAAACTAAAATTTTAAAGAGTAATTTGAGATAAAGGGCATATTAAATTAGGTTGTCATAATTAGGTAAATTTGACTTGTCAACCACATTTGGTTCTTACAATTAGGTCAATTCATGTTAGATTGTCATAATAGGTTTTAGGTTATCCTGATTAAGTGAAATAACATTAAGTTGTCTTGTTTAAGGGAGAATCAATTTCTAGGTCACACTAGGTTGTCACAATTATGTAAACATGTTAAGAGGTATCAATATGCACTACTTGAGTTCCCATCACAAGGAATAACAAAATTGGTTGCACTATATTATTTTAAATCTCTCTGTGTTGTATCTTGGATGTCATGCACCTATCTTCTCATGAATCAGTACTACATTCGTACTTGACTATTCTCCTCTGATGTCCACACAAACCCTTAACCATTTTTATTTTTCGTGCCCTTGCCCAAGTCTTTTGTTATTGTCTGAATCCTTCATTCTAGGTTCCTCTATGTTTCATTTATCATTGTTCTTTGCAACTTGCCACTTCCATGCCACTATCTTCAACATCATGTCTTTTCCACATTGTTATCTTCAAAAACTATTTAGGATAAATAGGTACAAAATTTAGGGCTCAACATCACCCCACACTAAGATAATAATCCATCTCAGACTATGCACCCTTTTCAAGTCCCTTATGTATCAAAAACTCAAATCTCCTATTCTTAATTGGGTGCTTTACTTCCTCCAAATGATTTAATGCAGTATGGAGCTTGGAGGTAATCTCTTCTACTTATTCTTTGAGCTATTTGGCCTCCTTGAGTTATTCCATAAATTCACCCACTTGAGCCATCAAAAGATCAAGTCTTATCATGGCACCCTTACGAGCATATTCAAGCAAGGTAACCTCTGTCAAAACTTGTCTTTGGAGCATCATAAAAATGGTGCTTATCTCTTATCAATGAGCACTTATATTATTCTCAAGGGCCTCTATATCTTAAAATACTTTGGAACATTTTGCTTTGTCCTTTATTGTAAGCTCATTCTTAGCTAGTTATTGGCATTGAAGTTATTCTACATGAAGCCTAGCTTCCAAAAATTTAGTGGTCTATGTTAATTTGACAAAAACCCCATCAATGATGGGAATTGTAGCACCAAATATAATAAAAAAATCTTTTACAAACCTTAATAGCCTTAGCGAACTACTATGTGTCTCAAGTCTGCGCACATTAGGGATTTACCTGATCTTTACATTTTTTCAACAAAAGTTCTGCCAGGGTCTCCAGTTTATCAATAACTTCTCCCTCAAGGGGAACCCCATCAACAAGGGTTGATTCTTGTTTCAAAATTGTCTTGCATAGTGTTAAATTCTTCACTCTAGATGCCATTACTACTTTCTACTAGTATTTGAGCTCTTCTAATTCCTCTTCAAGCTTTATTCATTCAACACACTTATGGTAGTACAAAGTAATAACCTCTTGATGATTTTATTTAAGTTGATTCACATTAAAATCCTATAAATCATTATGCCATGTAACCTCGAGAGTAAAATTAAGAAGGCTTACACTCGCCTGGGCTGACGTACACTATTGGGGATCCACCCAAAATGTCTCAAGAATATCTATATCTCTTAGTGCTAAAATAATATTATCCAAAGAAAGCTCAAAGAAATGCACTTCATTAAATGCATCCATATAAATGGAAAGCTCACGTCAAGTTTGATCATTTAAGTCCTTATTAGGGAAATACTCCCACATATAAAGGTCATTCTTCAATATGTTATATTAGAACTAGGCACGAACATAAAGGTTTACATTAGTAGCTAGTAGTTACTACTACATATATTCATCAATAGGATTTTTCCCTCTATTTGGGTTGTGCTTGAGTGTTTTAATGTATGGCTCATTTTTTTGGTAACTTGTACTAGCATCTAGGTCAATACTATCTAAATTTATGCTTATGTCATCCCCCTCTTCACTGATGGGACTCCCAATATCCACTTGTGTGTCATCAAGGGAAGACTCTTTTTGACATGTTGGGAAGGGTTCCTTCTCTGGTTCTAGGGTGGCTTCCTTTAGATTCTTATGGGAAGGCCCCCTCTCTGATGGCACTTTAAGAGTCATCGCTCTTCATTCATATTTCCCAAATATTGGCATAGAAATATCTATTTCTAAAGGAACAAATGTCTAGGTGGTGAAATTAGGGCCTTCTTTTTTTTACCTATAGGCACCCCTTGATCTCTTATTAGTGACAAGGCAATCCATTTTTGCTTTGGTTGTTCTTTTTGGGTGCTCGAACTGACTTCATTCCCTAGCCTCTTCTCCTTCTAATGTCTTCCAGGTTTTAGTGGGGGGGATGGTTTCTTTTTTGATCTCACTACTCCCCAACATCATCTTCTTGGGCTTCAACATATAATACAATAAGTGGACTTTATCCCCAACTGGGATCTAATGTGCCTTAATATCGATGTTATCTAATTTTAGCTTCTCTCAATAGGCTTTCTTTCTAAATATACATATAATTGTCGAAGAGTGTGAGACTCAATATCAATCTTATCAGCATTAAATTTCACAGAGTGTGCATCAAATATCTAATTCATAAAATTCATTAAATGTTTGGTCATGAAAGCAGAAGGTAGCTTGAGCCACCTATACAAGCCATCTATAGGGTCCATCCAGATGCGTGCTAATGAATAATATTGCTTCACCACAAATTGAGCTTGATCCCCTCTCTATGTGGGAAATTCCTTAGGGATGCAACATTCATTCCAAAAGGTTTCTTTCATCCCATCAAACTATCCCTTCATCCTTAGCTTGTGGGAGGGAGTAATGGTACCAAGGTAGGTGTATGGTTTGAATCACTTGGCCAAGGACTTGTTCTCAGGTGGGTAGGCCCACTTCAATTCATTATTGATGTATTCAAACACACCAATCTCATCAAATTCAAACAACATAATAATCATGCCTCAAACAAACTTTTGATTGGTTGGCAATGGGCCTTCTACATCAATAATGATTCACTAGGTAAAGTTTTGAGAATAATTGTACTTAATCTCTTGGGCCACCTGGTTTGATACATAGAGGTGCACCATATCAACTTCCTTCCATTTGTCAACTCCTATAAGCTTGGTCATGGCCAAATACATAGCTATCCAAAGGGTGGGATCCTAGAGACTAGATATATACATAATATGGCCCTGCTTCTTATACTCTAGCTCCACTGCTATTTTCTCAATTTCATCTTGGTCATCTAAGTACCCATCAAGGTTAGCACCTGGGCATTGTAAACCTATGACTTTATTGATTCTTTGGGTAGTGATCCTCATCCTTCACCTTGTAAAGTAAAAATAGTCCTCATGGATGCACAAGATCATAAATCTCACAACCTTCATGTGCTTCCCAAAATAAGGCAAGTAGAATAGCTGCAGCACTCTAGCATCATTGAGAAGATTTAAAAATGTGAGATCATAAATGATCTCATTCCTAGTTTTTGGCACTCAACCCTGATCGTGTTATAAGTCTATCTCATTCCTAGGTTTTTAGTGATTATAATCAAACACTTGACAAGTTAACACCTTGGATTCCTAGTTCTCAGTGCATAACACTGACTCAAGGTATTGCATTTCTTTGATCAACATAGGGGGTGGAGGAGGTGTTGTAGTTTTCTTATTTGCTTTGTGCATCATCTTTGGTTCCTTCCTAATGTATGTTTCCTCTACTTGTGGTGCCATGTTTTCTACTTGCATGGAAAACTCACGATGAACTTCCTCTCTGATCAAAATCAGTTGTCTTTCCACACCCTCAAACACTTCCTCTTCATAGATCATAAGTAAAGGATTGCTTCTTTGGGCCTTCTTCTTTGGCTACATCACCCTCTAAGGAGTTTGAAGGTTGAGGCAGGGCCATCTGACTCTCCCAAAAGAATATGTGTTTACTATTTCAAACTCCCTCATCTTTCCTACTTGAGTATCCTCTAATGGTGGACACTGACACCTGCAACCTACAACTCTTTCAACCACATTCCTCTAATCATAGTTTCACTAGTCTCTTTGTTCACGATAATTGTTTTTGTTTATAATTGTGAATTTATTGCTGAAATTCTATGAACGCTCCATTTGATAGCTTGAAAATGCTTCTTCTGGCTATGTAAATGGAAGAATTTACAATAGTAAAGTATTAAAATTAAGAAGTTTTAACCTTGTATAGCTTTGAGGTTTAGCCCATATTTACTCCTCCATCATTTCATCCATCATTTCACTCATTAATGCCACTAACGATATACCACGACATCCATTTAGCACGTTTGCCATTATGTTTACTTCTTTATCACATTTAACGCATCTATCCCAACCCCATGTTTTTCTCATAGTGCATGCCAGCTATAAAAAGAATTCATTTTTTTTAATTTCCAAGGTGGGAACCCACTTTTTCCATCTTGATCCCTTCACAATGGTTACATGATGTATCTTGTGTATCTTCTTGTCCTTTTGTTCTTTCACTTACATGCCCCTTTTCTGCACACATTTCCTTCTATCATTTCCTTTGCACTGTATAGCTTTACTTCATTTACCTTGAAACTTACCCCATATTAAAAGTAATACATGGTCCTCCATGCCATGACAAGGAAATAAACAAAAAGATAAAATAAAATAGATCCATGTACAAATAGAACCCTAAAGTAAAAGGCACACAAATAATGGCACACTTTATTCAATAACAAACCAAAATCCGAAACTAATTTGATGGTATATGCCTTATTAACAAAAGGAAATTATTACTTGAAATGGTAGGGTCGAAGTCAACTACCATTGAAATGGCCTAGAAGGAACTAGCCATCTAACATTTTTAACTTGCATCCACCTATCGGATGGATGTTATGAATCATGAACAGACCATCCTAATGGATGCAAAGTTTATCGAAGGGGTATGTGAACTTATAGTCATAGACCAACACATGCATACTAGGAGGAAAAAAACTATTCTTAAGTTTTTTTATCATGTCAAACTTTCTATTTCTATTTCTCCACTCCGTGACTCTAGTACATGAGAAAACATGTTTAATCTAGCTATAACAAAGCATCCAGGTGTGCTTTTAGATATTCTTCATCATCTCGCTGACCAATGCATGTAATACATAAATAAGGTACAAATAACTTAACTGGGAGAACTGCTTCAACACTAGAGACTAGGTTAAAAGGAGTGCTCTTATTCAACCTTTTATAGTGGTCTGATATGACCATAATACTATAAAAACTTGATAATATTAGTGAGTGCAACCAATGTTATAAATCTTCATCAATGTATGACCCAAGATTTTATTAAAAACTTTAACTATACCATTCGTCTAAGGGTGATATGGTGTGGTCTTTTGATGCACAATCATGAACTTGACCGAAAAGGTGCATATTATCTTGTTAAGGAAATGAGTTCCACATTCACTAAGGACACCCATACCATTTGATGATATTCTCCCAAAGAAACATGGTGGTAGTTACAACAATACAATCTCATGTGGTCACTACTCCAGCCTAGAGGGTGAGGTAGTCAGTGGTAGTAATGATATAGTGCACATAAGTATACCTCATCATAGGAGTAATGGGCCCAATTAAATCAATAACCTGTTTCTCAAAGGGTTCATAAACAATTATTGGATAAAGGGGCATAGCATCACTCCAATTTGGTTTACCTACACACTAATAGATATCATAATGTTAGGTGTAAGCTTTAGCATCCTCAAATAAAGTGGGTCCCCACAACCCTGCTAATAGAAATTTCTATGTCATAGCATCACCAAAATAATGTCCTTTGGTGACACCTTCATGAACCTCCTGACTAAATTCAGTGTGATCATGTTGTATCACTCATCTTTTTAATACTGCATCCCATCCAAGTTTATATTGGTCACCTCCAATTAGCTGAAAAGAAACAACGCAAATAACCACTTACTTTTTCTCTTGAGTGTTGACATTGGATGATGATAAACCTATGTTAAGGAAAATTGTAATCTCTTCCAATTCCTCATGTATGCACGTGACTTGAAAAAATTATACATCAGGTAATTCATCCTCTATGGTGCATGCCTATTCACTAGATTCAATGTGCGACAAGTGATTTGGTCCATAATTAGTCTTACCTAGTTTTACTATCATAGGAAATTGAAATTCTTGAAAGAGAACAATCCATCGACAAATGCATCTGTGCAACATTAGCTTATTCATGAGGTCCTTAAATGCCTCATGATTTATAAAAAAAGTGAATAGTGTGGCCAATAAATACTGGCAAAACTTTTGGAGTGCGTACACCATAAACAAGGATTCACATTCTGTAGTTGATTAATTACATTCAATTAGAGTGAGCTTTCAACTAACAAAGTAGATTGGATGATCAAGACTACCCCCACCAGGTTATGGAAAGATAGTTCCCACAATTATACCTAAAGCATCAACATGTACATGAAATGGATTTATCCATTCCAAAAATTAGAGATCGGTGTAGTGATTAGTTTATCCTTGATCATTATGAATGCCTGTTAGTGAGCATTTGTTCATAATAATTGACCATTTTTTAAAGGCTCGGTGGCACCATGATATTAGCATATCACCGAATGAATTTATAATAGTAACCTATGTGTCTTATGAAATCACATACCTCATGATAGTTAGTCAGTGCTAGAAGGTGAACAGTTACTGTAACCTTAACCGGATCTACCAATAGTCTATCATAATAAATAATGTGACCCAACAAAATTCCAAAAGGAGTAGTAAAGACACACTTTTCCAAATTCAAATAAATTTGAAGTTGACAAAACTGCATGAGGTAAATATTAACACAATGATCACACACTAAGCCATATACATCCCAATTATCCAAGTATACTTGAAATAACTTGTGAATAAAATTCTTAAAAACTTCTACCAAAATATGTGAGAACATATCTAAAACATTCTTCAAATTGAAAGGCATCACATTTTAGGTGAGTGAACCCCATTCAATTACAAAGGTGGTATTTGGTTTATCATCTTTTAAGATATGGACTTGATGATAATTGTAAAAACCATTGGTGAAGGTGTAAATCTCGCACCTAACAACTCCTAAATATCCTCCGTGAAAGGCATTAGAAAAGAGTCAGTTACATAAGCAACATTAAGTAACCTATAATCTACATAAATATGAATGCAGTTGTCCTTCTTGATATTGACCACCATGGGGCTCACCCATTCAGATTCATCAATAGGAGTGATAACTCTAGTGCACAACATATTAGGTTATTTTCCTTTATTCTAACATGACTTTTTCTAGTTACGCACCTAAAAGAATAAGAGGTCAAATGAGCTAGTACACCAACATATCACATGAGATAAGTTCTCATGTGTTTACTTGAAGCACGTAACCTAATAATGGTTCCCATTGGTTTCATCACGCGATGGTGTATTCATTTAGTTCCTTATGCTAGGGTGCTTGAATAAGCACTTAATTCTAAATATGTACTCAGTTACATGACTAACTCTTGGCTAGTCACTCATTCCCTACTTAACTAATCATAGAAAAACATGGGCATAAATTAAGAATTAAAGAGTATTGATTCCATTGTATTCATAACCAGATTACATAAGGTATTTCATCAACATAAGTGATCTCTAATTACATATACAAGTCAAATCCATAATTATGATGACTTAAGATTACAATTATAAACCAACCAACACACTTAGTAAAACTAGGGGGTATTTATACATGGTTATACCCAGACCATTCAGTTACAAAAATAATAACACAATGATGACTTACCAATGACCATTAATAGTAATGAATCATCAGAAGTTGTTACATTGAATTCCTAATGTCCCAAGCCTAATTACCCCTATATAATCTCTCCATGTTAGATCTTCATTATCATGTACCTAGATTCTTGTGGACTGATGCTACATTTGCACTTGACTATTCTTTTTCGATGTCTATGCAAATTGTTCCCTGACCATCTTTGCTTTATGTGCCATTTTCCAAGTCTTTTGATATTGTCTAAGTCCTCCATTCTCAATTCCTATGTGTTTCATGTATCCTTATTTTGCATGACTTTTTTCTTCCGTGCCATAGTCTTTCGCACAATGTCCCTTCAACATCATTATCTTCAAAAAGTACTTAAGATAAATAGATAGAAAATTTAGGGCCCAATAATCCTTGTCAACTTACACACCAATATGCTTTTAATTTGAATTCAAGAAGTCTATATATTCAAAATTATCTTAGAAAATTTAGATAAATGAAGTTATAGTGATCACGTCTATTATTTTATATAGTTATAAGTAAGGCCTCTAGATATCACATATGTTGATTCTCATTTTTGCATACTTGTGCCAAAAAAATGATTTTGCTTTAGTGAGAGAACATATAAACCCCATCCTAATTGCATCTTGGATCTTATATCATAGTGATAAGGGATGGGAGTTTCATAGACATGTGATTGACTATTGGCATGCATGAGTGTTTATTATAAACTCATCACAAATTAGGGGGCTCATTGAGGTAGGCCCTTAAAAACAATACCAATTTTTATGTCCTTGTTAGGTCTTATTGGTTTGGATTAAGGTTTATAAAATAAGAACTAATTCAAATAGTTTTGCATGCCAATTTGAAATTTTGAAGGACATTTTTGATAGGTAGCCACTAACAAAGAGGATCACAAAATTTTAGACCATATAGACCCATGCAGCCATTATAGGAATAACTTAGCCACTTTTAGGAAGACTATCACTATTAGAGGGTTTTGATTCTAGTCACATCAACAGAGCTCGATCTTCTTTATGGATCTTCTTCTACATTGTCCCAGGGCATGTTTTTTTATCATCTACAATGACTTTTTGTATCTATGTGAGTTTGAAATCAAGGATGTGACTATAAACCCCTATATTAATTATTTATTACTCTAGGTACTTTTATTATGTACCCCATATTACCCTGATTAGATCTTATTTACTGTATGTAGGTCAAATTTTCATAGGGCCCATTATTATCATGGTTATTGTAGTGTTATAAACACTTCTACGCCCTCCAAGGTAAAACAACCATACAATCACACTAGGGTTTTAGGAAATTTCAAAAATTGGAATGACTCGAGTTTAAGATATAACACATCAAACATTAAATATGGCTAAAATTTTAGACATATGAGTGTATAATATAATTAACCTTAGGGAATATGAGGCAATTGAGGTTCAACACAATGTGAGGCAATATCTCATGCATACACGTTCACACGCATGCACACACACACACACACACACACACACATGAATGTGTGCACGCATGCACACACACATAATTGTAGGAGGCGTAAGATAAAGTGAGTTCACAAAATTACATTGCAATGAACGAATTACATTTAATTAAGAATCATAATAAATTTAAAATATATCAATAATGTCTTATTAATAAATGAAATAACAATACAATAAATACAAAGGGATGTAAATCACATATTTATTTGTATAATGTTTTAGAACACCTATCATAGAAATTTGAAATTGAAACGTATAATCAAAGCCAAGACAATTATCAACCATAAAATTGGATTTGGTTGGAGACAATATTAGGATTGTACACTCCTATTTAGTCAAGTGTTTGGAGTGTAACTTCATAGTTTGGGCAAAATGTCAAAACAAAAATTTGACATATGGGTTTTGTTCACCTAGTTTATCTCCTTATTTCCTTACCCTCATATTTCATGTTGCAACTCTTATGCATTCATAATAGTTGAATCTTTTACTTAAAGTGTCAATGGAAATATTTGGGGTATGCATTAGGTTTGGGTGACTGGTGTCTATTAACTAGCCTTCTAGTAATTAAACCCATTAAGTAGATCAAATAAATTGTTCGAGACTTTGGGTTCAAAAAATACACCTCTCGTGTAATAATAATATGTTGTCTAGTAAAAAAACATGTGTATCCAAATGAATAAAATCACTTTTCTATTTATACGTGACTTTAAATTCAAAAAAATAATATAGGCACACATGTCAACTTCCAATGGTTAGAAATGGGACAATAAAAAAATAAGGAACGAGCCCATTTGACTAAAGGTGAAGCAGGGAATATAATAATAATATCATACATAATGGTCTAAATGGATTATCAAGAACATAAAATCTAATCTAAAGAATGGGAATTGATACTAAAGGCACAAAGTGATGAGGTGGAAGTTGTTATGGAGATACACAAATAGTTAATATAAAATAAAGGCTAAAGGGCCATTTTAGGATGTTATAGTTTCAAATGTAAGGATTCACATATGTGCCTATTCACAGTAACAAAATTAATATTGAATAAACAATTTTCCAATATCTTAACACAATCATACCCTTTATTTTAACACCACCCTATATGCCATTTAGACTAGACTAATTTGTTGAAATAAATATGAGAAAAGAACCCATTAAGGGTGATTTAAGATGATTTAATTTCAACATTATTTTTAGATATGGCAACATGGTTTATATACCATTAGGTGTATATGTTCCTTTCATTCAATGTTTAATTTTTATTTATTTAATTTAGTTATACTATTATAAATTTACCAAACATTGATCTACTAGTATGCATCCACTTTTGCTTGAAAATACATTTAAGATGTTGACATTGGAGAATTCATAAACCTTCAGTGACAATCAAAACATTCATGTAGATAGTGAGGAGACAAGGTTTTTTGTTTTGCAAGTTATTATAATTGGACTCTAATAAATAGGTAATTTCTCTCCTCATTTTGTCGTTTATATCACTTTCATATCTTGAACTAGATTCAAACATTATTTACAAGTAGTAAGGAAACCACATATTATTTTGCTTTAATGTATATGCACACACGTACATTAAATTAGGGCAATATGTAGACACCTGATTTTGTTACAAGCCTTATAATAGCAAAAATTTAACATGTTTTATGCATATGGATCATTGTTATAGATTAGGCTCTTAGTATAAATTTATCTTATGTTTTCATATTTCTATCATTCTCCTTGTGGCCATGTGCTCTTCCTATTCTTCTTCTTTTCTCTTTCCTTTATGTTTTATGTATTTTGGTATCATGATGCTTCTTCATATTTTTATTTGTATTTTTTTAGTATTTGAATTGTTTCAACACTAGTTTGGTAATGTATTGAAATGTTTTGATACTGGTGAGTGTGCTTATTGGGTACTTGGGACTAAGTTATTATTAATTTGCACCCTTTTTTATTTATTATATCTTTTCTCCTTCTCATCTTGCACACCAATATGTCCCTAATTTGAATTTAATAATTTTATATACAAAATTACCGTAGGAAATTTAGACATGTGAAACTATATTGATCACATTTGTTATTTTACACAATTATAAGGAAGACATCTAGATATTGCCTTTATTGATTTCCATTATTGCATAATTGTACCAAGATAAGGATATTACATTAGTTAAAGAACATATATATCTTGCCCCAATTGAATTTTACATCTCAAATCACAAAGATAAGGAATGGGAGTATCATATACACAATACTATTTTTTTACACGCATGAGTGTTGATTGCCAACCTTCATAAATCATGAGGCTCATTATGATCCAAGAGGATCTAGGTCACTAGATCTTAAAATAATTTATCATTGTTGCATATCCAACCTTGTGCTAACATCAAACTGGGTTCCACGCCTACATGTCAATCTAAAATATAAATCTCTACTTCTATATTACCACCTCATTTTTGTAGTGTCATTATTGTAGACCACAACTTGTTATTAATGACAGTTAGTGATGTCAGAACATTCATCAGCTATTAAGTGGTTGCTACCAACTCTTGTAATGTTTAAACTAACGTTTTATCCCTCTTCATTATATATTAATGTATACTTCCATTCTTTGTAGTTAGTTATGTGGACACGAATGAATTTAGGGAGCACATAGACACCACACATCTAATTTCTTAGATATTATATAAAACTGATAAAAATATAGATTAGAATTCTACATGTTTTGTCATCATATTCTTTGATTTTCTTATTATTTAATGAATGGAATGTTCATATCCTTTATCATTCATAATTCACTCTCATTCTTAACCCTCTTAAACCCATTTAAATAGGTTGTGCACTAGGTCTCCTCTTGGGCCTTGGATTAGTGGTATTAGAGCATATTCTTCATATAATTTTCAAGTGGTATCATGGTCTATCTAAATTTCATATATGTTCGTATGCCCATTCATATGAGGTCTAGTTACAAGAAGTCAGGGCTCATGACTTGTGACCCTTCATCATACCTTCCTTCACATCCTCAAATGGGAAATAATAGTTGACGATGCTAACTTCATAAATGTTCCAAAATATGATAAAGGATGCATTATAAATACAATGATGATATTTAGAAGAATGTCATGCATGTGAATGAGCAAGTATCATTGATCATTTATCTCTACTTCTATGGTAGCATACTTCTTCTAACACCTCTCATTCTCATCGGTCATTTGGTGGCCAAATGTCATACAAGGTATAATTCAATCTAGACATATAATGTTTGAAGGAAAAATAGATGCATATGCATTAGATATCTTGCTTAACCTAATATATCATATTGCATGGTTAATCATTTACTTGACCAAAAAAATATTACATTCACTCTTCTAAAATTTTCTTTATCTAAAAAGAAATGGTGGGAAAATTACTACACTTCACATGAAAATTGTGAGGATGAATTTAACTTAGACACATGGAATGGTTTCATAGAAGCACTGAGAGAAACCTATTTTCCTATTGGCAACTATGATAACCAATACAGCAAGTTCTCTCAGTTGCACCAAGGCAAAGAACATTTTGTGTAGGAATACATATATATTTTTCATACTTTGGTGTCCAAACATAAGATTCAAGATATAGAACAAAACCTTGTTTTGAAGTATAGGTAAAGCTTGAGATCACTTATATAGTTAGATATGGATTTCTTAAATATCTCTTTAATTGGATAAGACTTTAAATTTACTTTCAAGTTTGAATCAAAGGTCAAGGCTAATACCAAGATAAAATATTATAAGTCGTAGACCAAACAACAATCTAAATCTTCCAAGCAAATTTCTAAACCAGGGAATAGCTCCAAGTACCCTCTATAGAAGAAGCAACAATTGTCAAGTGACTAGAATAAGCATCTCAAGATTGGTAAGTGGTTTTTAATTCACATCTCCATTAGTCATTTCAAGGAGGATTGTCCCGCTAGGAAGACTTTACTTACATGACTTAAAGCGGTGAGTACAATATCTACATCATTTTAAAGATTAAACTCATGGAAACTAAACCTATTGCCATGGTGGGTACCACAATTATCTCTACTACCCTTGTGGAAATAAAAGAAGCAGTAATATTGTTTTATTGTCAAATATGGATCAATGCTCAACCAATGCATTTCATCTTTGACATTAGAAGTCAAAATAACTTTATTTCTCTTGAAGCATTTCAAATATTTAACTTTACACCAATGTCTCACCCAAAACCATACATTGTTAGATGGTTTAGTGTAGGATCTAATAAATGTATCACTCAATAATGTCAACTAGTATATAACATCAGCCCTTTCCAAGATATAGTCCTTTGCAACATCACTCCACTCGAAGCATGTGATGGTTTACTTGGTCATCCATATATTTACCATAGATATATAGTATACGAGGAAAATCCTATAAATATTATCATAAACATTAGTGATAATAGATACCACATACCATAAGTAGTTCCTAAGCTATCACTCATTAAAGCCAAATGGTGTAAGAATCTAGTCACATATAGTAAGGAGTTTGTGCTTTTTATGGTGAGATTTGAATATAATACCATCCTTGCAATGCCAATACATAACATATTTCATCTAGCAATAGGAGCAAATACCTCATAGTTGAATTGTAAGTTGGAATAATATAAGGATATTTTCCAATCGCCAAAAGTAGTGCCTACACACTATGCAATGAAGCACACTATTTATTTGATTCTCATACTATGTCTACCTAATGCCTATTTATATTGTAGATCATATATGGAGAATGAATAAATCAAGTAGTAGATCCATGAACTTATGGATAAAGGACATATCAAGCCCAACTCATTACCTTGTGACAACCCAATTGTGTTTGTGCCAAATAAGGATGACACATGGAGGTTGTGAATTGATTATCAATCCCTCAACAAGATCACAGTGAATAAACACTATCCTTTTCCAAGGATTGAGGACTTATTGGACCACATTTGTGGTGCAAAATACTTCACTAAAATTGATCTTAAGTCTGGGTATCATGAGATTGTTGTTGAACCTACAGATGTATAGAAGACAACCTTTAAGGCCAAAGAAGGTTTGTTTGAATGGTTCCTCATGCCCTTCATATTAATCGATGGTATAGCTAATTCATGTGGATTATGATTGACATTCTCAAACCATTCACACTTCATTTATTATAGTCTACCTTGATGACATCCGAATCTTCAACAAAACATGGGATGAACATATGTGAGATATAGAGTAAATGCTTGACACTTTATGGAAAGTCAAGTTGTGTGCAAACATGGAGAAATGTTCATTACATATGTGGGATATATAGCATCTATGATATACGTTAAATACATATGGAGTGTATGTGGACCTGACAAAGATTCAATTCATCCAGGAATAACCACAGCCAAAGAATGTCAAAGAGATTCATCGTTTCTCAAGATTTTTTTTTAATAGGAGATCTGTACTTTGTTTTTCTCATGTGACTTGGCCTCTACACCAAGTTACCAAAGGTGGAGCTAAAACAAAGTTCATCTGGGAGTTACACAAAAGAAAATATTTGAGGAATTGAAATACAAATTTTGATGCACACCAATACTTACATTACCATATCTTTAACAACCATTTGAGCTTGAGACACATGCCTCAAAATTTTTACTTAGAGTAGACCTCACTCAACATGGCCATCAAGTTGATCACCACAATGAAATGTTCACTACGTCGCTAAGAAACTACCCATCATATGATTGTGAGCTTTATGTTTTTGAACAACCATGTAAGCATTGGAAGCATTATATATTGGACAAGGATATTGTAATCCATATAGATCACAAGCCACTTTAGTTCTTGTAAACTTAGAATAAGTTATGACAAAAGTGACATCATAACTTATCTTTTTATCTTTATTAGTTCCATATAAATGGCAAGCATAAGAAAGGAAGTGTCAATCTAGTCACAAATTGTTCAAGCCATTCACCAGTTTAAGTTCTCCTTTATATATTTGATGCATGTGGACATGAAATCAATGCACATTCATAATTGAATCCATTCGATATGGGTTTTTCAAATGTCTAGTAGAATTTGCTTTGTGGTAATTTAGTTCTAGAATTCTACTTATAGGATGGGCTCCTATATCACCTTGGGACTTATGCATTCTACATAAGGTTTAGAGATAAAAAATAATATGGGAAGCTCATTTTATAAAATTGTAGGATAATTTGGAGTTAAAAAGACTCTTATGGTATCGTAAAATTAATTATTTGGGCCACATCTCAAGTTTGATGTATCTAAATATAGCAAGTCTTGTACCATATGTGCAATTACTAAGTTAATTAAAAGAAGTAAGGTTTGTTCACACCTTTATTAGTTCCAATGATACTATGGGAATCCATTTTCATGGATTTTACTCAAGCTAATCTACTCCTAAACATGGTAATGATTGTGTTTATGTAGTATTTGACATATTCTAAAACATGACAATTTTAATACCTTATAAGAAAGTAATATCAATTCTGGAAACAACTCAATTATACTTGCAGTATGTCTAGATTCACTTTGGAATCCCATAAGACATCCTATTTGATAGGGATACAAGATTCTTGACTAACTTTTGGAAAGCACTTTGGTCTATCCTAGACACAAAGTTGAAAAAGTATACCACCTTTCATTTTGAGACTGATGAACAAATAAAAGTGAAAAATAGGATGATAGTGCATCTTCTTAGAGTGTATAATTCTAAAAAACAATGCACTTGAGATTAAATTTTGCTTTTCATTAAACATAACTACAATAAATCTCTACATAACTCTACTCTACATAGTCCTTTGAAGGTCTATATGGGTTTCCAAACTCTAACACCCATTGAGGTAGCTTATCTTATTCCACCATCAATAGTAATAACTAATTCAACTCAAAAGGAAGTTTACAAAGTTTTCCAATTCATTGAGCATATTCAATAACATGCCCAAATCATTATTAAATGGGGTAAGGCTAAATACAAGCAACTCCATGAAAATCATTAGACATTGTACACCTTCCAAGTTGGTGATTGAGTCTAACTACACCTACATAAGGGAATATCGACACGACATTACAAAAGTTTTCATATAAATTAGTACGGGCCCTATATGATCACCAAACAAGTAGGAGATAATGCTTTTGAGCTTGATCTTCCTTCCTACCCTAGGTTGCATTTGGTTTTCAACACAAATCTTGCATCAATACTTTCCACATTTGTTAGATACTTCAGATTTTATAGAGACTCTTCAACAAATATAGATCAATCTAGAGTGCACAACATTCTAGTATACTTGCATTAAGTCATTAACATTCAGGTCAGGTGAACACATTGATAAGAGATCACTCTTTTCTAGATAGTCAAATACAATCAAGTTCTTTCCCAAGTAAAATGGTTTACATAAGTGTAGGTTGCCAATTTATTTCTATATATTTTACTACAACTGCATGTAATGGGGACCATTACTCTTTCGAGAGGGGTAATTGATCTAAGAGGATCTCAACCACTATATCTTACTATAATTTATTATTGTTCCATATCTAGCCTCATGTTAACATCATCACCATTAACATTAGGTTCCACACATATGTGTCAATCCACAAGATCAAACTTCAATTCTACATTACCACACATCTCTATTTAACCCTAAAATCTAGATTAGGGAATCTAGGGTTCAAGGGAATTTTAATAACCTAGGGCACAAGGGTTATAAACTATTTTTATAACATGCTAACCAATTTATAAACTTAGATAAATAATTTGTTGAATTTATATACTGAGATATGCTAAAAATAGAAATTACAACTATGTTAGATATTATAATGATAATGAAAATAAGATACTTAGCTAGTTTTGATGATAATACAAATCTGGGTTTGGAACAAGAAGGGAATATACTAGATCTAGATTTTATAATAGTTGTTTAATTCTATAAATTATACCTTTATGGCCTCAGATACTTGCATCGACCTGGAATGGTGGTGTTGATACTTTTATCTAACTTAGATGCATATGTCTAGTACAAAATACATGTTGGATATGGATGTGACCACTTAGGATATTTTGGGTTATGTGTCATCTTTGTTCTGGTGTGCTTAGATCTAGATCATTGGTTATCGTTACTTGTCAAATAACAAAACCCTAGTTCTTCATCTATATAGTGGATGTGGAAAAAATGGGTCAGTGGGCTCATGGTGTCGAGTTAACCCTAAAGACTCCTATGTTAATGGGTGCTACCTACATAACCACTACTCTGAACATGGCCTCAGACACATGTAGTTCTCCTCTACATGTGGATTTGTGTGTGCATAAGGATGCAACATGTGATAAGTAAATACACAAAATGACCTAACTTATAATGTGGCCAATATGGCTCATATGATGCTCCTTCAATAATTTATACCTGTAGATGTGTTGTCCCTATGATTGATATGGAAATAGGATAAACTAAGGAAGTTTTATTCACTTGAATGCTTTTGGTATTCTGCGTAGTGAGTTTTTAGGTCTGTGTTAGGTGAGGAACGAATGAGGATATATATATATATTACTTTTGGAGAATATCTCATATTAAATCACTTGGGCCAACCATAGGAATACATTTAATTTAAAAATTTGGATGTCTTTAGGGCACTGAACACTTGCATTGGGATAAGACACTTGCATCAATACAAGCATCTGACTAGGACACATGTGTCCAAGCTGGAAAATAGGTACAAGTCCATAACTTGTAGAAATAAACGATAAATAGGTTTATAATGTTTTAAGTATGATAAAATGCTTGAATCATCAGAATAACATTGGTCAGACTAAGAGATAATCAATTTGGCATAGAGATATAGTCTATGTGAATCATTTGGCAATGATAAAGGTCTAGAAGTTTAAGGTACATTCATGATATGTATTTCTCAATTGTATAGGACTAAGGTGCTATATAATTCAAAAATAGTGTCTACATTTACCCCCCTCCACCTTAATCTAGTAATGAAATTGCTAGTTTAAAAGAAAATAAATATGTACCTAGGTGTGTATAACACACCTTACCTTTGTATGAGTCCATTTGAGTGCTTTGTTGGTGACTGACCTGAAACTAAAAACATGTTACAATATAAAATCGATACATATAATTTGAAATCAAAATCATTCAAATGATTGAAATTGAAAGAGAGTACGGTTTAGGAGTACACTTGTATATCGATGCAACCATCAATGCAACTACCTTGCCTTTTGTAAATTCAAATTGAAAAAATGTATCATTATGAACTATTAGATTTGGGATAATGACAAAAATAAATTTTGGAAAGTGCATATATATATATATATTAGAGGACACATGCCCCTGACCTTGGAGAAAAGGTGATTTGCCACTTGACAACTATGATTAACACGATCATGCAAGCCAATCATACTTATAACCTAGAGAGCATGAAAGAACCAAGTCAACTCACACTATAAATATAGTGAGGTTAGATGGTGTAATCAAGTACAACCTATAAATTTGGCAAGATTGAGTGATGTAATCATCTAAACCATACCAAAAAGTGAATCAATTAATATAGTAGATTGGCTCATTATGGTTCATAACAGTCCAACTTGGTGAGCTAAAGTCCATAGATGTGTTTGAAATATGAAAGTTGATTTTAAATTTAGGTGCTCTTTGCATAGCATATGTAGATTATATATGTTTCATCTTGAAATATGGATATAATAATGGTACTAATTTATAGAATTCTACCACAATTGTGTATCTAAATCATATAACAATGAATATTATCCAATTTTAAAATTGTGTAAGTGTGGAGAACATGTTTCCATAACATGCCCCCACTAAAATCTGAAATTGAAAACCAATGTGTCAGTGTGGAGAACATGTTTCCAAAACATACTCCCACTGTATATCTAAACCTAAAAATTGATGTAAGTGTGGAAAACATGTTTCCTAAACATGCCCCTATGATATAATTGGAACTGTGAAGAATGTGGAATCCATGCCTCTATGGCATCCCCCACTAATATGCCCCCTTTTAAGGTGAGGGTAAGTAGCAATTGGTAGTAACCTTACAATAAAAGGATAAAATAACCATGTAAATTTTGAATGTCCCATGTAGCATATGGGAGAAACATGTCTAGGTAGATATATCATTGAAGCATGTAAGATGTGATCACATTGATTATGGCAACATGTAGATAATAACAATTGAAGATCAATAAGCAATCAAGTGCACGTATGAAGGCACTCAAAAGCAAATAAAAATGTAATGGTCTAAGGAGACCTCAAACAAGGGGCATATTCAAATGTCACACGATCTAAGGGACACAACTTAGTCAAATGTCCACAAAATCATGAATGACATAATTAAATGTCCATACAACAATCCATGACATATTCAAATGTAAAAGGAAAAAATAAGGGCATGTGGACTACAAACAATGAAACATATTCAAATTCTCCATGAGAAAGATAAAACACTCAAGGAAGTGCATAAAAGAAGAACATTGAACATAAGCAACCAACATAAACATATCATACTAGTACCTGGATATATGTGTTAGTAAATTTTTTTAAGTACATAGCATATCAAATACACTACAAAAGACATGAGCATGGATAAAGGCATGTGTAAGTATATAAACTCAAATATGATAATAGAAAATGATAATAAAATGATATAACCTGGGTGTGTCATGATCAAAGAAGTGAATGCCCCTAATGTCCACATGACATGAGTAGAGGTAAGGCCCAACATCCAAAAATTCAAAGATAATGTATTTATATATGTTTGTATCACACTCAAAAGATGTATGAAACTCATGTGTATATACAAATAAATGATATGTTACCCACTAATATGGAACTAACAACATATATGCCAAGGAGCTAATAGAACATGTAAATACTGAAAATAATTTTAGATGCTTGAAATTTTGTTGATTTTTTTTAAAAGTATTTTTGGAATATTTTATATAAAAGGACTATCCTGTGAACTCATCCAATGGATTCACATAGCTATTTCCCCACTAGGAACCTAGTGTAATAAATTGATGATACTACCAAGGAGCATGTATAGATGCAATATCTGCCATTATAGTGCCTATGATGCTCTATGTACATATAATAGGACTTTATGGTCTTGAAGGAATAATAGAAGGGATGGGGTTCATGTAACCCATCATTGAATGCTATGTGGTTTCTTTGGAATAAGATTAACAGGAACATGTTTAGGTGCTCTACATATCTAAATATAGTGTGTAGTAGATGAGGATTTCA
This sequence comes from Torreya grandis, assembly GCA_037957365.1. NCBI lineage: Eukaryota > Viridiplantae > Streptophyta > Pinopsida > Cupressales > Taxaceae > Torreya > Torreya grandis. The sequence continues at coordinate 2,109,667 of JARHVA010000178.1, forward strand.
TGAAACTCACTCTAGATCTCCGTTGCAATGGTCTCCCAAGTATTGGCTGCCTAAAAATGGGCATTTCCTATTACTTACACTTTTGTGGAGGACTAACCTTGGTAGGGTTTGATGATTAATTTCTTAGGTATAATTTTTTCTTGTTCAAGTGGATGTTCATATGACATTCTAGAAACTATAATTACATGATTGGCATAGATGTATTTAACATACTGATGAATTGTAGCAGGTAATGCTTTAAGTGTATGTATCAAAGGTCTTCCCAATAACATATGAAAGACACTCATGGAATGTATAATAGAGAAGGTAGTAACCACATGTGTGGGACCCACCTATAAAGGTAAGCTAATCTCACCAAGAACCTATTGTGAGGTCCCATCAAATGCTCTAACTGATATGGTTGAAGGATGTAAATCATGATTTGTATAACCCAAATGTGTAAGTAATGTCATAGTACAAACATTATTGCTTCCACCATTATAATCAAAACATTGTGTATAGGGTGGTGATCAAGGTATGTTCGAATGATTAAATAATGAAGATCGACATCATCATCCACAATCTCACCATCATCAAAAGTAATAGAGGGTCTCTGAACCATCAGAGGTGTATATCGTGTATAAACATCGATAATAAGATATAATGGGTGCACATAATGTGATGGAGGAGGACGTGCATTATATGCCATTTACACTTCTAGATCCTTCTTAGAATGGTATTAAAAATGATTGTTAATTAATTCCTATTTTTGGTTATCAACAGGTTGTGAACTTGATTCCTTTAGAGGATCATCAAATATAATAATTTGGTTATTAACGAGGTCTTGGGTTTTATGCGTCAAGGTAAAACATTTGTTCATAGAGTGCCCAAGGTGCTGGTGATAGTCACAATAAGCATTCACGCCATACCCTTTAGGTAGAGGTCTACTCATATCAACCTCTATAGGATGAGGGAGAGATACGAGGTGACACTCTATAAGCTATAGGAGTAATGAAAAGATAGACTCGAGTAAGTATGTATATTGTCTCCTTGGTGCATTGGATAAGACAAGCCAATTAGGTTGTTGTGACACAACATTTACTATTGTAGTTATTTACTTTTTAGGATCATGAGGTTTTACCTTGTAACTTGGTTTGATAGTAAACTTGGTATTAGATGTAGATGTAGTCTATGTGTTTGCTACATACTTAAGTTTGTTCAACGAGATAAGTTTCATTTCATGACCATGAACAATGTGGCATAAGTCATCAAAAGATTTATTTTTTTTGAAAATAATGGACTAATGTAATGGGGCAAGTAAACTTTGCTTAAATATGTCTTACAACTCTCTATTCACCATTGGATTGGTCATTTTAGCCAACATTATCTTGTACCTCAAGACATATTCATTGATAGGATCATTGGTTCCTTATTTTATTTTACAATTTGGGCACAGGAAACCTTTTTAGTGATATTGATAGAGAAGTGTGCCATAATTGATTTGCAATAGATTTGAATGTAGTTACCAATTGGATTGGTAAATTGTAGAACCAATTTAAAGCATAGTCTTTTAAGCTCCTTAGAAATAATTTGGTTAAAAGTTTATCATTGGAGGCATAATCAAGGCATGTTACATAGAAATATCAAAGCTATTTAGGATCGCCCTTGCCATCATAAAATATGAACTAAGGTGCAATGAAATTGGTTGGCAAGGGGTGCAAAGAAATTTTAGTTGCAAGAGGATTATGCAACACCTCTTGTGAATCAATAACATAAGGTGATTTCATAAAATGTTATTCAATATTTGTAACCTTAGTTTGAAAAAGTTTTATAGTTTGAACAAGAGCTTGAACCTCTTCGTCTTTGATGTTGGATATTTTAGAAGTCACTAAAGGAGATGCACCCATAGGTTGGGTAGATACATGTATTGAAACTAACAATTAGGTTAAATCACTAAGGCTTCCCATGTAAGATGTGGAAATATTAGTTTTAGGGAACAAAAGTGTGAATACATATCCCATGCCCAAAGTAGATGTATGAAGCGGTAAAGTGCTTAAGGAGAGGTTTGTTGGTGTATGGGGATGACCCATAACTCTAATAACATGATCAATAGATGGAGTTGCTCGTGCATCTGTGATTTTTGCTTTTTTAGTGTCTAATATAGTTCTCAGGATTTCATCAAGATCTTAAGGGTTTTGATGAATACACTTACAAAATAATGCAATTGCTTGCACTTGTTCATGATCTATTTGCTCATGTTCATTGGTTTCATTAAACTCATGGTTTTCATTATCAGAATATTCTTCTATGATAACCTCATTAATATGTTTTTCATATTCAACATTTGCATCATCATGGACCATAATATTAGGCCTTTCATTAGTTTGAGACATCTTAAGTGGTAGGGGAGGAAGCTCAATGTATTCAATATGCATACCTCCTAATCTAGGGATACACCTAGGTTGCATTCAAAATAATATAAGCATGAAATAAGAAAGTACAATAACCTAAAACCCTAGCTAACTAAAAATCCTAGGATTCTAATTTTTTTTCGCATTCATATAGATCGGGTTCACCAAATGTTTAACCTTAAAATATAGACTAGGGAATCTAAGGTTAAATGTGATAGAGATAGATTAGGGTACAAGGGTGATAAATTATCTTTATAACATGATAATTAATTTTTTAACTCAGATGAAAATAAAACACTTAATTGGTTTTAATGCTAATATAGATCTGGGTTTAGAATAGGAAGGGAATAGACTATATATGGATTTTGGACTAGTCATTTTATTCTAAAAATTATACATGTGTGGCCTCAAACACATGTGTTAACATCAAATGGTTGTATCGACACTTTTATTTAACCTAAACGCAAGTGCCCAATATGGAATACTTGCTAGATCTAGATGCAACCACCTAGAATATTTTGGGTTTTGTGTCACCTTTGTTCTAGTGTGTTGGGATCTAGATCATAAGTTATCAATCTTTGTCAAATAATAAAACCTTAGTTCTTCATCTTCACAATGGCTTTGGAAAAAATGGGTTAGTGGGATCACAGTGTTGAACTAACCCCAAAGACCCCTCTATCAATGGGTGTTGCCTACATAGCCACTACTCCGAAGAGAACCTCATACTTATGTAGTTCTCTCTTACAAGTGGGCTTATGTGTGCATAAGGATGCAATATATGACAAGCAAGTACATAGAGTGACCTAACTTGTATCTTGGTAAATATGGCTCATGGGATGTTCCTTTAGTACTTCAGACTTGTAGATGTGTTGTCCTTGTGATTGATATATAAATCGAAAAAAATAAGGAAGCTTTGCCCAATTACATGCTTGATTAAATGTTTTTGGTATTTTACTTTGTGAGTTTTTAGGTATGTGTTAGGTGAGGAATATATATATATATATATATATATATATATATATATATATATATATATATATATATATATATATATATATATATTCTTTTGGAGAATATCTCGCATTAAAGCACTTAGGCAGACCATATGGATACATTTCATTTACAAAATTGGATGATTTAAAGGCACTAGACAATTGTGTTGGGATAGGGCACTTGTGTTGACGTAGGTATCTAATTGGGATGCAAGTGTTTGAGAAGATTGGAAACATGCACAAGTCCAAAACTTATAAAAATAAAAGATAATCAAGTTTATAACATTTTGAGCATGATAGAAGGTATGGGTCATTAGAATAACATTGGTTAGACTAAGAGATAATCAATGTGGCACATAGAGATAGTGTATGTGAGCCTTTTGGCAGTGAGAAAGGTCTACAAGTTGAAGGTACATCTATGATATGTATTTCCCAAGTGTACAAGACTGGGGTGTTATACAATTTAGAGATAGTGTCTACAATCTTTTGAAGTGTCAATATTGTAGACCACAACTCATCAGTAACAATGATCAATGTTATCACAACATTTATTGGTTATGAAGTGGTTGTTACTAACTCTTGTAATTGTTCAACTCACACTTCATCTCCATCCATTGTATATTAATGTATACTTCTATTTTTTTATAGTTAGTTACATAGGTAAGAATGAAGTAAGGAATTCTTCCTAAATATAAAACCATCATTCTGAAGGCTAATCTCTCCAATCTTGCCCAGGTCAATTGTGCAACCATTTGAACCTACAAAAAGGAAGTAGTGTCAAGGTCATTGAAGGCATTGAGTTTAAACCATACTACTAAAGGGAGCCAATTTTTGTTGATTAGATAAAGCTCAATTGGTGCATCTTGGTGAAGTTAGTGCATAAATATGTATATAATTTTAATATGTTATGTACCTAGGGATATGATATAGTAATGTATATGGGTTGATGGAGATGTTGACATGTGGCACACATCCCCTTAGTTAGTTATATGATCTAATATATTAGGATAAATGAGCAACTTATGGAATTTGCACATTGGGTAATGGTCAGCCTACAATGGGATTAGGAGGTTACCTATCCACTGTTAGTTATATAGAGGTCTATATAAAGGAGGTGAATATCATTGTAAAGGAAGCAAGTTATTATCAAGTCTTCTATTTGGTCAAAGGATATTGGAGGTTTTCCCCTTGAAGAGACATTGTGGAGTTATTCCTTCCTAAAAGAAATTTTTCACAATTGTTTTCTTGGAGATAAAGAATATTTAAGGAAATCATAGTAAAAAATTTGAGGTTTATGATCAATTTTGAGGGAGTTGTTGAATTTTAGGGTTTGTAAAAATTTCATCATATCTGTCAAAATATAAGGAAACTTTTTGTGAAATTTGTTTTGGTATTGTATCAGCATACAAGAAAGCTACAACCAAAATTTTAGAACTTTTAAAAATGTTTTGAGTGATTTATTGTGATTTTATGATTTTTCATAGATTCGCTCTACAAGCTAAAATTTATAGATTTTTTTTAAAAAAATTCATTGAAGTTGTATTATCATACATGGAAGATAGAGTAAATATTTTGGACTGTTTGGATCAATGTTGCACGAGTTATTGAAATTATAGGGTTTTTTCATTATCCTTAGTTTTTGTGAATCATGAAGTTACAAATATTTTTAGGGAAGGATGATATTGATGCTAGAGAGTGATTGCTCCTTTTTAAGGAGAATAATGTTCAAACACTTTGGTGGTAAAGACATTTCTACAATTTTCTTCATGGTCATGTAACACTTTCGTCAGATGAGTTGGGACTAAAATGATGAAAGTTTTAATGGGAAGAAATGGAACAGGTTTTCCTAGATTGACGGAGTATAAAAGAAAAAGAGAATACAAAAGAGGAACAAGGGAATGATGACGAGGTTAATGAAGAAAATAATGGAGATGATGAAGAATAAAATTTGATGAAAGAAAATAATGACAGTGAGGAAGAACATGAAAGTGATGATAAAAGAGAAGTCACACATAATGATGATGAGGAGACTACAGATTGTGCAAAAGGAGAGGTAGAGGATCTTCAAGAGAAAGAAGAAGGATTGGACGATGAGTGCTTGAATAGTTTAGATCCAAATAAGTCAGAATCAATTTTTCAGTTTCATGGATGCATTCAAAATAAGAATGTCATTGTGTCCATAAACCCTAGCGGCAAGTATAACTTCATCAACATGGATGCGGCTCAACATCTACATGTTAAAGCAAACAATGTTGAGGCTCAAATACATGGTCATAATATTCAATTTTTTGAAGATTTGAAGCTCACCATGGACAAATATATTTTACATTTAGATTTTTATGCTTTGGATATGGATGATGTGGATATGGTTCTTAGATATCCATGGTTAGAGACTTTGAAAACAATTAATATTGATTTTCAAAAGAAGTTCATGAAGTTTTGGTATAGGAAAAATAAGGTCACTTTATGCAAATGAGGAGGTTGCTGAGTGTCACAGTAACCGACCTCGGTCAGGTCAATCGACATCGGTCATATTCAATGTATAGAGCAACCGGCATCGGTTAGTAGTCGGTCGGCATCGATCAGATAGGAACCGACGTCGGTCATCTCCAGACAGACAGAGACTGACGTCGGTCGTCTGTGCATTTCAGAATTGGTCTAATTTTAGATGGACAGTTAGTTTGCATGTAAAGACTAATTTTAGTCTTGAGTCTGCATTTCTAATTATTGTTTAGTTTGGGATCTATTTAAGAGACCCATGTGGCTGTATTGTAATCAAGGACAAGGAAAATATCCTTTCGAGTGTAAGATCAGTTGATATGTAGGTAGCAAGATCAGGGAGATCTACATGGTAAGTAAGATCAGTTAGATCTGCAGGTGTGCAAGATCAAGGAGATTTACTTAGAGTACTTGGTGGACTGGTAGTAGGCACAACAACCATTGGGTTGATTGTCACTAACTGGTGGAGGGAACAACTCAGTGTTGAGTTGATTGTAATTGATTGAGAGAGAGAACTCTTGAGTGAGAATTACTATATGCCCAAGAGGTGTGGGAAGAGTGTGATTTTTTCATTGTATTTCGTTCTAGAATGTTAATACAGATTGTATTATTTCTCATATTCTGTGTTGTCTCTGAATTCTAGTTACATTTACTTCTAGTTTAATTTCGTGTTTAGTTGCTTATACAAAGGTAATCAAGTGTACTCTTAAGGAGTAGGATCCTGACAGTTGGTATCAGAGCTTGGTTCACTAACAAGTGGTATCAGAGCAGGTTCATCAGAGCTTGGTTCACTAACATCTTGGTTTCAGAGTGTGTTAAGTGTTTGTTGATTACAGGTCACTCACAAGGGTTTCTATTTAAGTGGGAATAAAGCAATGGCAAAAGAAAGTATGCTAAGAATGGATAAATTTAATGACAAGAATTATCAATTATGGAGGATGCAGATAGAAGATTATCTGTATCAAAAAGATCTATATTTACTGTTGGGTGGAGTTTCATGTAAGCCCACATGTATGCAAGATGAAGAATGGAAGGTTCTTGACAGAAAGGCTCTAGGAGCTATAAGGTTGACCCTGGCAGCTTCTGTGGTTTCTAACTTATCTCAGGCAAGGACAATGGTAGAGTTAATGGAATCTTTGGCAAATTTATATGAAAAACCCTCAGCTTAAAATAAGGCATTTCTTATGAAGCAATTATTTAATTTACAAATGCAGGAAGGTGGATCGGTATATAGTCATCTTAGTGATTTCCATGGTTTGGTAAACCAGTTAAATTCAGTCAAAATAGTTTTTGATGATGAAATTAAGGCTCTCTTAATCTTATGCTCTTTACCTAAAAGTTGGGATAGCTTGGTAATGGCAGTTAGTAATACTGCATCTACTTCAAATATCTTGAAAGTTGATGATGTTGTTAGTGTAATCTTGAATGAAGAAATTCACAGGAAAATCACAGGGGAATCATTAGGTAATGCTTTAAGTGTTGAAAGCAGGGGAAAGTAAAGAGAGAAGGTTAAGCAAGGGAAATCAATGTCAAAGATAGGCAGTAGATCCAAATCCAGGTATGGTAGTATAACCTGCTGGAATTGTGGAAAGAAAAGGCATGTAAAGAAAGATTGTTGGTTGGTAGAAGATCAGCATGAAGGAAATAAAGAAGCAGATGTTGTGGGTATTGTTGCACAGGATGCTCTTATATGTTCCTTAGATAAAGTAGAATCTTGGGTTTTAGATTCTGGTGCCTCTTTCCATGCAACCCCAAACAGAGATTTTTTTCATGATTATGTCCATGAAGACTTTGGAAAAATTTATTTAGGGGATGGTAAGCCTTGTCAAATTGTTGGCAAAAGGAAAGTGCAGCTGAAATTACAGACGGGCAACACATGGGTGTTGAAGGATGTCATGCATGTTCCCATCCTGAAGAAGAGTCTAATTTCTGCAGGAAAGTTGGGTGATGAGGGTTGCACAGTTACTCTCACAGCGGAATCTTAGAAAGTTTCCAAAGGTTCACTTGAATTAGCAAGAGGTAAGAAAATAGGTACACTTTATCTATCTACTTGTATTATTGATTCTCCTTCTGTTTTATCTACTTCAAATGTAGATGCGAAGATGTGGCTTTATAGGCTTGGTCACATGAGTGAGAAGGAAATAGATGTTCTTAAGTCAAATGGTAAGAGTTCAGATTTGAAAAGCATAGACCAAGATTTCTGTGAGCATTGTATGTTTGGAAAACAGGTGAAAGTGAGGTTTATCACAACTGGGTCAACAAAGAAGAAGCACAGGTTGGAGCTTGTTCAAGCAGATGTGTGGGGACCAGCTCAGGGAGCTTCTATTAGAGGATCACAATATTATGTTTCTGATGTTATAAGAAAGGATTGGGTTTATTGTATAGAGAGAAAATCTGATGTTTTTGACACATTAAAGAACTAAAAAGCCTTAGTTTTCAAGGAGAAGATGATGGACAGAGATTAGCTCAAGAGGTTGAATAATTCTGAGCAAGGCAATGTTGATTTGGGCAAGGTTATGATCCAAAATGATATCGCGGGTAAAAATCATCACTCACAAAAAACCACAGTTACCAATGTCGATAAGGTGAGAACCGACGTCGATCAGACAGGAAACGATGTCAGTTTGGTGGAGACCAAAGTCAGTGATGTCGTGCAGGTGGACATCGACGTCAATCAGGGAATCGACATTGACGATCAGGTGGAAATTAGCGTCGGTCAGGTAAGAACCGACATCGGTTAGGTCAGTCACATGGAACTGACATTGGTCGGGTGTAAACTGAGAGATGATCGAGATCAGTCACTATTAGAACAAAATTTGGGCAGACATCAAGCTATTAATGAGTCTCAAATGCCCATGTGGAGGTCTAAAAGGGTAAGTAAGCCTCAAATTCGTTATTCCCCTTCTTTATACTACTTGTTGCTCACTGATGGTGGAAAATCAGAAAGTTTTGAAGAGGCAATGCAGGTAGAATCCAAAAAATAGTGGGAGCATGGCATGAATGAGGAAATTGATTCCTTGGAAGAGAACCAAATGTAGAATTTGGTAGAGTTTCCAGCCGAAAAGAAAGCACTGAAAGATGAATGGATTCATAGGTTAAAGAAAGGAGAGAATGGACAGGTGAGACAGAAGGCCAGGTTATATGGTCTTGAGCAAGCTACAAGATAATGGTGTTTGAGGTTTGACAGGTGTATGACAAAGCATGGCTTTAGTCAATGTCAATGTGACCATTATGTTTATTTTACCAGGTTGGATAATATTAGCTACATTATCTTGTTACTATATGTAGATGATATGCTTGTTGCAGGTTCATACATGCAAAAAATTATTGAGCTAAAGGTAAAATTAGTTCAGAGGTTTGCCATGAAGGATTTGGGAGTAGGAAAGAAATTCTTTAGCATGAGTATTTCTAGAGACAGGGAAAATCACAGGTTGATTTTGTCTCAAGAGGATTATATGAATAAGGCAGTGGAGTGGTTTAATTTGTAGGATGTAAAATCGGTTAGCACACCTATGGTTGGACAGTTCAAGTTGAGCACAGAACGATGTCCTAAATCACATGATGAGGTTGAGTACATGAGTACTAGACCTGATATTGCCCAAGCAGTGGGAGTTTTCAGCAAGTTTATGGCTAATCTAGGAAAGAAGCACTAAAACACAGTTTAGTGGATTCTTAGGTATCTGAGAGGGACCAGCAACAGGTATTTATGCTATGCAGGGTCAAGCACTTCTCTACATAGGTATGTAGATTCGAATATGGTAGGTGACTTAGATGGCAGGAGAAGCACCACAGAATATGTGTTCACTATTGGTGGAACGACGGTTAGCTGTATTTTAGAGTTGCATAAGGTTATTGCAGTCACAGAGGCTAGCAAGGATAAGAACCATGCGAAAATGTTAACAAAGCCAGGAACAAAGGAGAAGTTGAATCTTCATTCAATTTTTGTTGATCTTCAAGATTGAACTTGAAGATAGGGATACAAGCCAGGAAACAAAATTAGAGGATGTTGTTGTATAGGTATAGGTACAAGTGCAGCTATTTATCTCCAAGTAGTAGATTGTTAAGTTATGGAATTAAAAGCTTCACTGTTATGCAAACATGGAGGTTGCTGAGTGTCACAGTAAACGACGTTGGTCAGGCCAATCGACGTTAGTCAGGCTAATCGATGTTGGTCATATTCAATGTACAAAGCAATCGACATCGGTTAGTAGTCAACCAACATCGGTCAGACATGAACCAACGTCGATCATCTCTAGATAGACAAAGACTGACGTCGGTCGTCTCTGCATTTTAGAACTGGTCTAATTTTAGACAGACAGTTAGTTTGCATGTAAATACTAATTTTAGTCTTGAGTCTACGTTTCTAATTATTGTTTGGTTTGGGATCTATTTAAGAGACCCATGGGGCTGTATTGTAATCAAGGACAAGGAAGAGATCCTTTCGAGTGTAAGATCAATTGATTTGCAGGTAGCAAGATCAGGGAGATCTACATGGTAAGTAAGATCAGTTAGATCTGCAGGTGTGCAAGATCAAGGAGATCTACTTGGAGTACTTGGTGGACTAGTAGTAGGCACAACAACCATTGGGTTGATTGTCACTAACTAGTGGAGGGAACAACTCAGTGTTGAGTTGATTGTAATTGATTGAGAGAGAGAACTCTTGAGGGAGAATTACTATATGCCCGAGAGGTGTGGGAAGAGTGTGATTTTTTTATTGTATTTCTTTCTGGAAGAGTGTTAATACATATTGTATTATTTCTCATATTTTGTGCTGTCTCTGAATTCTAGTTACATATTACTTTTGATTTAATTTCATGTTTAGTTGCTTGTACAAAAGTAATCAAGTGTACTCTTAAGGAGTAAGATCCTGACAGTTTTGGTATAGGAAAAATAAGGTCACTTTATAAGATATCATAGATAGAAAGACATAAATAATAGGTATATCATGAAGATGAGATTGAAGCGGGTGAAGAAGAGCATGTGGAAGATTCATATGAAGACACAAATGAAGAAATAATATAAGTAAAGAAGAACACTTCGTCTACTCAAGAGACAAGAAACCACCAAAGCAAAAGGTGGAAGAGGTAGAAGAAAAGGTTGATAAGATCAAAGTATTATAAAAAGTTGATGTTATAAATACCCCGGTATATAAACACCCACATCATCATGAGAGGCAACAATCATCGAGCCATATGAAGGACTATCATAATAACAATCACTTTGGCTATACAAGATGTTGGGTGAATATTTTGTTGTCAACTAACTGATGACAAAATGGGTATATCAACCACAGTATAAGGAGATTTATGCCACAAAAAGTGTAGGTTTACCACATCTTAATGAGATATATCTTTCCTCTCATCAAGGGGAGGTTCCCTATGAATCACTTATATGCTATATGTATATATAAGTAAGCAAAAAATAATACTCAGGTTAGTATAACACCATCCATCTCTCTTTTTCCAGAGATGATGTCCAAGGAACAAAAGAGATAAGTCTCGATCGATCGCTGAAAGCATTTCTCTTCTTTCAGGATTGGTATCCAGCGCAGAGCAGAAAATCTCCTGAAGTAGTAACAAGGTCCACAAAAAAACCCACAAAAATACAAAGTCTTTTGTTGCCTCCTTCACTGATTTAGAACACAGGTAACAGTAGAGTGAAACAAAGCCCAAAGTTTTCACCTAAAACTACAATGAATAAAAGGGTTACCAAGATAAAAGTAGCTCAAAGTCTTTCTTTTATCTTTTAGAAGTGTCTTTAGATAATTTCAATACACACACTTTGCTTATTAAATCGAACAGATGAGAGATTATCAGGAAAGAGAACATAAGAACTAGTTCCTAAGTAACACAAATTACTCCAACACAAAGTTTGAAATAAACCTATTTCTCATTCATTCGATAAAATATGATTTACAAGTTGAGCACAAAGTCTCAAGAAGTGTCTCAATTTCAACAGAGTTTTTGCTCTCAATTATCTAGAGATCCATTACAAAAGAGGTTCCCTCTATATATAGGGAGAAACCTTCAAAATTGAAAAAAGATTAAAATATCTAGTCAAAGATGAGTCATCTTTGACTTTGGGACATTTTCCAAAAATTTTCATGTAATTACACATAATAAAAGTACATGTGCAAATGTCCCAAGTCAGTTACAAAGTGCATTTTGAATAAAGCATGGAAGAACAACTTCAATCTTTATTGCCAGTCTTCTTCATTTCATGGCTGAGATTGCTTGATTTGGTTCTTTCTATGAACTCGGCCATATCTATGTGCCCAATCTCTATATCTTTAATGTCATCAACATTAGAAGCAATTGAGGTGATTGGAAAAACACCTTGATACTTGTACTTCATTGTCTTCGACTTCTTCAAAAAAACTTCAGTGATCTGGAAGAACTTTTGTTGAAAAGACATCGATGAAGAGGGATCATTTGGAGAAACTGCAGTAAGAATCATGATTGTGCAATCAAAGGAAAAATTAGCAATCTGAGAAAATTGCACATTTGATGATCACGACCAAGGAAGGGCACCTAATAGGGTCAAGGTGAAAGCGAGTTGGAAAGAAAACTTCTCAAGAGTTAGAGAAATAAAAAAAAAGATGCAAGGGTGGCAAAATTTGCCACTCTTGCATGTGGGAGAGTCAATGTGCACAGGGAATAAATTTTATCGATTGTGTATGTGGGATAGAAAAAGGGCACTGGTGGAAAATTTTGCCACTCGTGTAGGTGTAACGGTGGCAAATTTTGCTACCCTTACACCTCAGACACGCAGACTTGTATTAGCAGCAAAATTTGCCACCATTACAGGTGGGGGGAACACACAGTTAGGGCAGTGAAATCTGTCACCCTTACATATAGAAATATGGGAAAGGAGGGTGGTGAAATTCGCTGCCCTAGCATGGAGGAAGAGGAAGGATGGCCGACGGGGAGAAAGGGAAGAGGAACACGGTGGGAAGAAAAAACAGGGATGCATGGGTGGCAAAATTTGTCGCTCCTGCATGGAAGAGACTAAAAGATGCAAGGGAGGCAAAAATTGCCGCTCTTGCATGATGGATGCAAAGCAAATGCAGTGGCAGCAAAAAATGCCGCCCTTGCATGGAAACGCCAGAAAACACTAACTTTGGGAAATGAAAACTTTGTCCTTTGGTCGCATCGAGATTGTAATGATTTTCATATTTTTGGGAAAATGCAATTAAGGGAATGTCACAAACTTCGAATAAGGCCAGTAGAGCAAACACGAGAACAATAAAAACTTGCCTCAAAAAATGAACTTAGAGAGAAAAAATGAAATGAACAAGTTTCGTAGAGGTTGTTCCAAAAACGAGCATAGCTGATTTTAGGAACAACACAAAAAATTAAAGTATCAATGACTGGTTGCACAAGGAATCAATGAAGTAATCGATATGGCTATATATGGAAGCCAAAAAAGAACTACTATGGTCAGAGGTGGAATCAGAGTAGCACAACAACATATTGAATATTAAATCAGAGTAGCACCATAGAATAAGGTAAAGGGAATCAAAGAAAAACTAATTATGTATGGACACCAAGGTGGTATAATTATGATCATGAATAGAATCAAAGTGGCATGGTGAAATTTGGAAACAAGGTTGGTGAGTTATCACCTGCCAAGATCGCATACATGTGGTTAGATTATAGAGCTTGGAGACAAGTGTGCAATGATTTAAAACACACTCATTATTTGGTTTCTTCTTATGTTTCTAGGATGAAACATGTCAAGGAGGGAAGGAATGCTATATACCTACAAATATGATATATTAATACATATGATTTAATGGATATGTCGACATGTGGCAAACATCCCCTTGGTTAGTTATATGGTCCAATATATTAGGATAAATGAACAACTTGTGGAATTAGTGTATTGGGTACTGGTCGGTCTACATTGGGATTATGAGGTTACCCATCTATTATTAGTTATATAGAGGTCTATATAAAGGAGGTGAATATCATTGTAAAAGAAGCAAGTAAGTGTTGAGTCTTCTATTTGGTAGAAGGATATTGGAGGTTATCCCCTCAAAGAGACATTGTGGAGTTATTACTTCCTAAATGAGTATTGTATGGTGTTACCCTACCTTAAATGTATTATTTTATTTCTACATATATTGAATATTTGGGCATTTTGGCCCACCAATATCTATTATATTGTGTTTATCTACATTATATTCTACATATCTACAAATATTATTAGTGTGGATCATAACAAAATATGCATATGTGATTTGGTGCATTTACATGTCATATGTACCTCTAATGTGTCTCAAGTTGAAGTATTTATCAAAATGTAACCTTTGATTTGTAAACCGTGTATAATATTTTTCACAAATTTGAAGTACTCTATCTTAATTATGTGAAAATTGGTGCCAAATGCATAATATTATGACTCGAGTGTATCTTTGAATCATATAAATTGCATCAAATCCGGCCAATTATGCCAACTTTATGTGTGTGGACTCATGTGTCTATGACATGCCCCCATTGACATGCCCCCATTTTGATGTGAGGGGAATGAAACATGATATTCAACTTATCTCGAAAGGATAAGATAACCATGTTAAAATTGTATCAATGTGTAGTATTCAAGCATATAGTGTTATCATGTCTAAGTAGATATATCAATGAGGCTCATAATATTCAAACATAACAATCCCTAAGATGCATGATATGGATCATGGCAACATCTATAAGTATTAAACACAATCTTAATTAACAATCAAGCATACACACAAGAGTACTCAATGTCACACAAATGGTGGTACAAGGAGACCATGAACAAGAGGCATGTTCAAATGCTTACACTCAAAGGAGAGGACACACTTAAATGTTTGCATACCAAATAAACAATAGTCAAGGGCATTGTGGACAATAAACAAGGAACATGCTCAAATGTTCCACAATTGTGATAAGGTAGCGAATAAGAAGTATGCTCAAGTAATCCATGTGAGAAGATGAATAGGTTAAATATAAGCAACTAACATAAACATATCATATTAATCCTTGAATACACATATTAGCAAAATGTCCTATAGCATAGCATATCTGACACACTATGTAAGATGCAAGTACACATATAGACATGTGTAAGCATTAGTATATAAGCTCAACATGATATTGTAAAGTGACCATAAAATAATGTAACATTTATCAATTGTGATTGATGAAGCAAATTCCCCCAACATAGTGTATCACAGGGGTAGAGGAAAAGGTCCAATATCTGTATGCTCATGTATCTTGTATCTATTGTATGTTTGTATCCCACTTAAGTACTTGTGAAACATATGTGTGTATATAAAGGAAATGATATGCTATTTATAAGCATAATGTAAACAACATATGCAAAATCTAGTAAACATGTAAATGTTAAGTATTTTTTATTTTATTTGAATGTTTTTGTATGTTTTTTATTTTAACAGGTGTAATATTTACGCAAATGCATAATGTTCATTGAGATTTTTAGGGGATTTCCTTCAAGTGTAGCTAGGTGATACACATTTTTTTCCCGATTTGTATGTAATTGTGAATGGGCCTAACCAATTTGGTTTGAATTTCTCTTACTCGTCTTTTTTTACATTGGATAAGATGAGATAATTAGGTTGTTGTGACATCATATTCACCGTTGTTGCTTTATTCTTAGCCTCTGGAGGTTTTACCTTATAACTTGGCTTGATATGAGACTTGGTATTTGATGTAGTTAGTGTGTTGGCTACATACTTAAGCTTGTTCAATGCAAAAAGTTTCATTTCTTGATCCTGGACAACATGACATAAGTCATCAAAAAATTTGAACTTCTTGAAGATAATAGACTAGTGTAACAAGGCAAACAAACTTTGCTTAAAGATATTTTAAAGCTCTTTATCTACCATTTTATTTGTCATTTTGACCAACATTGCCTTATACTTCAAAACATACTTATTGGTTCCTTGCTTGATCTTTGCAATTTGTGCACATGACATCTTTTTAGTAATGTTGATAGATAATTTTGCTAGAAACCGATCTGCTATAGGTTTGAATACTTTCACTGATCACACTAGTAGATCATAAAACCATCTTAAAGCATAATCATTTAGGCTTATTGAAAATTATTTTGTCAAAAGTCTATCATTGGAAGCATAATCAAGATATGCTGTATAGAAAGATCAAAGATGTTGCTTAGGATCACCCTTACCATCATAAAGTGTGAACTTAGGTACTACAAAACTTGTTGGCAAAAGGTGCAAAGATATCTCGAGTGTAAGAGGATTATGCAATACATCTTGTGAATCAATATCATGAGTTGATTTTGAAGTTTTTTACTCAGTATTTGTGACCTTCCATTCGAAAGTTTGAATAACTTGAGGAGATTTTGTAGAGTAGACCCATTAAGATTTGATATTCGAGAAGTCACCAAATGGGATGCAAGCACTGCTTGTGTTGATACAGGCATTGAGATTGGTAATTGAGTTGAAACATTGATTATTCCCATGGAGGATGTAGCAATATTTGTTTGGTCTTTGGGAAATAATGGCTTGAAGACATATCCCGTGCCCCCACTAAATGTAGGAATCAATGATGTGCTCAAGGGGAGGGATAATGGGATTGCATTGATAATAGTACAATTTAAAGATTCATCATTACTAAATGTGGATGCATTAGCTTTATCATATTTATTTATTTCATCTCGTGTGATATATAAAAATGCATCAATTAATTCATGTTTTGTATTTGAATGATGAATTAATGCTTCCTTGTTTTCTATTTCAAAATGATTTTTGTTATTAACATTTGCCATTTCTTACAAATGAAGAATAGAGATGCCAATAATAATGGAAAAAAATAGATTGAATTTTTTTTATAACAATTCGAAACTCTAAAACGCTGAAAACCCTAGAGCAAACTATGGTTGCAGAAGAGGACTCAGAGGTCGGGTTCACTAAATGTTTAAACCCTTTACGTTTTGGTATTGGTTAGGTGGAGAGTAACCTAATCAAACAAATGACTAAACTATTCTAAAAAGAGGCCAATTAAATAATTTAGATTCATAATATTATAATAGTGTTGAATTATGAAAGTATGTTAAATATAGAAGGTATATACCAAATAATAATTTGAATGTATCAACATGAAGAAGAAACAATACTTAGCTTATTAATTGACACGCAAATAGATCTGGAAGATACAAGTACAACAGAAGACATGATGATCCACAATGAATTATCAGATTCTGAGTATTTGCTTTATATTAACCTAGACACTATTGTTAAGATCTGGACACTGTCATCGACACTTATGTCTGCTACAAAATACAAGTCTTTTTTTAGAACAACGAGCTGCACTTGATAGGGTTCATTATCACCTTGCATATTGTCAACTTAGATCACATACATAAGTTTTGAAAATTAGTCTATTACTCAAAACCCTATGTCCTCTAACTTGGGCATGTCACCTTGTAAAATAGGAGTTAGTGGGCTCAAGTGAAGTTGAGTTGATCTCAAAGAACCCTCTATCAATGAACGTTACCTACATAGCCATATATTCTGAAGAGGACCTTAGATTGATGTAATTCTCCCCATTATGTGGGTTTATGTGTGAATAATTGTGCAATATGCTATATGCGAGTGCATGTAGTGATCTAGCTTGTAACTTGACAAATATAGCTCATGAGTTGCTCTTTGAATATTTCAAACCTATAAGAAGATTGCTTTGACTGATTTAGAAATATGAAATAATAGGGTAGTAGAACTCAGTTGTGCAAATGATTAAGTGTGAACTTGACAAGTGCTTCCCTGGTAATTACTAGATGATAATGAATGACCTTTTGTTTTGTATTTATGCCACACCTTTTGAAATGACCTCACGAGAGGGTTAAAAAGTACCAGAGACTGACCCATAAATGTTAAAAGATTTGCAAATTTGATCATTTGTAAGTCTCAAACATTAGTGTCAAATTTGGGACATTAGAGTCGATGTTAGTGTCTTAGTCTGGACAATAGTGTTTGGAGGGATAGAAAGTTGTTGAAGAGATATAACTGCTAGAGTAGGATATAAATCAAGTTTTATGCAGATTGTAGGCTACAGGTGATCTAGGTAATCAAAATATCAGGGTCATAATATAAGATAAACATTTAGGCGTAGTGAGATGACAAACATGAGGCTCTTGGTAACAGGAAGGTCATGAATCGAAGGATTGAGCCATGA
This sequence comes from Torreya grandis, assembly GCA_037957365.1. Classification (NCBI taxonomy): domain Eukaryota; kingdom Viridiplantae; phylum Streptophyta; class Pinopsida; order Cupressales; family Taxaceae; genus Torreya; species Torreya grandis. Next base: position 2,127,742 of record JARHVA010000178.1, read on the forward strand.
GTGATATTTGTCAAGTGTACAAGACTAGTTTATCATATATAACCAGTTTTTAGTATATACACACACTAAGGTTTTAAGATTTAAAAAAAAAAATAGAATGCCACAGGGTTTTAGATTTAACATGCGAAACATAAAATAGAGTTAAAAATTCAACTACAAAAAGATACAATAAAATTAAACTTAAAGAATATAAGGCAATCGAGGTTCAACACAATATGAGGTAATATCATGAATATACATAATCGTAGGAGTTGTAAGACAAAATGAATTTATGGAAATGCATTATAATAAATGAATTACAATTTACTGAGAACCATAATAAATGTAAAATACATTAATAACATGTTTAATTAATAAATGCAATAATAATATAATAAATACAAAGGGATGTAAATGGGCATCTATGTGTACAACGATGTAGAACACTTATCATAGAAATTTGAACATTGAAACGCACAAATAAAGCCAAGACGATTGTGAACCATAAAATTGGATCTAATTGGAGATGACTATTATAATTGTATACTTCTATCCAGTTAAGTTTTTGGAATGTAACTTCAAAATCTAAATAAAATGTTAACAATATAAATTTGACTTACAAACTTTGTTTGCTTGGTTTCGTTCTTTGCTTCCTTACCCTTAGATTTCATATTACGACTCTTGTATACATGTTGAATCTCTAAACCTAAAATGTCAAAAGAAATAGACTGAAGTTTACATTAGAATTTGGGTGATTAATATCCACTAACCAACCTTTTAAAAACCAGACCTCGTAAAGTAGTCATTTTACGTTGGGTATTCACACTAACAAAATTCATCTTCAATAAATAATTTGCCAATATCTTAAAACTTAACTGTAGGCGGTACTGGCGGGAGAGGGTTTCTGCCTCACAATTTTGTCACCAGAGGAATAAAATGGAGGGAAACTTCCTTTGCACTGCAACATTTTGAAAAATCGAAGGGTTTGACCGCCAATTCCGTTGCACGGTAATATGCTAACGTTTTCTTGGCTCTCTTTCTTTAGCAGTTGTTATCAAGGGTTCTTTTTCATTCTGTTTAGTGCTTTTGCAGGGGAAGTGGAGGTTTTCAGTTGGCGAGAAATCTGATACGGCTCTGAGGGTTTTAAGGTAGGCCACTGTTTTCTGTTTTATTTTTTTGCTTGCTATATCTTAAGTTATGCGTTGTTTTCGTGGCGGTGTAGGGTAAGTATGTTATTTTTAGTTATTTGTTTTTTCCTGTGTTTTTTTTTGGCAACAACCTTCTGATTAGTTGCCCAGAGGTATCTCTTCCTTCAAATTTATCTGGCACTTGCACCCGCCCTTGTCTGTTGGAACTTGGGTATTCTGCACCCAGTATGTTGGATGTTGTAATTCATCTATTTTCAACACTTTACGATGTCTCGTCATGATGGGTTTGAACTTGGTCTTCACTTTCAAAACCCTTTTGCTTTTACAACTTAAGTTCATTCGATGTAGCATTTGTATGTTACACCACATGCAGGCTGGGGTGATAGCCACCTTATTGTGCAGTTTCAAGAAACTTGACCTTATGCTCATCACCTGTGTTTCTTGCACCTGGACGTTTTTTGGGTTGCCAACGGGCCATTCCTAGTTGCAAGTGAATTTTTGAAAAGTTAATATATTAAAGATTTTAGGCTTCGACAGTCCATAATAATAGAAACCTAATTTTGGGGGAAATCTATGTAGAGATTTTTACATCAATTTTGTTTTAGAGAAATCTGTGTAGAGATATATACATCAAAATAACTTTTTGAAAATATTGCAGAGAAAAAGAATCTCTACATAGTTTTCTCCAAAAAATTGTTCTCTATTTTATATGTTTTTGAGTTTGCCAAGCTTTTCTCAGCATTTGTTAGTTGAGTGTCTAGTCGCCATTTGGCTTGTTGAGTCATTGCTAAATCTGACTCATGTGACTTATAATGTTTGAACCCTTAGCAATGCCAACATCTGATGAATCTGCTAATTTTCTTTGTAAATTTCATATATTATAAATATTTGTATGTAAGTATGTTTCTTGAGTCAAAACCCTCCGAACTCCATTTCCTGCCACACTGTGGTTTTCATTTCATTTCCTATTTCTTGTTTCTGGCAACTATACTTGATTGCAGTTAGGGGGTTTTGAACTTGGTTTAAGCACTTATTAGTGCCCGCCATTTTACCACAGCCTAAACAACAGTGGCTTTGTATGTTAGCAACAGGTACTGGTTCAGACAGGCATGGATGCTATGAAGGTGGACACAGATTCTTATCCTCTCCAGAGAAAACAAGCCGATTATAAATGCCAGGTTTTTAATTGTTTATTTTATTATTTTCTGTTTTGCTTGATCTCTGTCTGCTTCGTGCATAATTTATTGCTGTCTAATTGGCAGGATGAAAGATACTTATTACACAATCAGAAATACAAGGGACAACAGTACAGCCACTTGTACTATTCTCGCCTTCACAAGTTCAAGGAGTTTCTAAATGGTCTTGTTAAGAAACAGTGGCCTAGCCTACCAGGTATGGTTTAATTGTTTGCCCAATTCTCAGTATTTTCTGTAACAAGGTTTTACCACATGCTGATATACAATTTGATCAACATCAATTTTTTATTAACACCAAAAAGAAATAATTTTACTACACCAGCAAACATTCACATCTCATCCACACCTGTTGGGAGTGTAGACTTATCATGCTGGATGATAGTCATGTTCAGAAGCCTGATGCAAAGTCTTTAAGGCCACAAGCCATGCCACAGAAGCGAGTGTTAGGGTTACACTGAACAAAATATAGAAAGATTAATCTAAACCCGAATTGGAATCCATCACCCAAACACTAAATTCTTTTATGACTATTTATGGTGACTCAGCATTCTACTCTTTAAAATTCAAAGTCCCTTGAGAAGCAGGTGTAGTTTTAATGTCCAGATACACTAGTTTCTGTAAAAATCTCTGATTCACTTATGGCTCATAAATGGTGTGGCCAGCAAGCACTTGAACAAATCAAAATGGAGGTTTAATAGTGTTAGTACGACAAGGTGGAGATGCTGTATATATTCAGCATCTGCTTACAATCTTAACCATGGCCATAATTCAGGAATAATTCCTTCCAACTGTTTTGTATTAGCCTCCAGAACAAGGGTTAAAACTTCATCGGATTCTGTCCACATTGGTGCAAAAAAGGGGATTTGCATTCCTAAACAAAGCTGATTCTTCCAGAGGGACCAAAGTATTCTAAGTAAACAGATTCCTTTATGCACCTATTCTTGCAGCATGTTTAATGAGATGCCCTCTGTATTTGAGTCTGCACTTGTTTACAATGAAAAGTGAAACAGGGCACTGACCAACTCTTAAGATGGGAAGGGCTCACCAGTGATACCCCTGCACATGAGGGGATTAGAACTGAAAACATTTCACTGACCACTGAGTCACCAAATCTTCCAAGAATTATGTGTGAGTTCTTTTGGAATCGAAAGGAAATTGCTATTTTCCAAGTTTTGTGCTATTGCTCAGCAGGAACTTCTGTTTTCTCCTTTCCTTTACATCTTAATAAATGAATACTTATCCATTTTTTTGTAGTACTTGAAAGCTATGTGACTAATCGAAGGTTGTAAAGTTACTCCACTAACTTGTGCTATGTATTCCAATGGTACATTTGTCATTTTTAATGGGCACAGCTTCATTATAGGAGGCAGAGCTTATTTGTAGCAGCATTTGGTGGAGAAATTAACTTTGAAAAATCAAAACTTCTCATGGTGTTTTATTTGCAAAATTTGTAGGCCTTCATTTTACAACTGCATGAGATTGATAGGTCATACAATAGTAGTCCTGTGCACTATTTAGGAATTCCTTTGACTTTGATGCCATCAAAAGCAAGAGATTGGAATCTTTTATGCCTAATGTTCTGGTGAAAGTTCTTACTTGGCCTAGAAGTTTCTTCAATTTATGCTGGAATGTTAGGTATTTTCAAGTCTTTTCTCAAATGCCTGCATATATTATGTCAGCACCTTATGTGCCAAAGACTTAAAAATATTGGTAAAATTTTTCTCATATTGTTTGTGAGGCCCTTTCAAGTACTATGGTTGGATATATTTATTTTTTTTGCTTGCGTTGTGGTGTGTGCCCCCAAGTAAAAACTAGCGCTTCTTCCTCTCATGAAAGGTGCCAAATGAGCATGATACTATCTATCTCTAGGTGAACAGACAAGCAGCAGGAACCGACGTCGGTTACCTGCGTGTCCAGAAAGCTATTTCCGTGGACAGAAGCGAGTGTTTGCATGATAAGTTTGAGTTGTGGACTCAAGCTCGCGTCTCTATTATTAGCATTACTATTTTTAGAGCCCTTGTTTAAGTGGTTTAACTGTTTGTTGGAAGTACATGCTCAAGTCTCCTAATTCTATATGAAGAATTAGATCTTCCTAGCTTTGTAGTTGAATTGTAGAAGAATTCATTGTGTGTAAAGAGTTTGTTAATACAAGTTTTTAGGGTGTTTTTTTGTATCTCTTGTTCTTGCTATTATCATTCTAATTACTTGTCAATCTGATTTAATTCCGCGTTTATTGCTGTCACAATTGTAATCTATTGTTGGTTTGATCCCCCAACAAGTGGTATCAGAGCTGCACTTTACCTTTAGTTCAGCAATACCATCCATTATTTTCTTCTCTCTCCTCTTTACCATCCATTATTCTCTTCTCTCTTAGTATTCTATATATGTATGATACTCCCTCTTTGTATTAGTAAGCTTGGTAGTAAGCTTGAAGAGCAAGTGTAAGCTTGGAACGAAGTGTAAGTTGTGTAAGCTTTGAAAGCTAGAGTGCAAGTGTGTAATCCTTGTGAGGATTGTGTGAAAGCTTGTATGTTAGTATTGCAACTAGCTTGTTAGTTTGGAAAGCATTGCATTGCTTGAATGCTTGTGTGAAAGCATTGTAAGAGAGGAGTGTGTGGAGAGGTTGTTATTCAAAAGTCAATAAGAAGACTACAGTTGCCATTTGCCCATGGTTTTTCCTTGCACTTAGCAAGGTTTCTACATTATCTACTTGTGTAATGTTATCTTGTTTGTCATTGTTATTTTAGCTTGTTATTTCTGCATTATTTTCTTGCACAATCTGATATTATTTCCTAACATCTTATATCAGAGCTAGGCTTTTTGAGAAACTCATGTGTGTGTGTTTTTTGTTGAGCTAGGGATCTTTGTGCAAGTGAAGCTACTACAATGAGAGGAGGAGTAATTAGATTCGAAGTAGAGAAGTTTGATGGTAGAAATTTCTCCTTGTGGAAGTTGAAGGTGGAAGATCTCTTGGTGCAAAATGACCAAGCTTTAGCCTTGAAGGGTCTTGCAAGCAAACCCAACAGCATGACAAATGAAGATTGGAACAAGATGGATAGAAACGCAGTTTCTACCATTCGTCTATGTCTTGTCGATTTTGTGCTCTTTAATGTTGTTGAGGAGAAGATTGCAAAAGAGTTATGGGAGAAGTTGAACAACCTATACCAGACAAAGTCAGTTACGAACAAAGTATGCCTGAAGAAGCAACTGTATAGTTTGAGGATGGAGAGTTCATCCATTGCTACTCACTTGAATGAGTTCAACACTATTGTCAGCAAGCTAATCTCCATCAGTGTGAAGATGGAGGATGAAGACAAAGCTATCACCTTGTTGTGCTCACTTCTTGATAGATGGGATCATGTGGTGATGACCATCAATAATTCATCATCAACAACTCTTAAGTTTGATGATGTGGTTGCAACATTGCTTGGAGAGGAGATGAGAAGAATGTCTTCTGGTGCATCCTCAAGTAATGAAGCTTTAGCTGTGAGAGGGAGATCCATTGAGAAGAGTACACAAGGAAGAACACCGTCTAGATCAAAGTGTAGAGGACCCAAGCGAAAGATCAGGTGCTGGCATTGTGGAAAGCCAAGACACTTGCAGAAGGATTGTTGGCATTTGAAGAATGAGAAGGATGGAAATTAGAATCCACCGTTAGCCAAGGCCAACACAACAGATTTAGAGGAAGTGACATCACATGAGGCTTTTTGTCTCAGTAGCAGTAGATCAAGTGATAATGCTTGGGTGTTGGATTCAGGTGCATCTTTTCACATGTCTTCACATAGAGATTGGTACGTAGGTTACCAACCATGCAGTGGAGAGTCTGTCTATATGGGTGATGATCATCCATTAGAGATTATGGGAAGAGGGGACATAAGGATCAGGCTGCATGATGGTAGAGTTAGAATGTTGAAGGATGTGCGTCATGTCCCTATGTTCAAGAAGAATCTGATGTCCATTGAGAGGATGGATGAGCTAGGGTATTCATGTACCTTTAGGAATGGTAACTATAGAATTTTTAAAGGATCCCTAGTGGTGGGAAAAGGAGAATCTTATGGCTCCTTGTATCGATTGTGTGAAGATTCAGCAACATCAGAGATTGCTCAAGGTGGTGTGATGCTAGTTGGAAGCAAGCTTGTAAGAGGGTGAAGTTTAAAACACAAGTTGAAGTCCAGGCTTGATTTGAAATCAAGTATAGTTCTCGGCAACAAAGAAGGGGTGAATGATGTGGTATCCTATTGATCACATGTTAGTCGGGATGTTGCAGATGACAAGAAAATTCATGCATAGGAGGTACAAAAGGCCCCTGACATTGTATCTGTTTGACGCAGTGGGAAGAGAAGATGAAGAAGACAAAGTGAGACCTAGTGTTCTCGAAAGAAGAAGGTTGTATGTTTGGACATATGATAGAACATGATGCATTCGTGAGGCTCGAAAACTTGGTAGGTGCATTGATGCACTGAGTAGCGCTATGACTTCCTTGGAGTTGTGATTGGTCCACTTGTACTATGTTTTGGTACAGTTGATAGCTAGAGGCTATGAAGAGAAGTCTATTATTGACTTTTATGCCATCTTTCTTAACTACTATCAAGAGTGCTATGTGCACTGGTTGTTGTTTAGAGTTGGCGCAGTTTGATTCCCACATGGTGATCTCTCTAGAAGAGATAGAGTAGCCAGAAGGCTATAAGGATGAGGTAAAGAGTTGATGGTTTGCAGTTTGAAGACTGTACGAACTAAAACAAACGTGTAGATGGGAGTGCAGCGGTGAGCCTCGTGATGCCATAGTGAGCACTCGATCGGATACTTCCAAGCAGTGAGAGTTGTGAGCAGTTCATGGCATAATTCCAATAAGAGGATTGTTCTGTGTGGTTGTGAAGAAGTGAAGAATCACTTCAGGTGTTGCAATTTGTTATGGAGGAGCAATTGTTGACAAAGTCAGTCAGGAGAGAAGTTTTACTAGTGCAACAAAACTACAAACGTGTAGATGGGAGTGCAGCGGTGAGCCTTGTGATGCCATAGTGAGCACTTGATCGGATACTTCCAAGCAGTGAGAGTTGTGAGCAGTTCATGGCATAATTCCAATAAAAGGATTGGTTTGTGTGGTTGTGAAGAATCACTTCAGGTGTTGCAATCTGTTATGGAGGAGCAAATGTTGACAAAGTCAGTCAGGAGAGAGAAGTTTTAGTAGTGCAACAAAACTTCTATTGGGTTTATGTCAGAGTAGTAGAGGGCATCGTTGGTAGTTAGATGGAAAAATATGTAGGTGTGGCAAACCTTGTGTATATTGACTTTAAGTGGGAGAATGTTAAGATGTGAAGTCACTATTAACAAACACTATTTACATGACACTATTCATGGCCACTATCCATGTGATGAAGTGGTAGTTACTATTCACAACAGTGAGGTGGTGGTGACTGTGTTGATGAGGTGGTAGTGACTGTACCTATGCGGTGGCTCCTAGGTGATGTGGCATGGCCCATAGGGCATTTTTCATTGTTGGAAAGATAGGAGAGAGAAATGGAGTGAATTTATCCACTAGGCACATGTGTTGCCTTTTGATTTTTCATGTGGGGAGCATGTGGGGTGCATCTCTTGAGTGGAGCAAGTAAGTGGGTATGTGGGGCGCAATTCTATGGAGGCTCCACTATCTTATTGCTTGGCTAAAGACAAGGGATGATTAAGCATCTTGTGCCTTTAGTGATTAAGTGGAGGACAAAAGACAGATTGTCACATGGTGGGAGTGATGCTTTTGTCTAAAGTATTCCCACTATGTTTTGGACTATGCACAAGTGGTAGACATTGTGCACAGTGACCACTTGTGCATCCACATGGGAGTATGATGCAATTTCTTCTCTCTCCTCTTTACCATCCATTATTCTCTTCTCTCTTAGTATTCTATATGTGTATGATACTCTCTCTTTGTATTAGCAAGCTTGGTAGTAAGCTTGAAGAGCAAGTGTAAGCTTGGAACAAAGTGTAAGTTGTGTAAGCTTTGAAAGCTAGAGTGCAAGTGTGTAATCCTTGTGAGGATTGTGTGAAAGCTTGTATGTTAGTATTGTAACTAGCTTGTTAGTTTGGAAAGCATTGCATTGCTTGAATGCTTGTGTGAAAGCATTGTGAGAGAGGAGTGTGTGGAGAGGTTGTTATTCAGAACTCAATAAGAAGACTACAACTGCCATTTGCTTGTGGTTTTTCCTTGCACTTAGCAAGGTTTCCACGTTATCTACTTGTGTAATGTTATCTTGTTTGTCAGTGTTATTTAGGCTTGTTCTTTCCACCCATTATTTTCTTGCACAGTAGGATATTATTTCCTAACATGGTTCAGCTATGTGGAAGCTTATTTCATATTGCTTGGCATACTACTACTGAGTTTGTTTTAAAACTTGGCTTAGATGACTATTCTAATTTTTAGGACATTAAATAGAGAGTGATTAATTAGAGTCCTTTAGTTGAAATCCATAAGTTAATGAGCTATGGGCATATTGTAGGAGCATGGAGGCTACTTATCACCAGCATTAAATTAATGCATCACTTGAAGCTGATTGTATTGTTTGGACTTGGTGTTAATTTACTTCAGCATAACATGTACTTGCTACTATATGTTCTAAATTTGCTTCTTAAACTTAGCATTGCCATCTTCTTTCTACATTGACATAAAGTCATCTTCTTTCTACAATGACATAGAGTTAGCTTGTGGTAGCATTGAATAAGCTGGTAATTGACACAACCACATGAAAACCTAAGTAGACTTCAAGGTCTATGTCCAATGGAGTGCATTGAGCTATGTTTAAGTTATTTTGAAGGAAAGGCCTTCTTTCATACCAAGTGCACAGGTGCTTACTGTTGACAAGCATAGAAGATGTGCAGCTTTGGTCTAATTATTAATCTAATGAGGAAAACATGTCAATATGGTGAGCTTTTGTCTGTATTGAATCATGTACTCTAAATGGTGTTTTAGCTCTATGTTTTAGTTATGTTGAAGGAAAGGCATGCTTTACTACCAAGTGCATGTGTGCTTACTATTCACAAGTATAGAAGATGTACAACTTTGGTCTAGCCATCAATCTAAGAAGGAAAACATGTCAATATGGTGAGCTTTTGTCCATCCTAAAATATGTACTCCAGAAGATGTTTTGAAATATGGAATCTTGATACAAAAAACATTATGGTTTCTAAAAGAGAAAAATAATATTTAGATAACCTTATTTGGAATTGATCTTGTTAATTTAGCCCCATAAAGGCTATCAACGAATCATGTATACGAGTTTGGATATCAATTCCTATCTAGTCTTGCTTAATGAATGTTATAAAGTTTAATTGACGCCTTAAATTGAATTAATGGGTGTATTTTATTTTTATATCTATAAAGCACTTTTATGTGTTATTTGCATTATCACTTGATTAATGTGGCCATTCGCAAAAAATTGAAAATGTGCGCGTTTTCTTTCCTTGTATTGGTGTCAGCATGTTGTTTCTTTTAGTAGGAAATGGATGCTACACTCTAAATGTGGTGGTAGAGGTTGAGATTTATTGATGAATGGATCTATTGAGATGCTTTACTATTATGTGACATTTTACAATAGAAAGTACAATGATAATGGAGTCTCCCCTCATAACTTGACACTTTGTTAGGAATGCTCCTCTAAGATGTCATATGGATGGTAGGCAAATCCGAACATCTATTTTGAATATTGCTTCAAATCAACAACTATCAAATGCTTTCTAAATCCACCCTCCTTTGTTTATTGCATTATTCATCATTTAATTTGTGAAATGTTCAGTACTTATCTACCATCTTTCTTGAATATGTTGAAAAGTCAAAGTCCACATTAAAATGGATGTCAATCTAATAGCTACGTTGCATTCATTCCTTTTTTTTGTTTCATTAAGGCATGCTAGTATGGAAGTGATCTTTAAATAAATGCAATTGTAGTTGTGTATGGTGAATGATGTATGCATGGTTACATCTACCATCTATTTAGTTGTACAAGATGAAACATGGGTACTCCTTTTAGTGTTCCAAAGTCTCTAAGATGCTATATGTTGTAGTCATTATGACCCATAAGGATCCAAAAAAAACATTTTTTTTGGCTTCTAAAGTCTCTAAGATGCTATATGTTGTAGTCATTATGACCCATAAGGATCCAAAAAAAACATTTTTTTTGGCATACGCCAAGAGTAAAAGCCGGTTTTAGTCAGCAACAAAGATTTAAAGGGAGAGTTCTAAGCATGTTGATGAAACCATCGCTTCTTGTAGGCCTGCAGGGTGGTGGTTACACAATTGTTAGTTTGCATTAATCAACAGTTTAGCTTGTAGTGGCCGTACAAGTATGGTAACCATAGGAAGGTGACTATTGATGTTCTTGAGACATTTGGAGATCCTTTAGTGTATGAAAGGAAATATTTGAAGTATGATAAGCGGAGGCACAAGTTTAGTGAAGATCATTGAAGATTGGAGTTGGTGTTCCGCTAATTATAGGAAGAATTGGAGAAATGAACAATGAGAGAAGTTGAGTGAGCAAGTGAGCAATTTGTTGAGAGCAATTGTCACTTCCCATTGGTTTTTCCCCTTCTCGGGATTTTATAGATTAAAATCTCTTTCTTGGTATTTTCATGGGTTATGTGTTTTGTTCATGTTTCTTTACATTCATATTTCAGTTTTGAAAGTACTATTTATGTCTTCCAACAACACATTGCATTTATTTTAAGTCGTTTGAGTAATTTTTAACAATCATTTTGGAGCAAATTCAAAGTAGAACATCAATTTGTGATTATGTGAATTCACAAGTATTGTACTTGAGAATTTATAGATCATTTTGGTATTGGAGCAATTTAATCTTTGGGTTATTGTGGAAAGTTTCTAACTGAATTGTATGACTATGACAAGATACAAAAATATATATATTTTTGATTAGTAAATAAGAGTGTTAAGGTATCCCTCTCCCTTGTTTTAATAGCAAAAAGTTCTATACAATGATGATAACAAGTTTCAAGATTTCCAGCTTAAATCTGAATTCCCTTTTCACATATTTCACCATCTAGAAATCCAAGTAAATACCTCTAACCCACAAGTTTTTACAGAAGTAAAGAAAAATACAATATTCATAATAAAAACTACCAAGGGTCCCTTAAATCAAGAAAGGGAAGTTTTCATCAACAACCAAAAATGATGAAAAGGATAACAAACAAAAGGAAATACTTCTTCTAAGCAAAACAGTCTTCTGCAATGATAAAAAGTGACCAACCTTCCGCAGCAATAAAACATAAGACTATTTGATCAAAGCATATTCACAAGCCACACTAAAATCCACTAGACTCACCCCTAGATCATTTTTTGGGTTATAGTACCCTTTTACTTTTTCCAAGCTAATACTTTTTGTTGAATTATTCTTCTCTATCCAAGAGTCTTTTCCCATGCCAATCAGGGATGAGGAACCACAAGAAGGGAAATTGGAATCTCAGACCAATCTAGTTAGCTCCCAATTTAAAAGAAGAAAAAATGTTGCTTTGCAATCATGAGATTTTTAAATGAAGGTGGAATCAACAAGTGAGAGAAATGGCTCAAGAAGGTGAAGAGAGTCTTTCCAAAAGAGTAGGTGCATTAGAATCATGAATGAAAAGTATGATTAAGCCCTATGTCCTTATTATCGAACAACAAACGCTCATAGTTAAGAACTAAGAGTTCATGGATGTGGTGGTTTGTGCTATAGACAAGAAACTTGGCATCAAAGAACCCTATGGAGAAGATGATAAAGAAGAAGAGTTAAGCTTAAAACTGAGGGAAAGCTAACATAAAATTTGAACATACTCCTTTCGAAGTTGAGACCAAGATTAAGTTTAAATATTTTGAAGGACAAGTAGATTTAGAACCGTTAGACAAATGTTTGAAACAAATGGAGGTATATTTTAGTGTGCATAAGGTTATTGTGGTTCAAAATATTTCTTTTGCATGTCTCAAAATGGAAGGTCATGCTCTAATTTGGCGAAAAATTTATTTAATTTTTTTGAAAAGAAGCAACTAATTGTAAATGGGTGGGATGGATTAAATGAATTGTTACATAAGAATTTTTATCCTATTGGGCATAATATTGATCAAAAACATTAAGTGGCAGTATTATAGGCAAGGAGTGGGTCAAACTGTGCATGAATATATCGTGGAATATAGTAGACAAGCCATGCTCATGGGCTTGGATTTTGAAGATGAATACAATTTGACCAAGTACGTGGGATGTCTCCATACATGCCCAAGGAGACGAGTCATCTCAAGTAAGACACATGACTGTGATGAAGTGTGCATGCAAGTGTACTACATTGAGGAAAAAAGAAGGCAAGAAGAGGGAGAGCCCTCAAAGCATAATTAGTCCACAAACTAGTTCAAGGAAGAACAAAATCAGCTTTACAAAACCTTCAAGAAGGGTTTTACAAAGCCTTCAAAAAGGGTAAGTGGAAAGGTAAGAGGAATGCGACACTTTTGCATCGTTGTAAGTATCTTAAAAAACAATGGTAGCCATTGAGTTTCATATTGACGCTAAGTGTTTGAAACTACATTTAGAATTGCATCCAAAGAATTGTTCCAAGGAGGAATCTAAGAGGTACATGGCATCTATGAAGGAGCACACAAAGGTGGAGATAAAGGACATTTTTGATGTTGATGAGAAGCTAGGTTGCACCACCACCAATTCAAACAAGAAGGAACGAGAAAAAGAAGGGATGAACAATCTATTCCAAATCAAGATTTAGATCAAGAAAACCAAGGTTATTGCACTTGTTGATATTGGATCTCAATCTAATTTAATTTCAGTTGAAGTTGTTAAGAATATTGGCTTACAAACACACGATCATCCTTATTCATATCCATTTGGTTGGGTGAAGAAGGGTGTAGTGATGAAGTGTCAAAAATATCTAAATTCAAATTTGGTATTCAGCCACAATACATCGATGAGGTAGAAAATGCAATTCCTCTTGATGAATTTGATGTGGTGTTTGGAAGTCCTTACTTGTATCTTAGGGATACTGCTTTCATGAGGAGAGCTAAGAGGTACCAATGGATCAAGGATGGAATCAACTATAGAATCAAGGGACATCAAAGCAAGCCCAATTTTGCATTGGTAAGTGCCAACCAACAAGAAGACTCATTCAAGCAAATAATCATTCTTGTTTACTTCTTTTGAAGAATTAGTACAAAGATGGGTTAGAAATTTCTGAAATTGATGGTGCTAACAAAGGATTGAAGGAATTGGATGTGTTGTTGCATTCTTTTCAAAATGTGTCCCAAACTCCCAAAAGTTTACCTCCAAAAAGGAAGTAGAACATGAGATATGATTGTTGATTGAATCTCCTCTACCTAACATTGGTTTGTACAAGAAATTGCTTTTGGGGAGTAATGAAGTTAAGAAACAACTACAAGAGTTGTTAGAGCAAGGCATCATATGCCTAAGTACTTCACCATGTGGGTTACCCATTGTGAGGTTACAAAGGAAAGATGGCTCTTAGAGAATGTGCATGGATTATAAAACTTCGAACGCGATCACCATAAAGGATAGATATTCATTTTATGGATTGATGACTTGTTGGACCACTTTTAGCATGCTAAGTACTTCACAAAGTTGGATCTCAAATTTGGTTACCATCAAGTTCGTATGGAGGATGTATAGAATACAACCTTCAAAACAAAACAAGGTTTGTATGAGTGGTTGATACTTCCAGTCGATTTATTTAACACACCTATTACATTTATGAGATTGTTGAATGGTGTATTGAGACCTTTCATAGATACATGTGTCATAGTGTACATAGAGGACATTTTGGATTTTGGTGTTACATGGGAAGAACATTTAGTTTTGCAAGTCTTGAAAGAAAAATAATTATTGTGCAATATGAAGAAATGCAAGTTTGAAAAACAATCTCATGTATTTGGGGCATGTGGTTGGAGGAGGAGAACTAAGAGTGGATCCAACAAAGGTTGAGGCTATCATGAATTGGCCCACACCTAGGATTGCCACTGAGATAATAAGTTTTGTAAGAGTAATACAATTCTTGAAGAAGTTTATTCCAACTTTCTCTGCAATTACAACAAAGCTGTATATGGTTACAACAAGTGGTAAGAATTTTCATTGCATTAAGTAGCAAATCATCCTTTTGATTCATTAGAGTATAAAATCAGCCATGCACCTGTGCTTGCCTTTCTTAATTTGCAAAAACCATTCAAAGTTGAAACGAATGCGAGTATGTTATGGGGCAATTTTGGTGCAAGGAGGTAAGCCTATTTGTTATCATTTAGAAGTATTTAATTTAATACTAAGGGGGTACCTTGTTTATGATAAAGAAATGTACACATTAGTTCAAGAAATAAAGAAATGGAAACATTATGTTGGGTAAAATAATTTGTTGTGCATACTTTACCACAATCTTCACCAATATTTGCAAGCACAAAATACATTGCATCAAACAAGACACTACAAATGGATGGGATTCCGTAACAATTCCATTTGGTGATCAAGTACAAGAAGGGCAACACGAATGTAGTGGCATATATGTTATCTAGGCCATCAATAAAGCAAGTCTTGGCTTTGTGAACAAAATCACAACTTGAGCCTTTTATAAAAGAGACTTATGAGGAAGCATATGCACAAGCTGTAGATTTTGGGATGATGCTTCAATTGTTGTAGGTCAAGAAGGTTGATAATGAAGGCAAAGATGGATGCTACCTCAAGGATGCATTACTCTATAAGTGGGGTTACCTATGTGTGCCAAAGGAGGAACAACTTCTATTGATGAGGGAATTCTATACTTCCAAGGTTTTATGACATTTGGTGATGGTAAGATGATGGCTAATTTACATTGGTATGTGTATTGGCCCAATATGCAAGAAGAGGTATCAAAATTCACTAGAGGATGTAAGTTTTGTTATACAAAAATGTCTAAGGTTAGGAAAGAAATATTACACATGCCACTATTTGTCCTTACTAGACCACAGGAACACATTTCTATGGATTTTGTAGGAGGAATGCCAATGTCCAAACATGGCCATCACTATCTATACAATAAGTTGAAAGCTTCTACAAGCAATTTTAATTAGGTATCAATTTAGTGGGATTTTTGCTTGTGTATGTTTTTAGTCATTTACCCAAATGATCTCCATAAACAATCATTATCCAAATGGCATTTTTTTTTATGTATTATTGGTAATAATCACACGGCAAGGGGACCCACTTTAGCACACAAAAGGAATGGTGAATATAATTAACCACTTTGGGCTTTTCCCCCTTTAGCCTCCTCCCCATTGGCAAAGCTTTTTGCGAGTGTAGTGCCTCATTAATCACCCTTGTCTTACAATATTACCAATGTAGGATTAACCCAATTACAACTCAATCATGTGTTTTAATACTATGTTGAAAGTTTCCACAAACAATTTTAATTAGATATTATTTTTTGTGGGATTTTTAATTGTGCATGTTTTTAGTCTTTACTTAAATGACCTCCATTAGTAGTGATTATCCAAATGACATCTTTCCTCATGTATTATTGGTAATAATCACAAGGCAAGAAGGTCTATTTTAGCACAAAAATGAATTTCTAATAAAAATTGCTTATGGAAGCTTTTAACTTAACATTAAAATACATGATTGGGTTGTAATTGGATTAATTTGACATTGGTAATAATTGTGAGACAAGTGTGATTTATTAGGCATTACACTCACCAAAAGCTTTGCCAATGGGAAAAGAGGCTAGAAGGTTAGAAGCCCATAGTGGTGAATTACATTCATCATTCCTCATATACTAACAAATATTTATGGTGGGTTGTGTTAAAGTGGGCCCTTTTGCCTTGTGATTATTATCAATAATACACGAGGAAAAATGTCATTTGGGTAATAACTACTCATGGAGGTCATTTGTGTAAATGACTAAATACATACACGAGTAAAAATCCCACAAAAAATAATATCTAATTATCTATATGTTGTTATAGATAGTTCAACAAAATGTGTGTTTTGATTGTTGGTAAAAAAATAGTAAAAGGGTACAAAATAATTAAACTTTTCTTTTCTAATGTCGGTGCATTTTGGGTTACCTAAATCCATTGTTTGAGATAAAGATTCCAAACTTTTGGGGGATTTTTGAAGCACCTTGCGGAGCAAGATGGACATCAAGCTCCAACGAAGCACATTGTTCTATCCACTAACTGATGGGCAAACAAAGGTTGTTAATAGGACTTTGGTATCCCTGATAAGAGATTATAACAAGTACCCAAGGACTTGGGACAAGCCTGTGGCATATACCCAACACTCGTACAAAAAGGCAGTACATGCATCCACTAACAAGTGATTATTTGAATCATATGTTTGGGTCACTTGTTGACTATCCCACTTGATCTTGCAATGGAATAGCAGCTAGGGGTTGAAAAACAAGATTTTGAGGTGACAAAAGCAGAAAAGCTCATTGAAAGGATTAGGCAAATCTATCTTAAAGTGAAGGATCAATAGGAGAAGTCTCAAGCAAAGTACAAGGCTAGGCATGACTAGCACCGGAAGGAGCACACACTCAAAGTGGGTAATAAGGTATGGTTGTACTTAAGCTAGGAAAGACTTAAAGGACAATCTGGGAAGCTCAAACCTCTAAGGTATGAGCCATTTGCCATTTTGGAGTAGATTTGAGAAAATGCTTTTAAGCTTGATCTACCCTCATTCATGAGAATGTATTTAGTTGTGGATTGTGAGAATTTGCATTTGTATGAACTATCAATGCTAGATAAGGAAGAAGAAGGACAATTACTACCCTCTAAAGAAAATTTTGTTGTGGACGCACAAGTTGAGTTGGAGGAGAATGTAGTGTTGAAGTGGAAAGTCAAAAAAACTTGACATGGACCACAAGAATCTTGCTAGGTTGGGCCAAGAGGGGAACACACCAAGGGAAGCAAGTTGGTACTCCAAGGAGAAAGTGGAAGAGTAGTTCGCTCATCTCCTCCCCTATTAAGCTTTTGTGGGACCAAGCCTTCAAAAAAGGGAGGTATGATCCATAAGGATTTAGAAAAACAATACATCCATTAGACAACAAGATTGAAACCTAGTTTCAGTTAGCAACATAGCTTCAAAGGGATAGTTCTAAGCATGGTGACAAAACCATGACTTCACGCAGGTAGTGGTTGCGTAACCACCAATTCTTGCAGCATGGTGGTTACAAAATATGCGGTAGCCGTATAGTGATAGTAGTGACAAAGAAGGTGACTCTTCATGTTCTTGAAATGTTTGGAGATCATTTAGTGCGTGAAAGGACACTTCTGAAGCATGATAAGAGGAGGCACGAGTTTAGAGAAGATCATCGGAGATCAGAGCTAGTGTTCAGCTGATTGGATGAAGGATTGGAGAAAGAAACAATGAGAGAAGCTTAGTGAGCAAGATAACAATCTATTGTACTTGTTCTAACATATTCATTGTTATCCTCTTTGGCCATAAGAAGATAAGAAGTAGAGCAGTTGCTTCTTCTGACTGGTTTTTACTTATGTCGAGGTTTTCCGAATCAAAACCTTTGTGTCTTGGCATTTTTGTGGGTCATGTTTTATGTTCATGTTTATTTACATTGGTATTTCTGTTTTGAAAGTATGATTTATGTCTTCCAACAATACATTGCATTAATTCCAAGTCATTGGAGTAATTTTGAACTGTCATTTTGGAGCAATCCAAAGTACAACAACAATTTGTGATTATGTGAATTCTATCAAGTATTATACTTGAAAGTTTATAGATCAAATTATGTGTTTTGCTTGGGTGCTAATGAACAAAAGTATGTTGATAACGGGCAATTAGTTTGCCGCAAGTTTAAGCTGGTTAGGCTATTTCATTAAGTGTAGAAGAGCTTG
The DNA here is from genome assembly GCA_037957365.1 of Torreya grandis. Classification (NCBI taxonomy): domain Eukaryota; kingdom Viridiplantae; phylum Streptophyta; class Pinopsida; order Cupressales; family Taxaceae; genus Torreya; species Torreya grandis. Next base: position 2,145,921 of record JARHVA010000178.1, read on the forward strand.
ATTGCCTCTTCATATCTCCCCACTCTTTCCGTGTGTAACCTTGCCCCCCCTTACAATAAGAGGGTGATTATAAGGGATCATTGCAAGTATTAATTGCCATATATCCAATCAAATATGAAAAGAAGTATAGTTGTCTCTGACTTTAGACATTTAAAAAATCTAGCATTCTAGATGTGACCCAAATGAAGTCTCAGTTCTAACTATCAAGTTAGAAGACTCAATTGACAGATGAGCAGACGCCAAATTATGCGGAGGATCAAATTTTATCAAATTTTTACATGTTGGTTAAAATTATACTCAGCTTGGTCTTTCATACTTAAAAACAACATTGGACTGCTAGGACTTCACAAACTTAATATTCTAATAGCAACCACCTGGTCTTGCAATTGGTCCACAACAACAGAGGTTCAAAGTAGAAAGTAAGACTTGCAGTGATGATTCAACCAACTTGTTGCCTTGCCACCTTCCTGTTTCCAGCTTGCAGTATGGCTTATTACCATGCTGCTCATCGCAGATCAACCCAACTTGCAGTGACGATTCAACCAACTTGTTGCCTTGCCGCCTTCCTGTTTCTAGCTTGCAGTATGCCTTATTACTGTGCTGCTCATTGCAGATCAACCCAATTTACCTCTGGTCCATCCACTTTCTACCATCCCTAGACAAAATGACCAAAGTTTGGTAACTTGCCCCTCAATCCCTCAAGGAATTTTCAATAAAAAATAGAGCTGGAAATTTTGATAGTGCATTGCTATATAAGATACAGATTACAGGTTTGTTATCAATGAGGAAACTTTCAAGCTTACAAAGAGATTATTATAAAATAAGTGCTTTCTCTTGCCAAATTCAAATATTGTCAGCCAATAGTTAGCTGATGACAACTACTGTGTTCCTTCTGCATACCAGATTTACTCTTGCAATCTGCCACATTAAAAAGAGGTATGAAATTCTTGTTAGGAATAAGAGACAATTTTAATGTACCACAGTAATGAAAATAAAGAAAAATAGGACACAAGATATTATGTGGAAACCCTGCAACTTGTAGAAAAAACCACGGGACAATGGCAGCTCTCTTTTATTGGATCTGAATATTTTTGTACATTACAATAACAGGGTCGTACCCTTTAAATAGGAAAAACAAGGAAGATTCCAAAAACACGTTTTTGGAAAACTGCATCAAATAGTATAGTGGGCATTGTGTCGTACAACTGCACCACATCATATGAACTGTACTACATCGTGCGAATGCCAAGAAAATGGTTGTACAGACGCCAAAAGTTTTCGGGGGCTCGGCTCGCGAACCCCTCGGAAACAACCCTCTTGCAACCCCCCTCATGCTAGATGGCTTGTTGTACCACAACTAATATTGCCAAGGGTATTACAAGATGTCACATGATTACAATTGTTGGAGGTTTCGATATTCACTTCACCTCCTAACAATTGTGTCATGATTTAACTCCCTTAGCATTCACGGTGTTGTCCCCCAAAAATATCACTCATTTTTTGGGACAACATTTGAACTATTTTGGTTCTACAGACCAAAATTGTCTCTTCCCTTTTCGAAATTTGGCCTGGGCATTCAAATTCCTCATTTTTCAAGCTTCTCAAAAATCTACGGACTCTGTAGGCTTGAATCTACGGACTCTGCAGGGTTGAATCTACGGACTCAGCAGGAAGAGGAATCTACGGACTCTGCATGCTTGAATCTACAGACTTAGCAGGAAAAGAAAATCTACGGACTTTGCAGGCCAAGTTCAACGGGCTTCACAGGTTGATTTCTACGGACTGCAAAAAAGAAGCAAGCTCTCAACACTTAGGCGATCTCACAGTTGGTTCAATGACTAGGTTCAACCAAAAGAGTTCATTGGCAAACTTCTAAGCAAGGATTGAACCGTTGAACCTTGAACCATTTTGGTTCAATGGGCTCAACAGGGTCAAAGGTTCAACATCAACAACAAGAGTTCAAACCGCTTCCAGGTTCAAAGGCTTCTACAAGCAGGTTCAATCGAAGGAATTTTCGAGGCTTGAACCATTGAACCACTTTGGTTCAAAGGTTCAACGGGTTCAAGGTTCAATAGGTTTAACGCGTTTGGTTCAACGAGGATCAAAAGGACCTAGCCAAATCAAAGGGAATGAACCGTTGAACCAAAGGTTGTTCAATTCAATTGGTTCAATGCATTGGTTCATTCAGTCGGTTCATCAAACGGTTCAACGGCTTTTGATTCAATCAAAGGGTTCAACGGTTGGTTCAAAGCTTGGTTCAACGCTTGGTTCAAAGAAGCGGTTCAACGCAAAAGATCAAGAGAGCCTCCCGAATGACAAGTGCCTTTGCGGAGGGCACTTGGTCGACAAAAGCACCCTTCAAAAGGGTTGTTTTCAAGGTAGCCGCAAAGGTAAATTCTTTCGGATTTTTGTTTAAGGCAGTCGAAAAAGACTAAGGCATAATTCCTTCGGACAAAAAATCTGAAGGAATTCGGAAAGGCTGCGGGAAATTGTCGTAGACTTTTTGTCCGTGGGAAAATGTCTGCGGAAAAAGTCCACGGGAAAGCTCCGAAGGATGCCGAAGACAAAAGACCGCCAAAGGACTTTGAAGGGCAAGTGCCCTTGCGGGGGACTCTCGACTGCCAAATTGAAGGACACTTCCTCGAAGCTGAAGGATCACCTTCCCTTCGGAAGGATGCAAAACAAGAAAATCGAAGAAAGCCCAAGGGGTGATGCGCTTGAAGACGTCAAAGTCAAGAACGACGAACTAGCCATTGGAAATTCAAGCATAGTGACGGGTGCACGAACGTCAATTTTAAGGTTCGTAAAATAGCCGTTGATTTTGAAAAGCCTTAAAGAAGAGCCAAAGAACTTAGCCCGAAGGCCATCCGAAGACCGCCTGAAGGGCATATACCCTTGTGTGGGGCTCTTCCCGACCCAAAGCGGATCATTTTTCAAGCTCGAAAGGCAGGTCTCCTTTGGGAAAGCTCAAACGACAAAGCTGAAGGAATTGCCGAGGAAAGTGACGTGCCTGTGAATGTCAAAGTTGCGACCATGAAATAGCCGTTGATCCTTGTAGTTTTAAATCTATGGACCCGAATGCATTCAAAGGCTTTAAGGCCAAGATCAGCAAGAAGCGACTAAGGAATAGAGCATCAAATTGAATCAAGGACTCGATTCAATTAACCAGAAAAGGAGGAACGATGTAGAAGGATCATATCGCCAGGTGGACATTGAAAAAGACAAACTTTCAATAGCGTGACTTCTTTCTCTGCATTGAGAAAGGCAAATGGGTAGATGCTCCTAAATTCCAGCTTGTCTTCTTAACAAAGTTCAATGCAATATGATGTGTTACTATTCCCAAGTCTATTTTGAAGAGGCTATATAAGGGACTCTCTTGTTAGTGTAAAAAGGATCTCTCTTTGACAATTAGAAGCAAAACTCTGCCCAAATTGGAAGGCATTACTGAGACTTTGAGCTCAGATTGTTGATCATATTTTATTATTGGAATAAGAAAGCAAGTGACTTTTCAGACTTTGTGCTGTGATATCTTTGTTGTTGGGGAAACTGTTCTTATGTCTTTTTCCTTAATATATTTTCTGTTCCTTTAATTCAACAAGTAGAATTAGTGAAAGTAGTCAGGAAAGTGACCTGAAGTCAACTGTGGAGAGACTTTGTGCCCCCATAATTGCCTTTAGTATGTTTTTTTTAATTTCTGTGTAAATGACCTTGGGACGACTTTGTGCTCTCATTGTCCTTCGTATCTCACTCTTGGGCAATTCAGGTGGAGACTTTGTGCTACATTTCAATTTGTTGGTTATTATGTCCTTGGTTACATTTTGCAATTACTACCAGGAATATTCTTGTGGTTTGCTGAATAGTACTTCTGAAAGAAGAGGAGTGCTTTCTGTCATTTCCCTTGAGATTTTTCTTTTGATTTGTATACATCATTTTTGAAAAAAGAGAGATGGATGGTTTATCCTACCCCCGAGTATTATTTTATGTTTATATATATATATATATATATAGCATATGTATAGGGAACCTCCCCTTGATGAGAGAAGAGATTAGTCCCCTTTTGATGTGGTAAACCTACACATTTGGACGACCAATCTTCCTACTTTGGTTGATCAGACATATTTTGTTTATCAGTATGCTGATCGACAAAATATTCAACCAACACACGGGAAAAGGCCAACAACTCAAAAATTGTAAAATATCCTTACATTGACCATGTTCATGTAGTCACTTCCGAAGTATACAAGATACAATCAATGCCATACATTATGTAAAGTGAACCATCCGATTAGCCTCCCAAATACAAACTCAGTTTTACACCACACTTCAAAGTAATTGAAGACAGAGGACGAACAATTTTTTGTTATGTCTTTGTTGGAGAATTGCTTCATACCAAAAAGTGTTTAACAGATCTGGGCTAACCGACTGGATAAGTATCCTTCATATTGATGCTCAAGTTGTTCCGCAATGACCTCCTACCAACACCTCCATTTTGCTTCTGCATGATAGCAACAAACTCATTATAAATCTATGTGCCTATCCTGGAGGGAGATGTGAAACACACCTGTGTAAGTTGAATTGTGGTGAAATTAACGTAAACTTTAAGGGAAACAAATATCACGCTGGGCTAAGGAAGTCAGTTAAAACGACTGCACTGAATTGAAACTTTTTCTATATCTCCATAGGAAAATGGCTGTTCCTTGTCGTTTAAATTCTTTGGTTCATCTACTCATGAATGACAAACTAGCATGATTGAGGGTGAACTGCTGTGTAATCATGAAACAATATGGACTCTTGTCATAAAGAACATACTAAGTTGTGACCCAAGCAACAACTATAGGAATGATTATAGTCGCGGCATATTCACTTTGAAAGCAAAAAATTGACAGTACATCAAAGTAATTAGCAGACAAAGTAATGGGTGAACAAGATGTACAATTACACCTGATTCCAACAAGCAGTAAATATTCCATGTTAGATTTATTTCCCAATATGAGAGAAGCATCCTCCTAACATTGAAAATAACAGTGTAAAGTATAGAACTAAGCAATGAAAAAGGAAAGGGGGAACACTAAACGCCCTTACATATAAAATCAAACACCTTCTCCATTCAAACAAATTAAGTACGTAGTCTTGTTTCCTGTAGCATCTATAGAAAAAATCCAATGAAACATTAGTCTTCTGAAAGAGTAAGAAATTAACTACAAACTAGCCACTATAAAATCTTAACAATAGCTCAAATAATTTGCCTGACAGTCTCCATCAAGATATTTGTCTTATTGTCGAAATTGAACATTTTGTCATCTGGTCTACTTTTATAGTACTGTTCTCTCTATACAGAAAAGTAGATTGCACAGCTTTTCCCAACTGATACTAATAACATTTTAGCAGTTTGGTACTTGCTACTGAACCCAATGCTGCTTACCTGATGTACCACCCAGTTATGCTCTACTGCCCTTCTATGCTCGTGGAGTTTAATTTTTGTTCAATTATGGACTTGTGTTATTAATCTCACAGAAAATAAAGTTGGACTCTTCTGGGTTGAATAATAGGCTCGATAGGATCCACAATCCCTTGTCCATGTTTTCCAAGGATGCCTCCTATATAGCCCATGTTTTGGAGTGACTTTTAATCATTACCTCTTGTATGCTTTTAAAACTTGGAAAAGTTAGGAGCAATTGAATCACGAGGATGAGTATTATTATCAATAATCATGGCATGAATATGTGCACTATCATCAATAACAATATGAGTCATCAATAACATCAGATTCACCACCCTTTGGAGACAGAAGAACCATCATTAGAGGCACTATTAACAAAATTAAAATTATCATAGTAAAAAATATCATTTTTGGAAGAATCATCAGCAATCTTGTCGTGTGAAGAAGATTGCTCTAATATACAAACTTGGTGATCTTGCTTTAAATCGTTCCTTCTCAAGACTGTCGTTGAGGTCTCTTAATTTATGAATTTCAATGTCCTTCCATGTTAACTCAAGATGACTTTGATGTTTCAAGTGTTGAATCATCTCATCCTTCTCTTCTAATTGATTTTCAAGTAATATCCTCACCATAATCATCATCAAAATCCTTTGATGATTAGAATTAAATAGATGCTTGCACATACTAAAAAGTGAAGCCATTTTTGTTGCCGTCAAAATGTTGATAACACTACCAAAAAATGAAAACATTGTTTTCAAGTCGTAGGGCTTGGCAAGAGCTTTTTGACGGTTCCAATGAGGCCCATAACAGAGCTTAGGCAGAAAAGCTATGTCCACTAAAAAATTGTTGCTTATTCCCTTCATAGTCAACAATAAGAAAATAATAAAAAATTGCACTTTTTTTGCAATTTGACACTTGTTATTGATCATTGCAACCCAATCACATCTTGCCATAATTTTCTCTTTTCACACTTTGCCATTGGTTGCTATCATCTCATGTCCCGTTTTTCAAATAAAGAAAAGAATAATTTTATAATAATGTTTTAAGTTGTATCCCAACGACACTTTGTGGTAATAACTTAAAAGGGACATTTAAGTCATTATTTTTAATTGAGTGGGGCCAAAAAGTAGATTAATTAAAAGACCAAAGAAAAAATTAATTATTATTATGAGGGAAAAAGGTGAATATTAATTATAAAAGTAATTATAGTTATTTTAGGGTTAGGGTGGATTGACAAAAGTGAATTTTATAAAAGGACAAGAGGGGCAGTGATTTTTACTATTATTGATCATTCACTTTGTCAAATTCACGAATGAATGCATGATTCCATGTATTTTTTCAAAATGATGGAAACCCTCTTTGTAGCCAAACTAGAGGATGAAACCCCTCTTGGTGAACGGAATTGGGGACAAAATCCCTCAAATCCGTAGAGGTAATTCTGCACATGGATTACAATTGATCAGACAAACAGGGTTTTATCAGTTAATGAGGAAATAGGGTTTTGTGAGGTTGTGGGGACAATAAACTTCAAATTTGCAGTTGACAAAGGTTGCCATATCAAGGCATCACACATTGGAGACCATATCGCAGCCCTAAGTCAAGGGTGTCACACTTTAAGGCAACATCAAACCCTTTTAGAGGCAAATTGTGGCACTAAGAGGTGGTGCAGGCATCTAGGGCCATGCCCAACACCTTTTCCAGGATTGCTGTCACCAAAGACCTGCTCGCTGAAGTTTTTGGGTCTGTTGTGTCAAATCCAACACCATCTTGTAGGGTTGCAAGCTGTTGTGCAATTTCAACAGGCTGCCGTACTGTCTTTGCAGGTTGCTATACCAAATCACATGCTTGATTAGGGTAGAACCGGTGGACTTCCAAACAATAAACTAGTATTTCGATTTTTGATGCAATTTGTACTTTCCATTTTTATTTTCAATGTGTTTTCAATGTATTCAATTGATTGAAATAAAGAGTAGCTTTGTGAGTTATCAATATTCTATTGCATATGTTGTATTGGGGTTTGATTGAATTTTTAGAAAAATTAAATAAAAATTAGAATTCCCTTTTTTTAACAAAAGGGGATATTTCATATCAAGTTTGTTGGGACCCATGGTGAATAAAAAATGGTTTGTGAGAAAACAATCATTCAAAGTTTGAATGTTTGTGAATTGAAACAAAGAGCTCATTGTTGCATGCCCGATGGCCTATTTATTTGGATTGGCTTGTTGGCTGTAACCAAAGAGGCAACAATAATGCTTGTTATGTGAGTGCGGTTATGCTTTGGTCACAGCCACCTTGCAAGCTCCCTCCTTTGCACCACTCTTTTGTAATGTCCCCAATTTGGGACCAAAGACCACAATAGGGGCTTTTCACGAAACCCAAACAAATCTGAAAATAATACTGAATTCTAAAATTAAAATCAGCAACCACTTAATTCACAAATGCAGTAAACAAAATACCTCTTTTGTTGTCTCTTCCAATACAGTTAATTTGAACTTGTAGCCAACTGATATATGCTTGAAACACTTTGCAAACACCTCCAAATAAAATCGTCACACTTGGAGAAATATAGGAAATAAAATCAGAATGCTGAAAACTTCAACTTGCCTTTCAACAAGCTTCCAAGTCTCTCAAAACAAGTCGCCAATGTTGGAAAATTAATGCAATAAATTCCAAAGTATAAATTAGAAAATATATGATTATTTCTCTCAAGGTTAAAGCTTAAAAACACTCAAAAAAACCCTCCTTAGGTGAAATGCTTCACTTAGGAAAAATAATAGGAATAATTCAGAATTTTTATTCATTTTGCAATCAACCTTCAAATCACCCAAATTCAAGATGCAAACTTGATAGAAAAATCAGAATAATATAATAATAATTTTTTGAATTATTTACATAACCTAGGGCATCAAATTGACCACTCAATGGCCTCAAAATGCTATTAAAATGATTTGCCCACCCATAGAAAATTCGTATAAAATACCTCAAACCCTAAGGTTTCCTCAATGCAAGACCCTCCACAAGTAATTTGTCCAAGATAGAAACTTGAAAATCAGCGTCTCAAGGTAATTCGCCAACCTTCTAAAGACTTGCAATTTTGTTGTCCTTTTCAATCAATTCACTGCTCACAACAATTATTATTTTCTACAAACAGGTTGAAATTTCAAAAATTCATAACTCCCTCAATACTTGGAATTATGATGCGAATCAGAGGTCAAACTGACCACAAAATTAGTGACTATCAAATAAAAATAATTTCAAAATTTTCCTTTCATGGGAAGGCCATCAAAACTTGCTCTAAAATTCTGAAAATCTTAGTTTTTAGAATTTTTCTCTTCAAACCTTGGATTCATTCAAATTTTTAAAAGTAGGTGGTGTTCCAAAACACTATTTAGAGAATCAACACACCATGGTCCTTGAAGTGTAACATTCTTCAATAAACTATGCCCAAATTTAGCAAGCTTGACATACTCGATCAATCCACATCAATATCATCCATTCCATGCATAACAAATGATAGTTTACCTTTTTATATTCTCTTTTCTTTTAGATAACCCTCCTTTCTAAAACTTTAAAAGGACATCTCTTATTATTTCACTTTAGGCTTTTTTAAATTAATTAAATAACTTGCCTCAATAAATTAGTAATTAAAATTATTTTTTGGCAAATTAAATAATTATTTTATAGTAGGTCCTTACTTCAATAATTAATTAAATTGCTCTAATAATTAAAGTGATAAAAATCGTTTTTAAGCAATTTATTAATTATAAAACCCTTTAGAATAAGTATTAAAATTACCTTAATTTTTCAAATGGTTAAAACCACTTTTTTGGTAATTCAAATAATTATCCAAGATAGTTATATTTTAATAATTAATTAAATTGCCATATATTTTTGAATGATTAAAATCACTATTCGGGCAATTTTAATATTACTAAAATTATATGGAAAGGGGACATTATGGGGGACCCATGGTGAATAAAAAAATAGTTTGTGAGAAAATAATCATTCAAAGTTTGATGGTTTGTGAATTGAAACAAAGAACTCATTGTTGCATGCACGATGGCCTATTTATTTGGACTAGCTTGTTGGCTGTAACCAAAGAGGCAACAATAATGCTTTTTACTTGAGTGGTTTTGCTTTGGTTATTTGCAAGCTCCCTCCTTTGCACCACTCTTTGTTGCCACCTTGTTTTGCTAGGTCCTTGTCAAATCTTCCTTGCAACATCACCCTCCAATTAGCGGCTTGATGGTCTTGGCCTGGTCTGCCTTGCTGCAACTTTGTGTTTTGCTTGGCTGCGACCTTTGCTTGCTTCGAGCCTTGCTCTCGAGCACCTGTTTTTGGTGTTACAGTGTTGCTCTTTGAGGGTAGCAATGTCTCTCATGCTTCTGCCACTATGGTGGCTCCTTTGCGGTTGATGGAATTGCACTTAGGTGTTGCTTTGTCACAATAGATTCTACATGGACAACAACGATGTTGTGGGGTTGACTGTTGTCAACCTGGAGTTGCACTCTGATCGAAGACATGCTGAAATGGTTAATCCTCACTCCTGTTGAAACAATGGGATCTTCTTACGAGGGTGGGTGCCTCAATGGTGAGAAGAACCTCCATAGAAGGTTGGTTCTTGTAAGATGTATCAGTGAGGATTTCAACTTCTATGCTACAAATTCCCTGGAGAAAAGGGAAGAAAGAATTTGAAAGGTAATCTTAGCTAAAACGGTGATACAGTTAATTTGCTTGATCCACTCAAATCGAATTTTTGAGAACATTGATTCAGACAAAGAAGAGGTAGAACTTTAACTCCAATTAATCAATATACATAAGTTTTTCACGAAAAGGTTTTGTTTAATGACCTAAGCTTGAGGGAAACGTAGAAATAGGCCTGATTAAAGACACTAACAACCATGAATATCCACTATATAACTCAACAAAAGACAGTCCAACACATAACCTGATCTACATAAATAATCAACTAGTAATTAGATACAAATCCAGATTTGACAAGAAAGAAAGAAAATTTATCATTTAGGCAAATCTATAACAAAAGTACACTATATTAGTTGCTAGAAGTTGAAAAAAACACAGTTATCTTCTTATTGATTTTAAAAAAAGGTTTACAGCACAAACTTTGGCAGAAGATTGCTTGCCAAAAGAGGGATATTTTTTTACAAGGCCCATTAATATAGAAAATTACAAAAAGCCAAAAGATTGGCGTTGGAAAATAGAGAGGGAGTAAATTCAATCCAACTCAGCTTTAACAAAAGTCTATTATGTCTTTTCATGAAAATTCCTTGCATTGAAAAGGATGGTGGCTAATTTTGGGAAGTCAAACTTTCATCATGCAAAAATGCTACGCCCACTTCCAAATATGGACTTCCTCTTGAGCTGTTTGATCGTTTGAAAGAATGAGATAAACAAGAGCATGCATGAAATCCATGCCATGCTAAAATTAGAACTCCAATTGAAACGTTGGAAGCTGAGTTGGAATGTTTGAAAGCACGAGTTGATCCGAAGATGAGTTTGACTTCAACAACTAATCAACTGAAGCCTTGACCAGTCAGCCAAAAATAGCCCTTGCTTGCATGTATTTTATATTTTGGTCTGCTTGTTCGTATCTTGTCTATTTTTAGCGGGATTCTATTTTCTGATAATCTTATCTATATTTGGTCTATTATCCTTGTTTCAACCCTTTAGCCTAATTCTTTCGGATATTCTGCTTGGTTTAATTTTTTCGGAATCCTTATTTACAATTTCCTTCGGACTTTATCCTGTGGACTTTTGCTTCTTGTCCTTGGCTTTAATTCCTTTGGTTTTATCTTTGTGTCATGTTTTCCTCGGATATTCTTTGTCTTATCTTGGCTTTAATTTTTGTCGGATTTTTCTGCGGACCTAAATTCCTTGGTCTTCTCCGTGGTTTTGTATTCCTTCGAAATTCTTGTTTACTAGCTTTATGTCTGTGGATTTGTTCTTTGGTTCCTTCGGATCTTTTCCTTTTGACTTCTCTTTGACTCCCTGCAGACTTTTTCTTTGCCCCTATGACTTATTCCCTGTCGGAATTTTTTGTTGACTCTTCTTCTTTGGTGTTTACTCGGACTTTTGTTAGTCTTATTTCCTTGCTTGCAATTTTCCCGAAGTATTCCTTTGGACAAAAAGTCCGAAGGAATTCCTTCGGACTTTTTTGTCCTCTTCCTTTTCTTTTTTTGCCTTGCTTCTCATTTCTTCGGGTTTTATGTCTTTCAATTTCCTTCGGACCTTTATCTTAAGGTACTTGGGCTTTTTGGAGTGCACTCGGGTTTTTTGGAGGGCACTCGGGCTTTTTGGAGGGCACTCGGATTTTTGAAAACGTCTTTTTCGAAAGGTACATTGCCATTTGGATTTTTTAATTTGTCCTTTGAACTTTTCCGAAGGAATTCTTTCGGGCTTTTTGTCTGAGTCTATTTGTTTGTTCTTCAATGTCTGCAACTTCGGATTCTTCATTGCTTGTTACTTATAAAAAGAGATAAGTAATTCACTTTGAGAAACCCAAAATGCACTATTCTAAGTAATTACTTCTACTGATAAAACTTTCATAAGCAAAGCACTTCTCAAAACCCAATTTGCACGGTCAAGAGTAATTCAGGTTTTCCAACCCGGATTACTTTTGCTGATAAAACTTTCATAAGCAAAACACTTCTCAAAACCTGATTTGCATTGTCAAGAGTAATTTGGGTTTTCCAACCCGGATTACTTCTGTTGAGGGATTTCAACTGTTTATTACTCATAAAGTGAAATAAGTTGTCTCTTGTAAAACCCGAAGACTTCTCTTTCCAAAAACCCGAAGTCTTCTACTGTGTAAAACCCGAAGTCTTCTACTGTGTAAAACCCAAAATGCCGACCCTCTCACACTTAGGCAAAATTTTGGTATGTAGGCCAAAAAATGGCCAACAGTGACTCTGCTCTGTTTTGTTGCCCATGGATGAGTTGTAGAGCAAAGAAGATTGGGGTGGAGCTTTTGTAATGATATCTGTTGCCCTGCCAGCAGTGTATATTTCTCTTCTCAAGACTTGCTTTGCTGCTGCTGCTGGTGGCAGGTTTGAAAAGCTCCACTGCTGCTCTGCTCTGTTGCTGTAGGATATTACTCTGCTCAAGGTTTGGTGGTGGTTTCCGGTTTAGAAAGCTCTGCCTTTGCTCAGCTCCGCCATTGGTGGTGGTGTTGCTGCCAAAAAATCTCTCTGCCTTTGCATTGCTTTTGCTGTCACTCAGCCCAATTACTAACTGACTTTGATGGCAAATATCAAATAAAAAATAAAAATAAATTGAATTTGTGAAAATGGATGGAATTGGAGCATAACTTTGATTGGCAATTCTGGGGCAAAACAACGAATGTAGAAAAAATTCAAGACTACACCTCTGTGATATTTTTTGCATAAAGTCCAAAAGTGTAGGTGGTCTGGGTAGATTTTTCTTGTAACTTTCAATATTAGGGTTTTGTGAAAAATATTAATTTTGAATAACTCCCAAAACATGAAAAATTTGGAGATGCCGGTTGCATCACATGGTCCTCTTATGCTTGTTTAAAGTCTGGAAAACAGTAGAATACTTAGGAAGACAACTGCCAAGCCTCATCACTAATGGCCTAAGAAAAAAAATGTGGTAAATAGTTCATGATGTGAAATGTCTTTTGATGAAGACTAGGGCCTTATATTACACTGATGTCTTGCATATGTCCTTAGGTTTGGGTTCCATATATGCAACTTGCCCTCTTCCTTTAAACTGTTTTAGCCTCAAAACATTATATAAAAACAAATAATTTGATCTTCTGAGGTTTGTATTCTTATGCAGCACATTGCTTGGTTATCCATCAATCCATATTATAATCTTTTTGGTGTTAGCATTGGATATTCTACATTTGTGTAGTTGCATTTACTTTGGATCCGTTTATTATAACTTTGCGATTTCCCAATTTGTGTTGTTTTGACCTTTGATAGTGTCATATTGCATACCACTTGCTTAGAATCCATGTATACTTATTTCTATGCCATTTACTGTCCTGACAGTATGTGTTGATATCTGTTTGCTGTCTTTCACTCTTACAATGTTGAGGATGTCTCTAACACTTGTTCCTCATATGTTTTATCATTTGAACATGGATTTCGAATCTATCTTCCAGTACTCTGCTTTGTCTGTTTGCTTTTGTCTGAATTCAGGGAGGATGTCTTCCAATTTTTTCTTTTGTTCTTCCATTTTGGTTCTGAATTCTCAAGTTAAGGATCGATCTCTTAAAGTATTTTCTTTCCCTATTAATATTTTTCAGATTTTGGTTTAAACTTATCTAAATTTTGATGTTTCCACTGCTGCTCTTTGGATTACTTCTTCCAGTCTCCTTGTTTCCTTTTATATGACGTTCCTACCTTTCTCCTTTGTCCTACTTTTCTTTTCTTCCTTTTAGGATTTTATATTCTGTAATAATAATTTGGTTATGATTTCATAATGTATAACTTGGATTCTTTGTTCGTAAAATCTTTTCTGAATTCTTCTTTAGCTTCTTTTATTTCATCATTGATTTTCTTTAATCCTTTTCTTTTCTGTCTGACGTCATGTTTTGAACATTAATCCCTTTTGGGAAGTTCTACGCTTTGGGATTTCTTTAGCCATTTTCAAATGATTCCCATTCAAATATGGGCTTCCATGTTTTCTACGCTATTTCTGCCTTCATATATGGAATGGAATGTCCTGCTTGTTTGCATTTTTCAAGAATCTTCTTTTATAGAGAAGTGTATTCTTTCCCCCTTTTCTTATATAGAAGTTATTCTTTTCAAGTTTGCAAAAAGCATCTTTAGTCATGAAGGAATGAGGTGGATCTCTCTCTCCACAATGACTCTAGAGTCAAAATTTTAAGTGAATATTGATTGCAATCTCTTCCTTATAAAGAAGTGTCAATGACCTCTCTAACCTAAGTGCAAGGAAAAAAATTTTATAGAAGTGCAGCATACAAAATATAGTAGTATAAATCATTTGGGGAAGAAAGTGTTTTTTCAAGAGTGTGATTTTCAAAAATTCTGATTAATCGGGAAAAAAGTGACAAAAACTTAAAATTGCCGAAAAAATGTTGATAAAAAAGAAAAAACTGTTATTTTTTTTAAAATTTAAATGCATTTTTATTTGCATAGAGATACATATTAGGTATTTCAATTGCATAGAGATACATATTAAATATTTCAATTGCATAGAGAATAGATACAAATTAAGAGAAGAAGATAAATGAGATTGTACGCTATCAAAATCAGTCAATTATTTTCTTTCATTACGTTTCATACTATTCAAATTTCATTACATTTGCATTTCAAAATCAATACTATTGTCGTTTACAAGGGAACGAAAAAAAGGAGGGAGCCAATGGCAACAAGGAGACTATGGATCAACAGGTCTACACTTAAACATCTTTCTAAGGTTCAAGCATCTCCTAATTTGAGAGATGACCTCGGCATTGAATCCAATGTCATCCATGACGTCGAAGTCATAGTTTTCAAAAAGAGGCTCTTCATTTTTTTCGAGCCATTCGGAATTTGGATCGACTTCGTCAAAGTCGATTGGATGATCTTTCTTGACGGTACCTAACATTATAAAATATAATGCATATGTTAGTGATTTTAACAATAATACTTTACAAGAATATAAATTAACTTTCCATATGAATTGAGAATTAAAAATGCAACATTTATTAATTTTGAGTTTTTTTCATCTTCAAGTGAAAATTGTGATGGACAAATGTCAAATCATTCACATGTTTTTGAGTGAGTTGATTGCGTTTTTTGGAATGTATATGTTCGAACACATTTCAACTATGTTTGCATATGGATAAACTGTATAGTTGGTTCAAAATGCGCATTGCTATATTTTGAAGGTGTTTGGTTTCTTTGCCAAAGAAATCTCACTATTGTGTTTCAAAAATAGATTTTGTCAACATTGTAACATACACAATGTAGTCGAAATTTAACGTTTAAACCCTACGTATGTAGAAAAATTATTTATCTGGTTGGAAGGTCTTTCTTCTTGTGATGGCTGCTTTATTAGAGAAGAAACTCTTTGGCTTTTTTTACATGAACAACTCTCTCATAGCTTCTTTAAAGTCCTACTAAACAAGAAACATTCTTTTCATGCGTTTAAATAGGCCCTTTGTGACCTCTACATTGTCTCAAAATGAAGCGCTATAGAATAATGTTGGATTCAAGAAGTATTCAGCTGCATGGAGGCTATATTGTATCTATTGATTCTATTTGCTATCAACTGCCTCTCATAATGGCATGTACTTGGCCTCGTTATTCTCCAATTTACTTCTAATAGCTTCTTTGGTTCTATCTATTTACTCATACAAATAACTCATGGGGGATTTATCTTCATTGACAAGTCTCAAAACTCGAATTAGAGGCTTAGAGAATAACACAATTTGCTCTATTTCTTTCTAAAAAGATGGTGAAAAAACAATCAATCATTATTTTGCCATTTATGTCTCACAAAGGAAGATTCTGTCCATAGTAGCAAAAATTGTTTGGGGAAAAAATTGTTTTTTCAAAAGTGTAAGTGTTTTTAAAAAAATGCTATTAATCGAGAAAAATTCAGAAAAATATAAAACTGCGAAAAAAAAGTGGAAAAAGGAGAAAAACAGTTTTTTTAAAAAAAATTCAAAGACATTTCCATTGCATAGAGATACATATTAAGCATTTCAATTGCATAGAGATACATATTAAGCATTTCAATTGCATATAGAATAAATATAAATTATGAGAGAGAGATAAATGACATTGTACGTTATCAAAATCAGCCAAATGTTTTCTTTTATTACTTTTTAGTCCATTCAATTTGTATTTCAAAATGCATATTATTGTTGTTTACAAAGAAACAAATAATGGGATGGAGGCAATGACAATGAAGTAGACTAGGGATCTACAGGGCTAGATGTTGAAGCTCTAGGATTATAGCCTCTCTTAATTTGAGAGACCAACCTTAATGTCGTACCCAACTTTCTCTAACAAATCAAAATAAATTTTATCATAAATAGGCTCAACATTATTTTTGAGCCATTCAGATTTTGGATCGATTTTGTCGAGGTCAATTCCTTGATCTTTTTTGATGATACCTAACATTGTCAAATATAATGTATATGTTAATTAATTTGGTGACTAATACTTCACAAGAATATAAATCAACTTTTTATATGAATTGTGAATTAGATATGTAACTTTTTTTAAATTTTCTTTATCTTCAGGGGAAGATTGTGGGGGACAAACACTAAATTATTCATTCATTTTTGAGTGAGACGATTGCAGTTTTTGAAATGTATATGTTGGAATACACTCCAACTATGTTTGCAAGCGGGTGAATTGCATGACTGGGTCAAAATGTGCATTGCCATCCATAAAAGGTGTTTGGTTTCTTTGCTAAATAAATTCAACTATTGTGTTGCAAAAATAAATTTTGTCAACATTGTAACACACAATTCAATCAAAATTTAACATTTTCACTATACATATGTAGAAAAATTATCTAGCTAATTTGAAAGTTTCATTTGATGATTGCTTTATTATTGTACATTGGTGACTTTCTCATATTTGTCTCAAAAGTTCTTTAGAAAACATTCTTTTCATGCACTTAAATAGGCCCTATGTGACCTCTATATCAGTTTGAAATGAGCTGTTAAAAAACAACATTGGATTAAAAAAATATCTAACTGCATGGAGGGGACAATGCATTTGTTGATTCCATCTTTTATCAACTATCTCCCATAATGGTATGTACTTGGCTCCGTTATTTTCCAATTTGTTCTTAATAGAGTCTTTAGCCCTAACAATTGCTTCATATAGATAACCTATGGGGGATTTATCTCTATTGACAAGTCCCAAAACTTGAACTAAAAGTTCAAAGAATAACACAATTTTCTCTGTTTTTTTCCAAGAAGACGATGAAAAAACATAGTTAGACACCATTTTACCCTCCACATGTTACACAAAGGAAGATTACACACTCTTAGTTGAAATGAACATTTATATTAAATTCATTTGTTGTTACCAAAGAGTTTGCAACGTAAGGAAATGGGTTGTAAACTTTGTCACCCCTGGTCAAAGAAGTTCCTTGCCATCTATGAATGTGCGTATTATACAGATCATTTTTGTGTGCATGTATATGAACTTGGTGATTGTGCGGGTTTTTTGCAAAATCTTTCACCTATGAAATTTTGTCAATGTCATCCAAGGTCAAATCTAGATGATGTGCTAAACATGGAGTCCAAAACATAGTTCCATATTTGTCCATAAGAAACCTCCCAACGACTACGCAAGCAATCACATTATTTGTAATGAATTGGATCATATTTTGTGGCCCTACATCAATCGCAACTTCATCAAATAAATGAAAGTGTCTTGTTTGATTTTATCATCTCAGATGCATCACCACATTTAAGAAAAACTAGGTCAATGTTACATGACACAAGGAAATTGATGAGTGTGGCTCCATTTGTCTATCCATCTAACACGATAGTGCATTTTGATTTTTGCCATTCTTTGTAATGTTTTGCAAGAATATTATTTACATCTTGTACAACATTTTTTAACAAATTAGTCCACAAAGCCTCGTATGACGGGGCACGAACCCAAAACTTTTAACTGCAATTGTATTCATTATACTTTGCTAGTACGGATATTTAGTCACATTAAATGGCAAGTTAGAGTAGTACCAAAAGTTGGAGATTGTCTTTTTTGTCTGCTTGTGAACAAACTTGTACTCTATAGCATGGTTTGCATTTCATGTATAGTTTTAAGGCTAAAAAAAAAATGATTGTTTCTTCTACTTGTGTTTGGCCCAAGAGGTACTAATCAAAGAGTAGATTATTAAGGAGTTATAATGAAAAAGATTTTCGCCATATTTCATAACTAAAAATATTAAATATGTTCAAATAAACGTCAAATGTAACACCTATCACAAAAAAGGGTTAGGGTTAGATTTAAGCTTTTAAAAGTTTTGGGTGTATTTAATTTTTTTATAAAAACTGTAGACAACATTTAAAATTTTTCCATCATACAAGGCTTTGCGGATTGATTTGTTGAAAAAATACAAAAAATCGTGTCGAAAAAAACATTTTGGGTCAAATACATTGATTAATTGTGATCAATTATGTTTAAATCGCATATTTTGCTGTTATGTTATTCCACTTACATTGTTGAAACAAACATTTGTTTCGAATTCATTTATTGTTGGGAAAGAGTTTGCAAGGCAAGGGAGTGGGTTGCAAACCTTGTCACCCTTGGCCGAAGAAGTTTTTTGCCATCTGTGAATGTGCGCATCATATTGAGCATTTTTGTGTGATTGTATATGAACTTCATGATTGTGAGGACTTTTTGCAAAACTTCTTTCACCCATAGAATTTTGTCTATGTTTTACAAGATCAAATAAAGAAATATGTCATGGAGTCCAAAACATAGTTGTATATTTGTCTATAAGAAGCTTTTCAATGGCCATGCAAGCAATATCATTATTAATAATGAATTGGATCATATTTTGTGGCCCCACCTCAATCACAACCTCATCAAATAGATGAAATAGTGTGTTGCTTGATTTTATTAGATGCATCAACATTCTTAAAAAACACTGTGCTAGTGTCACACAACACAAGGAAGTTGATCAGTGTGCGATTTTTTTGGTTTGTCTATTTATTTGACATAATAGTGCATCTCGATTGTGCCCAATTCTTTATGATGTTTTGCAATGACATCGCTTATATCCTGTACAATGTCTTTTAACCAATATGTCTTCAAAGCCTCATATGTTGGGGTTGTGAACCTATGGTTTGCAATTGCAATTGCATCCACCATATTTTGTTAGCATGGAGATTTGGCCACATTAAACGACAAGTTAAAAGAGTACCAAAAATTGGAGATTGCCTTTTTTATTTGTTCGTGCATGGGTTTTTTTTAACTTGTACTTTTTAATGTGGTTTGTGCTCTAGAAGTAGTGCGAGGGCTAAAAAAAACATAAATGTTTCCCTCATTTGTGTTTGGTCCACGAGGTACTGATCCATAGGACATTTGAGACTTCTTTTTCTTTCCATGTCTGTTGATGGCCTTAATGTGTTATCAAATTGTGTTCGAAGAGTTAGAACCCACTTTTATTCTTGTTCTTTTTTTTGGCTTTCGACTCTATATTTGAAATGTTACTAAAGCTTGATTGGTGATATCTATAGGGCATGCAATAGTGCAAGGTGTCACTTCATGTCCTTGTTGTTTCGTCAAATGCCACTTGAAACTATATGTGCTTCTATTAAAGATGTCCACAAAAGTTGCATTTGACTTTGTTTAGGTTGCCATTGATTGTGATGTAGTTTCGTGTAAAATCTTTCTCACGTGGCATGATGATCAAATTTATAATGCGCATAAAAAACCTTATTTAGGTGATAAAATATTTTGAAAGTGTTTAGTTTTTCTTTCACTCTCAAAAGAAACTCTTATCAGTCTAACTTATCACATCTTTTTTTTGATATACTTAAATCTCTAATAGCCAAATTGTCGAATATACTAAACACTTTATATATCTTTAAGTACGTGGAAGAGTAATGGTATGGAAAAACAATTCTCTTGATATACCATGTTTCTCGATATACTAAACCTTCCTATATCCCTGAAGGTACGTGGAAGAAAAACATGTGAAAGCAAAGTGAAATGTGGGAGTAAAGTGGCACTAAGAGAAATGATAAGTGAAAGGCCTCGGGTTTGTTTAATGGAAGACCTACTCACAGGGTGCGGTTCCAAGCTTGTAGGCACGATGCTCGTTTGACACTCCGACCCCATGCATCATATTTATAGCTGACAGATAGATCTTGAATTAAAAAAAAGAAGAAAATCTAAAATAAGGTGTTTTAGAGATGTTTTGTTTGTTTTTTGTTTTTTTCAAGTAGTATTTTGTGTTCCTCTAATTGTTAGTACTTAATACATATGCAAAAAAATAATGTAAAAATGTTTATTATTATGTTAAAAATTAAAAATTCATTGCAAAAATTTGGCTATGTTTTTAAAAGTTAATGTTAAATGCGATATAATTGTTGAGCACACACTTACACTGAGGGGGGGGTGAATTAGTATAAGGTAATCTTTTACTTTTTCAAATTGATAAACACAATAATATCAATCACACAATAGCAATTAAGAATACAGTAAGAACATTAGATTTATGTGGAAATCTTTTTCGGAGAAAATCACAGAGAAAATGACTGCTTGGATCTATTGTCCAAATCCAATCACAAATAAAATTTTTCTTACAAAATTTGTAGGCACCAACCTATTGGAGACATGAATCCCCATTGCTAAGCACCAACGTAGCAAGAGACACCAATTTCTTCTTTATTAGGTATCAACCTCCATTGAACAATCTTTCACCATGCTATTGTTGCTTCATCAATGAATGATGGCAAATTCAATCTCTCTTTTCCACAAAAATCTGTTTATATTTGAATGATAAAATGAATTAATTCTTTTCTTTAGATTTGCATGTGTTTGTATGATATATCTTTTTATTCTCCACACACTTGCTTCTTTTCTTCTTTATTAATCTTCACATATCTCACACTTCAACTTCCATTCTCTCTCCAACTTGTCTATACATTTATGTCTTCCTTATGCCTCTTCATGAAGGGAGGCATCCCTTTGAATAGAGACAACCTTTTAAAAAGACATGACTTATTCCAAAAAGGGTCGGCCCATAATTAATAATCATTGATTTAAAATTAATTTTCATATTGGGTGCCAATGAAAGAGAGGGTCGGCCATCCTAATGAACATGTTTTTAGATGCCTTGAAATTGGACAACAATTAGTGGCCTTTGGCTTTCATACGATTTTGTCTATACGCCTTTGACATCTATGACAATCTCGGCTATACACCTTTGACATCAATGACAATATTGCCAACAATCTCTCCTTTTGTCATTAATGGCAACCTTGTAAAGAAATAATTTGTGAATGCCACAAAACATAGTTCTCCTTTTTGTAACTCTCCCCCTTTGACATCAATGGCAAAGGGATGTTCATTGTACTTCCATCCACAAATAAATCATGGGAAACATCCTTGTCATCTTCTTCAACATAACCACAATTGAATGATTGTCTTTCTACTCTTCCCTATCCTTTTTCATAAGGACTTCTCTCATTTGCTCTCCTTGCATTTGATCAAATCTGGGCTCTTTGACATCTACATCCATCTGGATTATCTCTAGCTGCTCAAATGGTAACTCATTTTTTCCACTTCCCTCGAGTCTTGAGGCAAATTGCTTCTCTTCACGATTAAGTCTCATTACTTGGAGATTCTTCAACCACAGTGTGTGCATTCAAAGATTCATTATTTTTAGCAGTCCCAAGAGCTCATTCCTTTGGTCAATAAATGGTAGCAACAAGTCATACTCTGTAAACACTTGATTTAAATCATCTTAAAAACCCTCCCAAAGGGTGATTGTGAAAGCTTTTGGTGAGCCAAACACAAATGCAACAAATGCCCTAATAATATGTTATTATCCAATATTGCGGGCAATGAATATCCAACTCCTTCAATAAACTTCTTCCCAGCTTCACATGCAAGAGTAAAGGCATGCAACCTCTCATCATCTAAGATCTGAGCATTTCAAAATATTGCACAAGATTAGTAGATCAAACAATCTATGTTATCGGATACGCCCCCCAGGCCCTGGGAGCGTGAGGGAATGCTCCTAGGATACGGGAGCGCGGGGAGAGCGTCCTTGGCCAAGTTCGAGCAAAAAATTGTGTCCGACTGATGCCCTGAGTGGTCGTGTGACATCGAGTAGAGTGGTCACATGAATGCATGCAACGTCCGTGTTTGCCATCCATTGTTTGTGGTCCATTGATCGTCGTTTGTGGAGAATAGGTAGGGTTTTATAATTTTATTTCATTTTGCTAAGTTTCTTTGTTTTGATTTTTGATTTTAAGTTTTATTTAATTTTATGCTTTTTAAAGTTTTGTTTTTATATATATTTATTTTATTTTGATTATAATTTTTTTAATTTTTATTTTTCAATTTTGTTTTAATTTAATTTTATGTTTTGTTTTTAATTTTATATTAATTTAATTTTTATTTATTTATTTATTTTTTATAATTTATATTTTCTTATTATGTAATTTAATTTATTTATTTTCTTTTTAATATTTATTTTTATTAATATTTATTTATAATTTCAAAACCAAGATTACAATATATTTTAATTTTTTTATTTAGTTCGAGAATTGAATATTATGATATTTGGCATTGAATTATTAGTATGTTTTGTGGTTTTTTAACTTATTACGTTTCTTCTATGCATATTATGTGGTTAATTTTGCATACATGTGTATTTTTATATTTTTTAATTTTTTATATATATTTTTGTATAGTCGTATTTAGCTGTATTCAAACCCCCCTCAAAAAAAATTGCCATATCTCCGTATCCGATTCTCGTACCCATATCGGTAACGTGGCAAACAATCGATCATGCATTTTAACCACATCTTGCAAAAGTGGTTCTTCGATAGACATCCAAGTCTCCAAGTTTTTCATGTTCTTGTCTTGGAACATCAACTTTGTCCTGATCATCTTTTTCATTCTTCTCTCCAACCATATCTTCTCTCTCTCTAATATTCTGTGAGACTTCATCCTTTAAGTTGTCTTTTCATTGGAGCTAAAAGATAATGCAATGATTAGCTCCCCTTGTATTAGTACTTCTTATGAGCTTAGTGATACCTTTTGTGCATATAGTTTTCACAAGCACAGTTCTCTCTTTTTCTTGCTCCTGCTTCTTTTTCCATACTTTTGAAGTTTCTTCCTTTTGTTTACTCATGGCTTCCACTTTCTTATTCTGCCTAGGAAGTTTCATAAAACCAATTTTATAGAAGTGTGTTGTATGTCCATAGTTGTTGCTCTTATAGCATATGACATCGTAATTTACGAAAGGAGCAAATGAATTATAGTTCCTATTCGCAAACCTTTAAGGACTTCTATTCTTGTTCCAACCAAAATGTTGTGCACGCGTCTTATAGTCTATTGCTTTATGACCAAAGTGATTGCATGAAAAGCAATAACCAAAGAAACAATGTTGGAACCTGGTCACGTGTGCTTGCTTTGGAGGAAAGGATTTTCTAAATTTGTCCTTGTTATCGTTTGGAGGAGTGCTTGTTTTCTATGGGACTTGATTCTCTTTCCTCTTGCTGATAGGACTTTTGAGAACATCTGCTTAACTTTTTGTCTTTTTTTCATTTGCCTTCTTTGGTGGCTCTTTCTGATCTTTGTTGGCCATTTGATTTTCTTTATATCCAAGACCAGTCTTTATAAATGGTGACTTCTACCCATTTCCATTTATGATATTATCTAAGATCTTGGTACTCTTCTCAAATTTAAGGCTTTTGTTCAGCTTGGTGGTTGTTTTCTCTAGTTCTTTCCTCAAGGAAACAATTTCGGATTCTCTCCTCATAATTTTCTTCCTTGTTTAATTGGATTCTTATTTCCTCTTCAATCTTTTTTGCTTCTTCAAGTTGAATCTTGAGGTCGATGATCATCTTTTCTGATTCCTCAAGGCTTTGTGACATTTTTGCTTTAGATTTACAGTCTTTTTGAAATTGTAATTTTGGTTTCAGGTTCTTCTTCTTAAGCTTTAGTTATTTCACTTAAGACAAATAATTTCTTCTAAATCTACTTCCCCATCTATTTCAACATTCTCTTCTTTTGACCCTTTTTCTTCTTTTTCTTTGTCTTCACTTGTAGAGGCATCACTTTTTATTTCAATAGCCATGAATAGAGTTTCTTCTCTGTCATTGTTTGATATGCTCTCATCGCTCTCCTCAGTTGAGCTACTATCTTTTTTGGAATAGAAGCTTTTCTTGTGCTTACCAAACTTTTTCTCATATTCGTTTTGTTTGAAGCTTTTCTGTAATGAGGTTTGTTTTCCTTTTTATTCCTTTCCTCATTATGATTTTCTTCATCATTGCTATCATCTTTATGTGGACATTTAACACCAAAATATCTTATTTTACCACAATTGAAACACTTGAAAAGTAGCTTACCTTTGTATTTGTCGGATCCCCTTTGAAGCTTTTTAACAAACAGGACCTCCTCATTTTGTTCGTTGCTTGATTCAGGTTCTTTATTTTTCCTTTTCTTTGAAGCTTTGAATGCTGCTTCTCTTTTTGATGGCTTTTTTTTTTTCGGTTCTCATTTCATAAGTCAGGAGTATCACATGCAGCTTATCCATTGTTAATGAGTCTAGATCCTTTACCTCTTCAATAGCAAAAATTTTCACATCAAATCTTTAGTGTAGAGACCTTAGTACCTTTTGAACTATTACAGATTTTTTAACTTTTCCACCAAGCCCTTTGATGGTGTTAACAATTTTATCCACACGAAGAAGATATGCCACAACATTTTCTTCATCTTTCATTTTCAAGCTCTCGAATTGTCTTCTACAAGTTTGGAGTTTTGCCTTCTTCACTTTGTTGTCACCCCATAGATTGTTTGTGTATACCCTGTTATAACTGATTGCCAGATATCAAAACCAAGAGCCATTATATAAGTTCGCATTCTTATGCTCCAGAATGCATAGCTTGTTTCGTCAAACAACGGAGCTTTGTTTGTGGAGAAACCTTCTTGATTAGCCATGTGTGCTCTTGAGATCTACCTTCCAATAGTTAGACTGATTTTGAAGGAACTGCTTTGATACCAGTTGTTGAGCACATGCTTATATTGAGAGTGGGGGTGAATCAATATAAGGTAATCTTTTAATTTTTCAAATTGATAATCACAATAATATCAATCACACATTAGCTATTAAAAATACAAGAAGAAAACCATATTTACGTGGAAACCCTTTCGGGTAAAAACCATGGAGAAAAGGATTGCTTGGATCTATTGTCCAAATGCAGCCACAAATAAAATTTTTCTTACAAAATTTGTAGGCACCAACCTATTGGAGACACCAATCCCCATCGCTAAACAATTTGTAGGCACCAACCTATTGAAGACATCAATTCCCACCGCTAAGCACCAACTTAGCAAGAGACGTCAATCTCTTTTTTATGAGGCACCGACCTCCACTGAACAATCTTTCACCACACTATTATTGCTTTATTAACGAATGATGACAAATTCAGTTTCTTCTTTTTTCCACAAAAAATTGCTTATACTTGAATGATAGAAAAAATTAATTCTTTTCTTCAAATCTGCATGTGTTTATATGATATATCTTTTTATTCTCCACACACTTGCTTCCTTCTCTTCTTTATTAATCTTCACGTCTCACACTTCAACTTCCATTCTCTCTCCAATTTCTCTATACATTTATATCTTCATTATGCCTTTTCATGAAGGGAGGCATCCCTTTGAATAGAGACAACCTTTTAAAAAGACATGACTTATTCCAAAGAGGGTCGATCCATAATTAATAATCATTGATTTAAAATTAATTTTCATATTGGGTGCCAATGAAGGAGAGGGTCGGCCAACCTTATGAATATGTCTTCAGATGCCTTGAAATTGGACAACGATTAGTGGCCTTTGGCCTTCACACGATTTTGTATATACGCCTTTGACATCAATGACAATCTCGTTCATACAACTTTGACATCAATGACAATATTGTCAACAATAATTTAATATTTAAAAAATAAAAATAAAAAATAACTCTCATCCTAACCCTAATAGGAATAGGGTTAGGGTTAGGTAACAGGGAATGTTTTTAAAATTTTTAATTAAATTTGAACATTATAGATATTAAAAAACATCCTAATATATTAAAAAATAAAAAATATACATGTTCCCTAACACCCTAATTCTAATTGTTAGGGTTAGGGTTAGGGAATAGGTATATTTTTTAATTTTTATTAAATTTGAACATATTAAATTTTAAAAATAACCTAACCCTAAACCTCTTAGGGTTATGATTAGGTTTAAATTTTAATATTAAAAAAAAACCCCAACCCTAATTTAATAAAAACAATAAAAACTATAGTTGTTCCCTAACTCTAACCCTAATTGTTAGGGTTAAGGAACAACTATATTTTTTATTAAATTTGAACATTTCAATGTTAAGAAACAAGTTATAACTTATTTGGTTTTCTTTGATATCAAGTAAAATTTTTGAATTTTTCATTGATAATCTTGGACCTCTTGCTGAAAATCTTGAAGTTATCCTTATTCCTCAAACTATTTTTCAAAAATCTTCTCTTTGATGGTGAAAATCTGTGAAAATGAAGCAAAAATTTAGATTTCTTTTTGTTTTTGGTATGTATATTTGAAAATAATGTGTAGTGGTTTAAATTGAAAAAAATTGTGTTTTTTGGCGATATTTTGTGGCAATTTTCCACAATTTTCAACACTAGAATGTTTAAAAAATTGTGATTTTTTGGCAATTTTGTCACAATTTTCTATGATTTTTAATACTTTCTTGTTGGTAGGGGGTTGACTACATAAAAACCGTGATTTTTTAAGGGAATAAAACATTTTTATCAGTGATTCAATATTAATCGCGATTTATATATAAACAATAAGATAGTCCGGTATTCTATTAGGGAAAATCTACTGTTACAAGTCTTGGTTATCACATCTTTGATTACGTAACATATAAAATGTCATAATGTGTAAAAATATCATTTTGAGGAGAATTTCTTTGGGAGTGATTTGTATGGGCAGAAAGTGTGCATATTTATTGATGAGGAAGAAGAGTCTTTCCTACTTTTAAACATTGATTTTTTATGATTAAAAGTGTGGGGCCTTGTGCACATCTTTATGTGCAAGCATTTAGTTAATTTTTTTAGAGGGAAATACTTTGAAAATGTAATTTGGGAAAGTGATTTTACATCAAAATGTAATACATCTACCCGTAAACAATGTGCAATCAGATCTAACTAAATTTACCTTAATATAAAAGTAAAAATCAGACCTAATTGTATGAAAGAATATTCTAGAATAATTGAAATGTGCAAAGATAGGGTTCTAAAATGAACACTTAATTTTTACAAATCTGTAGACAGTGGGAAACAGGTCCATGCAGCAAGGCAAAGAAAACTTGGAAAAATTGTGGCAAACAAAGAACTTCCAGTTTTGACCAAGAACATTGATTCGTATCTTGGCACTTCTAGAACCATACCAATATGTTCATGGCAATTGTAATATTATGTGAAATAAATTTGATGACCCTTTTCCTATCCTCCTGGTTGACATTTATCTTGCTCACTTTTCTTGAATTCCTCACATATCTCTTGGAAATTGATCTCCTTCTTTGAAACCTTAATTGACTCATAACACCTTACAAAACTTAAAAAAAAACATGAGAGCCATTGAGAACCCTGTGTCACCTCCATTATTATTAGGCCCTTGGTTTGGAGCAAGTTTGGAAAACAACACTCAATGTGCTTTAACAAGCAATTGGTGAATGTGAACCCTAATCCCTATATGAATTTTCACTAGCATAAACAAGTGGGAGAATGCAATATGAAGATTCCAACCTTAAATCAAATATTGCTCTAAATGTTCAGTTTTGTTGTTTGATAAATGTTAGGCCCTTGACCTTGGCATTCAATTTTCATTTACTTTCTGGATTCATGTCCTATATGTACTAATGGACTTGTGTATTTATAGACTTCTGAAATTAGAATTTGGACCTATTGGCGCACAAGCGAACACACAACGGACAGGAAAGGCTGACAAAAGAGGAACACAAGGAATAGGGTTCCTAAAGAAAGGGTTAGAAGGGCCCACAAAGAAAGGAAGCCAAGAACATACCACATTCTTGGCAGACCAAGAACATAGTGGTACAAACTTGGTAGACCAAAACCATATTGCTACATTCTTGGTAGAAAACCCAAAACAATAAGAAAATGGGGGAGGAGAGAGAAAACCAGAGGAAAGTGAAGAAAATGGGCCCCAAAACATAGGAAACATGCACCAAAAGAGTAATATGAACTGATAATCGACAAACACATAAGTAACGTAGAACAATGCAATGTGACTACTAAAACTATCACCGGACCAAAATTAGGTGTCTACACTATCTTAAGCAATACTTAATTAATTGATTCAATGAAGGTCAGGACGAGGTTATAAGTAAAAATATGGATTGGTATGGATTGGGTTTTCCTCTCACCCTCTTTTATGTGTATGTTGTGCACTTGCAGTTATACCTGCCAGCAAAATAACAACTAATTATTCTCCTAACAAGCAGAAGCAATTGATTAGGAACCAGATTGGATAGAAGAAATTGAGAAAGAAGTGCTTAGAGGAGCAGCACAAAATAGCATAGGAAGATTAATTTAATGTTAACCCCAATGGCTAGTTCACCCATATTTTGTTTTTGGTGGTTTGTATAGTTCTTGAATTCTGGTTAGCATAATTGACTGGTGAAATCTTCATGGCACTTTCTTCCATTTTTATATTGCATGCAACAAATGATTAAACCTATGGTCAGAAAGATGCCTTAAATGTTTGTTGATTTTCCAGTGTTTTGCAAAGTATTATTATTTTCAAAACTTTACATAGGATTATGGAAGTCTCAATAACATTTTATTATAATTTAATGAGTTTAATATTCTTTGTAAGAGGTGCACAAATAAAGGTTCTTTTATGTGATGTCATAATGGAATATTCTTCCAAGCTCACTGACATCTACATTTGCACATTCTTTGGTGGTTGTTATGCAGTGTGTACAGTTTTAGGACTTGAGGATGGGAAGGAATGTGTGATAGTCGGAACTCTGTACAAACAAATGCAACTTAAGCCGTCAATTTTGGATGAGTATTCAAAGGAGGTATGATATTGAGAATGAATTAGGGATATAGTTTTCCCCTTCTTTTCTTTAGCTATAAAGCAATCCTCAAAAGCACAGGGAGAACTGGAAAGTTGTCTAACTGTCATGGAAACAAAGGTAGCTGCTGTCTCTAGATTTTCTTGCCTTCATACAATATGTGACTTGTATCACCTTGGTCCTGTGCTTTTATTCCAGAGCCTAACATGCAATGTAACTTATGGCTTTGCAAAAAATTGTATGTAATAAAGCCTGAGTGTTGGTCCACACACTGTATATCAAGAAATATAACTGTGCCAAGATGATTAATCAATGATTTTTTATATGTAAAATGGAAACTCAAACAAGGGGGGTAGACGAACTTAAGGAACCTATTTTTGTTGAAGTCTTAGTTTTATGCTTATCCAAATTTTATGGATTTTGTTTATTGGAGAGTTATTAATCCATTGTCTTGATTTGACAAGAAATGTTTTTGATATTGCTTTATTGTTTGAGATATGGGATTAGGTTACAGCATACGAGTTTCTCACTCTTCAAAGTGTTACTTGTAGTCCAAGACCATTTTTTCCAAGAGAACAGTTACATGTTCCCCGATTATAGCTGAGTTTTGTCCTTTTTCTTTCTACCATGGTCACATTTCATTTGGTCATTATGCTTTACAGGTTCCTGTTTTGCATGCACTGGTCATAAAAGATATGCAGATTCTAGATTTAGCCCTCCCATCTTTCACGAGGCTAGCTACTTGGGGGGTTTGGTTGTGTCTGGTATGGCGGAGACATTTATGTGCTTCACAGTCTGGGTCTGGACATCTAGAGACCCCTTACCACTCCGTTCTGTATTCATGTGCTTTTATTATTTGTTGAATCTGTTAAGCTTTTTCTTACATCACTAGTTGGCAATGCGTGTGTCACTGACCTACATGGCTGACTTTAAATGGCTAGAAGCCCCTTTTTTGCAGAAAATGGCTGCCTTGTTCACCATTTCCCCATCTTAGGCATTTGCCATTGGGAAACATTTACCTAGGGAAGACAGAAGAAGAAGAGAGGGCATTTCCTGCCACAGCTTTAGGCCATCCATGTGTTTCTTATTGTTAACTCCAAGACAAATTGAAAATCGCCTTTCTAGAAGACAGTAGATCAGAGAACTCTCTACCATGGAGCTAGAGACAGGTCTTTTTGTTGCCAACATCTGTTTTAATTTTGAGATTTGAGATTTTGTGACTGCATGTTCATAGATACTAACATTTTCTTATCTGATTTATTATTCAACATCAGAAGTTGACAATGATTGGTTACTCCATCCATAGTTCCCTCTTCTTCTTGGGGTCTCATCTTCGTTATTTTTTGTTCAACTGGTTATCTATATAAGCCCTTTCAGCTTCTTTGTTCTCAATTTGTTTAATTTTCTTTTTGAATTGCATTTACATTATTTTACTCTTGCAAACCAATCACAGGCCATGGATATTCATTGTTTGTTAGTGGACTCAAATAAATATTTCATTTCATTCCATCTCATGCGTATTTCTTATCAATATTCTGGTTTGATTTGGAGCTAATATTTTGTTGAATTGTTGCATCATACACTAAGTTAAAACTCTTCATTATTGTTTGGATATGCAGATGCTAGAGGGTGTCAAACTTAACATCCTTTGTTTTGCTTAAATTTGTAAAGATGGCCTTGTCTGGGAACATATGCCTTTCCCAATATCTATAACCGTAGTGTTTACGTTATTACAGCCTCAATAAGATGACACCATGGATGACATTCCTCCTTTTTGAAACAACTATTTCTTGTCATTCAAGCTAGTCTGTCTTGTCATCTTGTTGTTTTACACAAACCTGCATTCGTTGATCTTTGCACTTAAGGATTAGCTAATCTTAGTGCAATCTTCTTAAATTATTTTCTCTCGTACTACCCATTTATCAAAAGCACCAGACTCCTGCAGATTGCATTTTTACTTTCTCCTTGCAGTTGGTGTATTGACAAGGACCATTTTTACATTCTCCACAAAGTTAATTCCTATTGCATACATAGTTCTAGATGCTCGGCTTTCAAAGTTCCTATATTTGGTTCAAGTCTTTTTGATATTCTTTTTCCTTTGTCATGTATTAGATTTTCTCTTCAAGCTTCTTTATTTGCATCTTTACTTAGCTTGCTCATTGTTAATTTGATGCATACTAACATTCATGAGATATCCCGTTTAATCAAAGTTTGCTTCTTTTCCAACTACACATTTACTGTGTACCTATACACAACATCCGATATAATGTGATGAACTATTATTCAAATGAGCTATTTTTCTATAAGCTCTTGTTTTATAATAATCTGCCATCCCATGGTTATAAGGTGAAAATTGTTTTGATGTTGTAGGAGGGAACTGATGATATCTAAATTTTGGAAACCCAAAAAATGATGCCAATCACCCACAAAAAGAGTATCATTCATTACACCTCTTTGTTCATAGTCATTTTGTAAGCTAGTTGAAGTCGGACAAAATACATTATGTGTCTGATAAGAAAAAAAAGTTCATGAAGTCTCTTAAAGTCCATATCGAGTATAAATCCTGCAAAATATGGAAACATTAAGCTGGATTGCACTATGATCATGAGATATTCCTAACCAAGTCTACTCATTTGAAGACGTCAACATAAGTCATGAGACATTTCATTTATGAGTCACGAGATTGAAATTATGTTTTGTATAGGGAAAGTGAGAGCTCATTTAAATTTAAATTTAAATTTAAATTGTGGGGTCTTATTTTCAAAAAAGTCCCTTTTAAAAGTAAGTCCTTATGTTCCTTTTAGTGACTATAAAATCAAAAGGGATTGAGTGTTATCAAGTGTCCATAGATTATGAAGTAGAGGAGATTTGATTTATGAGTGATGGTGTAAGGCCAAAATAAGTAAATAATGGATTTATGGAAAGTGATATTTAGAGGGAGCAACCTACACAAAGCAGAAATGTAAACAATGAAGAGATAATTTCACAACTGATGCCTTACATAGAACCATCTGTAGACCATTATGCTAGTATTGTCATTTTTATTAGCGTATTATTAATTATATGTTTTGGTAGCTGGTGTTGTTATTTTGTTGGCTTTAGGTAGTATTGTAATGACTCTTTAGTTATGTTGGGTTGTGTTTAATTGACAACTGTTGAGTCTTCTCATATAAATAGAATGATGTACGTTGGGGCAAGGGTGTTATGTATCAGGTTGAGCACTAGTTATGAAATAAAGTTGTGATTGTTCTCATGTTCTTCTATGCTACATTGTGGCATGTATTTATTATTTTGTAATTGATGTTCCTTTGATAGTGTAGTTTATATAACATTTTTTTTGGTGTCTTTGCCTTTGTTGAAGTTGGCTAGGCTAATGTCGGGTTGATGTGAATATCGGTTGACATTAACCATTGGCGATGCTGCACTACATTATCTTATAACATATTCATGTTGAGTTTACTTGTGAAGTATGACAAGATATACTACAACGGTACAAAGAGAAGAGTTGTCAAGAAGACCGACATCTTACGAGTAATAATTAATGCCATTGACCTTGAACAAAGGCATAAGAAGAAGACAATACGGTCAAGGAGTGGATGAAGACAAAACACAGTCCACTCGATTGGTGGAACAAGCAACAAGCCGACAAAGGCTGCAACGCACAACCAATTCTGAAATTCAATAATGAGAAGCATGGAGTAAAAGCAAATGTGGAAGCTAAGGCTGAAGCGTAAGTGGAAGCTAAGGCTGAAGCGTAAGTGGAAGCTAAGGCTGAAGCGTAAGTGGAAGCTACAGCTGAAGCATAAGTGGAAGCTAAGGTTGAAGCGTAAGTAGAAGCTAGAGTTGGAGGCGAAACCAAGAAAGGGTTCAACTGAAATCAGTGAACCCTATGCCATTCAAAATAAGGATTGGGGAGAGATTGCTAGATAGTTGCCCCTTTTGAAGGAAGTGTGGACCTTGCCGATTAGGTTGGGTTGGAGGGTGTTGTAGAAGAATCAAGTGAAAAAAATGCATAATCTAGTGAGGATTCAACTGAGCCCCCTCCTTTTGAGAGAAGTATTTATTATGAGACAGAGTTCGATAACGATTTCTATATGAATGAAGAATGATTGTGTACAAGACAAACATCTGTGAAATTAAAGATTTGTTTATTGAAGATCCAAAGTTGAATACACTAGGGCAGCCAAAATGATAAGTTGGAGGGAGTAGTATAGAAAAAGAACCGAATGAATAGAAAGATAGTGTACAGATTGATGTTGAAGGAAGGGTTGAGAATAGGGACGAGTCCAATAGAGCTGAGAGAGTAGAGGAATGTTTGATGCAGACCTTTTTGAGGAAGAGACTCGTATTCAAAGAGCCATACGAAAACTTGTACCCTAACCACAGTTACCTTGTAAACTCCATCTCTTGAAAAGCAAAAGTTGCCAAAGTTAGCTGGTTATAGATTTGAAAGATCCAATATGGCATTGTAGAACGTGCAACACAATTTGGATTGCCAATAGGCCCACATGAATGTTTTTGATTGTGGTACTTTCCAACCACACTTTGGGGAGTGGCTATTGATTGGTTCACAAATGTACCAAGCATTGATAAGGAAACTAGGGACAAATTATGAAAATCATTTGAAAAGGAATTCAAGCTTCTTAGAAATGACAATAATATTGTCACTGAAATCTATGATGGGTAAACACGAGAATGTGTGAGCCTATAATAGAAGACTCAATTTTTTTTGGGAAAACTCGAGAAGGTACTAACAAATGGTGTAAGGAAGCGATGCTTCATTGAGGGACTAGTACCCTTATTATAGAGGAAGATGAATGTGGTCCCACCTTTGTTTTTTGAGGACATATATGATTGAATGATAGATATTGAAATATAGAATAAGACACGCTTGAAAAAGAGAAAAGATGATGACGACTCTAGTGAAAGTGAACCAATGAACCAGGCTCAATTTAGGCTCTTAGGAAGGACATGCTTTGAATGATGAAACCGTTAAAAAGATACACCAAGAAAGCAATAATATTTGTTGTATTGATTACAAAGTCGTTTACACCAATGGGACTTGCCCCATGAAAATGTTTTGTGAGATTTGTCAAGTTATACCCTCGATGAAAATGTTCTGTGAGATTTGCCAAGTTATAGGGCATTCAATCAAGGATGCCCTTGCAATTTGTGGAACAAGAGTGTGCAAATACTTATGACAAAAGGAGACGAATCAAACCACCCACCACGCTGCCAAATAATTACTGACATTAAAAAAATAGTGGCGGTGGGAGTTGGATTCACTAACACTCTAAAGGCTAGCCCATCATGAAATGTCGAAAGTGTAACGAGTGGGGACATTTTGCAATAGATTTCCATACTAGTCAAAATAACACTAGATTTCTTTGTAGATGGTGTGGACTCGGAGGCCATAACAATGGTAATTGTCCAAAGCAAGCAAACACCAACATGATTGAATCATTTATGTAACCAAGGACAAGGTTATGGGATTCACTAGAGCACAAGCAAAGAAAAATAATTTCCTTGACCCATGAACGAAGATGGAAAGACTAGTTAAAGCAAAGAGCGAAAGTTGAGAGGGCCATTGTTGAAGAATGTTGACAATTGCATGAACACACAAGTACAACAACTAGTCGACTTGAGCAAACAAAGCAATCACAAGACAAGTCTTGCAAACTATCATAGCAGTCAGGGTAGCAGATTTTAATTCAAGAATGCAACAACCACTGCCATACTTGATAATTTCCCTTGTCATAAAGCATGTGACGACACACTTAATGTCAAAGGTAATTATCAGGGAATGATGGAACCAAAAGAAGGAATAATTCATAGTTGTTCAAGTGATTGACCCCATGCTCCTGACAATGAATCTAGCTTGGTGTGAACAATATGCATATGGAAATGCTTGGAATTTTTTTGACGAACACCATTATGGATGGGAATTTTGGTGTGAATGTTCTTTCAAAGGACATTTGGAAAAGTATTGGGAAGCCAACTGTTTGTTATCCAACATTCCAATTGGTGGGAGCAAATCAACATGGCATTAAGGTGTTGGGTGTATTGACAAGACAAAAGGTATTTATTGGAATCGGACCCTTTTGTTAAATTTTTTACTCATCTCATTGGTGAAGAAAGCCTAAGATCCATTGTTGGGTCATGGCTGGTTGATAGCAGCCAAATCCGACCATAACTTGAAGAACCTACTCTCCATTGAAAATAAAAGGCTAAAAGTATATCATAGAATTGAAGAATTAGGCATTGAGAAAGAAACCTCATTTGATTCATTAGGATTGTACTCTCAAGAAGAACACTTGGTAGATGAAAATTGAGGTACGATGGAGCCAAACAATGAAAGGAACTTGGAATTACAAGCGTGCTTTGAAGATGAGATGAACTCCCTTAACAGTCTGTTCCATCTGCAAATAGAAGATTATGAGGTGTTCCACTCAAATTGCAATCCCATTGAAGTTATGAAGATAAAGGAGGCTTACAAAGAGATAAGCAGATAGAGGTTTTTGATGCCAAATCCTTTTGCACTGTCAATGCTACAGTTAGCTTACCCACTTGGGTTCACATAATATGTTGTTAGGGATGCAAATTTTGTTGATATTTAATTTACTTTAATTTACATATTAGTGCCCACCAAAGGCCAAGATTGGCCCATTGGATTACAACAGATATAATGTAAAGAATATAGTGGGAGCGTAGTAGCACACCCCAAAGAACACAAAAAAGAAACCAACTATAAAATGAGGAAATGGAAAGCAACAATCCAACAAAATAAAATACCATGGAAAAGATCTAAATGAGGACTCTGCATAGTGAGATGAACCTTGTTGCCATGGAGAACACTTTTGATATTCAAAGTGGTAAAGAAGTGTATGATGGGTGTGAGACCATGTGAATCATTGAATCTGCGATCTAAAATTGGACTTTTGCTAATATGTTTACCCACACATTTGAAAGTGTAGTCGACATGAAGCTCAAAGAGCTGAATATAATGAGCGTGAATTCAAGGTTGAAGGATAATATTACATTGGAAGGTGAAGTATGAGCTTTGGATGTGCAACCATATTTTTGAAGTATATGGTTGGATGAACAAAGATTTATGGCCACATCAGGTGATCGAGGCTATGTTGAGGTAGAGGAAATGTTGTCGTGGCCAATACTTGAGTTGCATGAATTTTAAATTGAGGGCAATTGTATAAAAATATGGAAGAAGCATGTGCATGATAAATATTTAATGCTCTAGAATGACAAGCTCGATGTGTTTATATTAAAAAGTAATGGTCAATGGGAAGTAAAGATGGAAAACTTTAAAGTATTACAGGCATGGCCATTTAAAAGCCACCAAATGATGGATATTGGGGCAATTCAACTAGAGCATTTGGATGGTACGATATGACAAAGCAATGAATGGGTCCAAATTGAAATTATATGGACTTCGAAGAGAGGCTGTCAAAATCGAAAAATCTTCTTGCATCAATATTGTTCCAATACCTTGCCCCAAAGCATCACATTCCACCAAAATTGTTTTGTTGGAGTTTGAGGTGGTTAGAACTAGGCTAGAAGTTAGTGCCTCCTTAATTTTGTCAAATGCTTTAGTAGTTGCCTCTTTAAATTAATAAAATTGTGTGTTGCCTCAATAGATCAAGACCACCACTCTTTGCTTCTTGATATGTCCTATTTTTAGCATTTGAAGGGGCTGATTCCATGCAGTGCATGGTCTGAAACACAAGCACTTTCTTGATTTGTAACTTCTTTCTCTCCTTTAGACTCCAAATCTAATAGAACTTTATTTCTAAAAGAATCAAATGTTTTTGTGGGCATTTATGTCCAGATACAAAGTTCAGATCACAATTGTAGCATAATCCCTTTGTTCTCTTCTCAATTTGTTGTGAGCTATGTGTCGGGCTAGTGGTTGGGAATTGAAAGTGGCAATAGAGTTTGTCCCATCCTCTTAAAGCTTGACCATGGGATTAATGCCAAAGGTAGTGATTACTTTTTCCAAATTGAATGCACTTGCATAGCTTTTTGGATGGTGGTAGGTCTTTGAACCATCAATTCATGTTGAATGTTCTCACTCGAACCTCCAGTGCAACCAAATTCATGTATAACCTCTTATATGAATCCAAGTTGTTAGTTATAGTGGACAACTTAAGGTGTTGTGAGTCGTACTCTACTATTGGCCCTGTTTGCCTTAGCTTGGAGATTTGTGAAAAGAAATCCCCGGTCCATTTTTTTCATAGTAAATTGTAGTTTCCTTTTAAAACATGAGCTAAGTAAATGGTGTCTTCCTTTCGCCACGAATCTCTCACACCATTGATAGAGTTCTATTTCCAAAAAGAATGTATCGAGGTTCACTTCCAGATCTTTAAGTGTGTTGTTGAGCTTAAGATATCTGTCCATAAGAGGGAGCCAGAGAGCCAAACTTGTCCATCAAACTTGTGTGGTTTTGCCTTGGGTGGGTGGGTTCTTGGTTCAAATTTTGGTCATCCAAACCATTGACTATTAGGCGTGTAGGCTTCACTAGTGGTGAACCCATTGTGCATGGCATAGCCTTCACTAACTATAGAAATTAGTATAGAGGCAATAGGTGGAAAAGTCCAAGAGTTAGGTGTTCCTCCATTGTTAAAGAACGACATGTTTACACAATTTTGATTGAAGTCTGATCCCATGTGCTTGTTGCTATAATTGGAGGACATATTATTGGGTCTTTTGTCGATGATATTGAAGCAACCATTTGTCATTTTCATTATGGCACCATGTCCTCCCCAAAAGTTGGCGTTGATGCTGCCATTTAACATGCACATTGAAACACCATTTCCTACTCTAAAGCTAGTGTTGAGGACATTATTTGGTATGACGATGGTGGTACCATGTCCTCTTGCCATGCTTGTTTTAGAACCATCCATGCTCACTCCTCCAATGTTTGTTCTGGACACACCCATTCTAACTCCGTTGCTTTTTCTAGAACTACCCTTGCTTGTTCTAGAACTACCCTTGCTTGCGCTGTTGTTCATTGTCATTGTTGATACTTCTTGATGTTTTTGTGACAGAATCACTTTTTCACAAGTAGAGGCCATGCAAGGTTAGGGTTTTGGGGGCCAAAAAAGGGCATTCAAGAGACCTCGATGGATGATATCATAACAAAGAGATAAATCTGCAAAGGTAGGGCTCTAAATGGAGGTTGTCAAGTTGAAATGGCCAAGGGAGGGTGGATGAAAAAAA
Source organism: Torreya grandis (assembly GCA_037957365.1). Lineage (NCBI taxonomy): Eukaryota > Viridiplantae > Streptophyta > Pinopsida > Cupressales > Taxaceae > Torreya > Torreya grandis. The sequence continues at coordinate 2,184,385 of JARHVA010000178.1, forward strand.
TATGTTTGCCGTAGACCTATATGGTTATGATCGTCTCTAAAAGACAATTCCAACGATTGCCATGTTCGCTAACCCTCTTAAAATATGCTTCAGAGTTTTTCCATAGAGACCGTACCGCTTCAGGGGAATATCCTAAATTCTTCTCAGATTGGAAGATAACCATTAATGTCAGTATCCATATGCAGATCTACCCATAGAAAAAATGAGGTTGATACAAAAAAAAATTTGGCATATATTTTCTTGAGATTGGTTCACAATTGTCCATGTCTCTTATTTGTGTTGCAGAAATTTTCTCAAATTGTTGCTTTGATACCACTTGTAATGAAAATACTATAATGACAAAGGAACAAATTCTTTAGAAGCAGGGGTAATTCAATAGTTCACGTTATTCAGAACAACAATACCAATATCAACCAAGAGCGAGCATTCATCCAAAATACCAACAATAATTCAATCGAAGATGTGAGCAGTATTGTGGAGTAGAGCAGAACTAATTTATAAGTGGTGTTGCGATGCTGAAAATTCCAAAGAGCAGAATTATGAAACTAGTGCTGCTTGGAGGGGGCAACCTCTAGCAAGCAGAAATGTAAACAATGAAGAAATAATTCCACAATTGATGCCCTACAATGAACTACCTAGCCTCTATTTATAGCTAATATTTAGAGCAAATGTGATACCACTTGTGATGGAAATAGTATATTGACTGAAGAACAAGTTCTCTAGAAGCAGCAGTAGTTCAATAAAATAGTACAAAAAATTTAGAATAACAACTGGTATAACATCCAAGAGGAAGCATTCATCTAGATTAACAACAATAATCCAATCGAAGATGTGAATAATAACGTAGAATAGAGCAGATTTAATTTATAAATGGTGGTGCTAGGCCAAAAATACCAAATAACTTATGTATCAAGTTGTGCCACTTGAGTGAGCAACCTCCAAAAAATAGAAATGTAAACAATGAAGAGATAAATCCAAAATTGATGCCCTACAATGAACTATCTAGCCTCTATTTATGGTAACATTAGGGTGGAGCATCCCTAAAGTCCTAATGGAGTCGATTACATAGAAATGAGCAATTTCTAGAAACTGCAATTGACTAGTGAGAGAAGCTATTCCAGCTGTTGACTATTCCATAATTTAACATTACTTATGATAACAAGATAATAACTATGTGCATAACAAAATAAGTTGAAAGGTTGGGCCTTGAGGTTGATATGTCTACAATTTCAAATTAAATTCTAGGCAATAATTATATTAAATGTGAATTGGTGCTCCACAACATGGAGTCACATCGACCATTACACCTGCAAGGATGGTTTATGTCAAATCTAGTATCCTGTATCATGTAACCAATAGCTGTATTCATTAGGGATTTTTCGTATCAATTCTAGGAAAAAACTTCTTTCTTTTAAGAATGGTGACCATAAGTATTCCTCCACATTGGAGAAAAAGCTTCCCAGGGGGGTAGGACAACTTGTGTAACTAGACAACCATTTTCGATGCAAAATAAAAGTAATGAAGAATTCTTAGTTTCCATAGGGGACTTTAGTATGACCATGGTGGGGTCTAGTAGTAGGAAGGCCATGGTTTGGTCCTTCGATAGAGAGACTATGTAGTGGGTCTCATAGTAGGGATTTCATGTTGTAGTTCCATTGGAAAATAGATCATCCTGTAGGTCCAACAACAAAGATGCCATGTTATAGGTCTAGTGACATAGAGGCTATGTTGTGGAATAATGATAGAGAGACAATGTTATGGCCCAACAACGAAGATGCCATGTTGTGGCCTAATGATGGAGATAATATGTTGAGATCCAAAAGCTACAATATTGTTGACACGTGTCATATAATGTCTACAATATTGTTGACACGTGATGGCAATAACGATATGTATTCCAACACTGTTGACTACATCTTTTTGGCACATGTTTCAACTCGACACTGACATTCTTTTCATAGTCGAGAGAACATGTCATGATGCTAACAATGACGGTGCATTTGTATAATGTGTTTCAGCACAATGCCAATTTTAATGTCACTATCAGGAGATAAGTGTTGTAACTTGTCCATTAGTTGTTATTCTTTCTTGACATATTTGGTAATATATATAGGCCTATAGTAAGATAGAGGGAGGCTTAAGTACGCAAGAGTTTGGTTTCTATACTATACGAATATAACGTTCTTAACATAGTGGAATTACAATGTGGGAACATTCCATAGTAAATGTAAGCTCAGAGGTAAGCTTTATTGTATCTTTCTCCACGAGAGGATTTTAGTTGGGAGTCAACTAATGGGCTCAACACAAAGGACACCATTGTAGCATTTTGACTAGGAGTCCAGGTGCAACATGTTCCACTTCTTTGTATCTTAGATGTAACAGTTGTATCCTAAGTTCAATATTTTTGAGTCAAAACATTGTTGTTGCACTTAAGAATCACATAGATGTAATTGCCACAACCTTGTAGCACTTTTGAATCACAACATTGTTGTAGCACTTTAGAATCGAAGTTGTGCTTCCATAGTGAATGAACTCTTGACTATCTATTGTATTTTGTCCAAAGTAAATAAAACAACCAGATGTTTTGTATCATGGAGTTCTAGGGTTTCTCCACTCAAAATTTGGTGTCTATTTTGTGGCTGACTATGATTTATTGTATTGTGTTTTCTCATTCCTTTTTGTAGTTGTTATCATTGCACACAATAGGTATTACCTTTTTCTAGTTCTTAATGTTGCACATAGAAAGATATTTATTAATGTATTATGTAGAGTTAATCAACTTTTAGTTAGTGACTGTCTGTGTATTCATTCGAGACAATGTAGATGAAATGACGAAGCTGAAGCCTATGACTGAGAACCGAATAGACAGACAATGTTAGGATGATCAACAAGGCGAATGATAGTTTTCCAAAATTCTTAGTCTAGCAAATTTCATATCCTAAATGATATTCTAGACATTTTGCAACCTCAGAGGACAAAAATGTTAGTCGGGGAAAATGATAGGAAGTTGTCATTGATTATGTGGGTAGTCACACCATTACATGGGATGCTAAGAGTCTTCAAGTGTATAAGATTGGAGAATTCAATCTACAAGTGTTACCACCATTCTATGGACATATCAGTTAAAGGAGAGATTTTAGTTGTAGGAGCACCATTTAAGGTGGAAGCAAAGGTGGGAATTCAACCCTATACGGGTCAATTTGATGGCAAAACATCGAGTAATCGGTTGAAGAAGCTTGAAGTTTACTTTGGTATTGATGTATTCACCAACAAACAAAAGATTTCATTTTTGCCTAGAGGTGTCCGATCATGCCTCTATATGGTGGCAAATCTATATGGGTTCATTGAGATTGAAGAAAAAACTAATTGTGACAAAAAAAGTGTTTCAAGTAGCTCATCAAATCTCAATATTACTCATTGGGTATGAAGAAGAGCAATTGATAAGGTGTGCTAGGGTATACATCTGGATTTCAAAATCAAGCTATCTCTTATGGATATTTCTCCAAAAGAGTTGGGGATAGTTGTGAATTATCTTGGAGGGCAGTTGTTGGGCTTATTCCGTTACCTAATTAAACCCTGCGTAGGCTATGGTAAGTGCAACAAATAGACAGACACTCAACCCTCACTACATCGACATATTACTTAGACTTGAAAATCTAAGCACTTACCTAAGGCGTGGCAAGGAGCATTGAGACCCTTGTTATGAGAATCAAGCATGAAGATACATCATCTTGTTAGAGGTACAATCACTGAGAGGGGTGGGTGAATTAGTGATGCAAGATATTTCAACTTCAATTCCAATCCTTTCAAACCCTTATTCAATTATTACAAGCATTCATAGAATATACAAGTCATTCATAACAATGAATCAAAAGATAATGCAAGATCATACACAACACATAATCTATGTGGGAAACCCTCTTAGGGAATAAAACCCACTTTCAAGCCTACAAACACATGGACTACTTGTCCTATAAGAAGTATGCAAACATGAGACTGGTCAAGTCCTTCTGACTAGAATTTAATGAAACCTCTGTTTCACAAGGAGCACCTGCCCCTAAGATGATCAAATCTTTTTGACCACCTTTTGGTCAAGTTTTTCTGCCCGGCTTTAGTGAAACACCTATTTCACAAGGAGCACTTGCCCCTAGGATGATCAAGTCCTTTTGACCACCTTTTGGTCAAGTCCTTCTGATTGGCTATAGTGAAACCCCTGTTTCACAAGGAGCACTTGCCCCTAGGATGATCAAGTCCTTTTGAGAACCTTTGTTTTCAAACCTGCAAGAGCAATGTCCTTGACATTAGAAATATGACCTGCAGGTTTTACACACAGTCATCAACTTGCTCTGCTTTTCAATCCATCCATTGGGCACCCACCCTTTCCCTCGCTCCACTACACACACGCCTCTTCTCTCCAATCTCACAAGTCTAGAAATCACCACATTTGATTTCAACTTTTATAGGGCCTTCATGATTATTACCATGTTCACAACCTTTCTTGTCGGCCACAACACATGCCTTCACTCTTAAGGCATCTACATGGGTCACCTTTAAGCACAACTTTTTTTCAAATAGGCCTAAGTCACCTTTTAGGTCCTATGAAGACCCATTCACCTTTTTGACACTTCTCTGAGCAAACTAAGAACACATGAACACTTTCAAATACATGGACCCATGTCACACACTCTATAGGTCTTCCTTAAGTGATAACAACCATCACAACACCCTTCTGCTAAAGCTCAATTTGCTTAAACAACCTTCTGTGCACACAACCACCATGAATTACCACACAGTCACCTTCTAAGCACTTGTTCATACTAAATATGAATTGGTCAAACCTCCAAAATCCATATAAATGATTCTCATGATGTCTACAATACGCTCCAATACTTAGCTCATCTCAAAACATCAAAATACCATCAAGAACAATTCAAATACCCTTTTTGGGTTACTTGCAGAGCATGAACGAACACACAGTCAACTTTGGAGCTCAATAATTTTGACTGTATAAACAATTAGACCTCCAAATGAATATTTCTAGATGCGCCTTGAAGTCCTCTACAACTTTGCTTTTTACTGCATCAAGAAATTTGTTCTGTATCGAAAGATATGAGCAAAATATTGCAGACTCGTCTTCCCTTGCAAATTTGAATATTTGAATTCCAACGGTCACTGAGCAACTATTAAACTTCGAATGCTATGCCATCATCTTGTGTCTTCGCATCTTAGATTAAACACGCACCATCGATCTCCTTCAAACTTCAACTTGGCTAAACTGTTAAACAACAAACATGTTGACCTCATCTTGTGCACCCTTGCAATATAGACTAAATGTGCACCGTCGATCTCTGCAGATCAGCCTAGTCCTTACCTTGTAACGCTCACCGTTAGATCTTGCTCAGAAGTCTCGAGATTATGACCCTTGGCACCCTCGCATGCCTCTCGAGCACTTTATTGACAGTACAATGCGTTTGTGCCACTTGGCAATTTTGCGTGCATTGTTGACTCTTTGACTTGTCCCGCATCATTGATCTCTATTAGTATGAACTGCCGCTCACCGTTGATCTTTTGTCAGACTAGCGAGCTTGTGACACTTGTCACATGCACGTGCAACCTTTGACATGTTGACTTCATATGCACCATTGATCTCAATATGTACGATTAAGCGCTCACTGTTAGATCTATTGACCAATGACCTCACTCTTTGATGTGGTTAAACTTGATGGTCTTTGACCCCTCACAGTCTGCTAGAGCAACATTGAAGCTTTATAACTTGAGCTAGAAATTATTTCAAAGTCTCCAAATTTTCAGGGTAGCTTCTTGGCACTATAAACATCTTCATGTAAACCTTTGATCAAAAATGACTTTTTGTGTACCTGAAATAAATGCACAAACTTATTGGTTCATCCATATCTGCATGACGTGCAGTGACGGTTTGGGTAAGTATAGAAACTACTGCAATTTGCTTGGAAGGCCAATGTTGAACCTTAATAACTTTTGTTGCGCTTAATCGCATGACTTGAAATTTAGACCATAGCAACTTGGGACTAGTGTGATCACACCCATATGACCAACTCCCCTTGACTCATTCATATGTGGCAATGGTGACGTCAACAAATTGCCTACTTCGATTTTTCTGCCATAGAACCAACTATGTCAAAATGAATAAAATGAAGAATTGGATGAATACCATGCACTTTCAGAAGCTCTTCAATCATCCTTGACACCCCATAAGACCTTTACAACATGATCTCATCATCCATAACATTCATCAACATCCTATCCAAGCATATACTAAAGATCCGCGCTTACATACTAGGCTACCGTGCCTATGCCAACACATTGTTCACATGCTTATCTTCTCTCTTTGACCTGAAACCACATCAACATGCTAGATACAATATGATAAGCCTCAAACAATACTTACCTCAGCTCATATGCAACCAAGTCCTGACTTGCACAACTTTAGGCTCAAACTCATCATCATCAAGACCTCAACACTTTTGTCATTACCTTTGACATCAATGCACACATGACATCAATCTTTGACATCAATGACAATACTTGCCAACACATCTTACACTACAAATCAAAGGTAAAACACATCATCCATGTACACAAAGATTAACACAACAACAATTAGAGCATATACAAAATCCATCCTTTCATTCATATATTCATGCTTTCATGCAATCAATATACAATATATATCCATTACAAAGCATACAACCATCCTCTAATGAAGATATTTACACTTGATCCTCAGAGGTTCTACAATCAAACCCTAACACAATGCTTCTTCACAAGCAATCTTGACTCAACAACTTCAAGCCTCTAACTTGCAATGACTAAATGTGTGACTTGGCAAGATGTTCCAAATGAGAGCCCAAGGTCCTTATTTATACTTTTCCTCAATCCCTTGGACTTCTGCCATTTGTTGCTTATTCATCACCTTTGTTTAGCTATCATGCCAATTGTTTGTGCATCTTGAGAATATTCTTGTCTAAATCCCTTCAACCTATTTGTGCAGTGACATTCCTTTGCCCTCATGGCATATTATAATGTCCTCTTCATATAATTTTAATAATTAATACAATTGGCTGGATAGTGATTTTAATCATTCAAAAATATAAGACAATTTAATTAATTGTTAAAATAGAACCATCTTGGATAATTATTCGAATTATCGGAAAAGTGGTTTTAACCATTTGGAAAATTAAGGTAATTTTAATGATTATTTTAAGGGGTTTTAAAATTAATAAATTGCTTGAAAAGTGATTTTTATCACTTCAATTATTAGAGCAATTTAATAAATTATCGAAGCAAGGACCTAATATAAAATAATTATTTAATTTACCAAAAAGTAATTTTAATTACTAATTTATTAAGGCAAGTTATTTAATTCATTCAAAATGGCCTAAAGTGAAATTAAAAAGAATGTTGTCTTGAGAGCTAAAGCAAATAAAATGAAAAAATATTTTAAAAAATTGGCAAGAGAGGGTTATGAGGTATTTTACCTTTCCAAGGTGGTTCACCCCCCTTTGGAAGGTACAAATACAAGGTGAAGATCACAATTGAAGACATGCTGAAAATTGATATTGTTTCTTCATGTTTGAGGAAGATATTAGGATGTATGCCCGATAAGTGTTTGCAGAGTTTGAACTGATTATTCTACAAAAGGTGCCTTTTGGCGCTACTTATTGCGAAGGTGGATTTGTTACTTGCCATAGAGGGGTGATTTGTTTTGTGTGCTTGTTGAGAGGGTTTGATGGACAATTTGATATCCAACTTGAGCATAATAAATTTGATTAATATTTGCATTAATCTTCTCAAGGGTGGCAACTGGTTTGGGATTGAGGGTTTTGATGTTTGAAGAGATAAATTTTGAAAACTAGGGTTTTTAGAATTTTAAAGTGAGTTTTGGTGAACTTCCCATGGAAGGAAAATTTTTAAATTATTTTTCTTTGATAGTCATTAATTTTGTGATTAGTGTGAGCTTTTATTTGCATCATAATTTCAAATATTGAGGGAGTTATAAAATTTTGAAGTTTCGACTGTTCGTAGGAAATAATATTATTTTGAGGGCAGATTTGCAAGGGTTTTAGTGATCTTTTTGAGTGTCAAATAATATCATAATTATTTGTGGATTTTTGGCATATTATTTCTAGGATTTTGACGTCATTTTAAGGGTGAATTCAATACACATTCTGATTTAATTATTGCAATAATTTTTTGAATATTGACGATTGGATTGGACTAGGGTTTGATCACTTTGTAATCCTAATCGTTGATGATTCATGGATGATATGACTACTGTGATTTTTGCATGATTTTGTCTACAATTTGTGAAAACTTGAGTGGGGATTAGAGTGGGAAAGGACTTCAAGTGTGGCGTTAGGGTTTGGAGGATTGAAACATTCATTTTAGGATCTTATTTCATTGTGGTAAGAGCCATTGGTGGCCAAATTCACAAAGCATTTATTTGTTATTTATTTCATGGTGAATTGGAGTTAATTTTCAGTTTGAAGGTGCAATTGCAGTAGCTAGGGTTTGCTAATTTTTTTAATTTTAGAATTCAAAAAATTGTGGATTTTAGGGAAAACCCCTTTTTGTTTAAATAGTTTCATTTGGGGACATTACAGTGGTATCAGAGCATCGATCATGTCCACTTGTGAGGTTTGGTTGCAAGCAGATAAAAAGATTTGGTATTATCAAGGAAGAGGAAGAAGCCATGGAAGAAATGGAGAAAGAAAAGCTCTACAATGCAAGTAGAAGGCTACGGAACCTATGCCAAACAATGGATGATGTAATCAACACTTTGAAAGAAATAGAAAATAGGTTATTCAAGGTAAATCAATCACAATGAGTCCATGAAGTGAGCTGTACAACTGTTAAGGACTTGGTTGAACATGAATTATTGATAGATACAGATGAGGAGGTAAAGCTCTTGGTTATTAGTTGTATTAATTAGGTTTTAAGACTAATGGTTCTCGAAGTTCCCTACAGTGATAAAATCACGAGAAAAATATTTTCAGTGATTGTGGAGAGCTTCCAAGGTTTCAAAGAGGACAAATGACACTCCTTGGTTAGAAGGGTTAACATCCTGGAAACTATGGCTTCAACTAGGGCATGTATTTTGATGTTAGATGTGGAGTGTGATGAACTTATTATTATGATGTTTCAACATTTCTTTGCAATTGCTTGTAAAAATCCTACCAAAAATGTTGTAGCTTCTATGCAGAAAATCTTGACCTTGACACTCAATGAGAGTGATGATCTTTTCAAGTCATTATTATCTATCTTGTTGACAGGTTTGGGGCTAGAAAAGGAAAATTTTCCAATTGTGCATATGTTGTTTGAAAATGTTGCAATTAATTGTGAGGAAAAATCGAGGCCTTATTTGATAAAGGAGCATGTAGAGGAAGAGAGGACCGAACTACATGGAGAGTCGAAGGAAAGGAATGAACGGACAGCCCATTGTGAGGGCTCTTATGAAGGGGTCATTGAAATTAAAAAAACAGAATTTGATGGGCAGCCCATAGGGTTGCAGGTGGATGATAAAAAAGAAGAGGAAATCAATAAGTATGAATTAAAAAAAGCACAAGGTAAAGATCTTTTATTGGTTGAAGATGTCGATTTATTTTCTAATAACTGTGTGCATGACAGTGAAGTCACAAATGGTGAAAACGAGGTGCTTGAACCAAAGAAGGAAGTTGGATGGAGTGATGGAGCTGTAATTTCAAAGCATAGGCAGCCAATGAGTCCAAAAGGAAAATGCCCTATTATGAAATTGGTAAGTATGCATGAATTTGATTTTTATGTTACATGGATAAAAGAGGAGGATAGAACACTTGAATTGCAAGGGCAGTACCTAATTTGTTATGGGCAGCCCCCTATGCCAAGGTTTATGAATAACTTTGGAAGTATGGGTAGAGGTTTGACACTTCTCTTGGCTTTAGAAAAGGCCTAAGTTATGAGCAGCTATTTACAAGTTATTTTTTTAAAGAAAAAGTGGTATCCTTTCTTTCCAGAACATTTTGAAATCATTTTGTTATATTCATGGTCTCTAATCTATACTGGGGCAATTTATCATGCACATGGCAGCCAAGGGTAAGGGAGAAAGGTGAGTATGTCTGATTCTAATTTGTCTCAAAAATCAGATTTTTGTATGCAAGCATAGCAGCTTTTTGGAAGGCAACACATGAGTTTTTTGAGCATTTTTCAGCACTTGATAGGTAGGAGGAAGGTGCATATAAGTTCTGAATTTTATTGCTCAGAAAAATCAATCTTCAAGGAACAAACACAACCATGTATGGAAGAGGGAAATTCAGAATTTTGTGACATATATCAACCATAGGAACAAGAAAGGTATGAGGACATCTATTTCTATGTTTGCTTACATGAAAAATTAGTGATTCATTTGCATAAACAGAGATGTCATCATGAAAGAAAGGCATAGTTCTACGGCATTTCGGGGACGAGGGAACATGGGGACGGGATAGGGGGCCTAAGTTTGAGGACGGCGTGGGGGGGGCTATAGGGGAGCGGTGCTGAAATACATATAGTACTTGAAAATTAGTTATAAAAAGATGTGTAAGGATTAAGTATCTTTATATTGCATTGAACATCAACAATTTAACATTTTGATTTAATCATTTAAGTTTCAAGTTTGATCTATTGAACAATGAACATTAACAATTTAACATTGAATAGTAAACAATAAACATTGATAATTGAACATTGAATTTTCAAAATTTCATAATGATGATTCATTATTACAATCAAGTATCAACAATGTTCAAAAACAAAATACAATAGTGAAATACTAAAAGTAAATAGTAATTTTTTCTTGTCAAACTCACCAATGGACCTCTATTCTTTTTCCAGTCTGTAGTTTCTATGGCAACCTTGGAAAAAAAAACTAGACAGAAATCTTGAAATGCATCTACCCTGAAAGCTAGTGTTCATACTAATTTTCATATTCACAAGAGCCCTAGATTAAAAAATTACAAGTAAATACAAATGACTCAATGGCTAATCATCCCCAATGTGGAACTCCTCATCACTAGAACTGCTAGACTCCACCCGCTCAAGGTCCTCCAAGCTAATACCAATTAGCCCTGTCTGTGTAGCATTATCATCAATCTGTGTTGGCTCCTTTGGCTCTACATCCCATCTGGCTATTGGACTCTCTTTGTACGCAAGTGTGTTGCGGTCAATGAGACGCAAGACACTATGTAGTATGTGCAGCCACAAGCTTCTCTGCCCTCTTAGAGGTAAGCTTGTTCCTATTCATGGAGTGAATCTAGCTATAAGTAGACCAGTTCCTCTCAGTAGCAGAATAACTAGAAACCTGGGACAATAAACGTAAGGCTTTTGGGAGGCCTTGAGAGGCGGGGGTGGGTCCCATTAGCAATTAGGGTTAGGGTAGAAAGCATAAAAATCCATTTTTTTTTTAAATTTGAAAAAAAAAAAAACTTTATGACTTTGTCTTGCATGGGGGACACTTGGACGTCCCCGAGACTTTTGAATGTCCCCTGGATGTCTAGGGAATGTCGAGAAGTCCCCTGGACATCCAGAAGTCTCGGGGAAGTCCCTTCAAAAAGGGGACGTCCCCTCTCAGAGGGAGATGTCCTCGAGATGGTGCCGGAACTTGGTGGAGGTGGCGGGATGGTTGGGGAATGTCCCCTTGATGTCCCCGTCCCCATCCTCGAGACGCGGGGTTTTTTGGGGGGGGGCGCGTCCTCGTGGAACTATGAAGAAATGTTGATTTGATTAATACAGTCCAGCTTATACAAGTTTAAAGAAACATGTTTTTGTTGAAACTTTGGAAAGGTGACATAAGGAGCTTTCACACCAGTAGGGTACATCCTCCTTGTGGATATTTTTGGGAGCTATTGATGAGTGGAGAGGATCCTATGCATGTCTAAGGTGAGTAATAAAGGGCAACCTCTTTTTGAGATTGTGCTTCACATTTGGATGCCCTTATATGATGAGAGATACATCTTGGGGGCCTCCCCACTTGTAAGGTACAATTTTAATTTCTCTTTGCATATTTTGTGGAACATGGACCAACACGAGGAAATTTTGCATACAGGGCAACAAAGTGGTTTGGTTCACTTGTGATTTGCATAACCACTTTGGGTCATATCTCACCCATTTGGGAGATATAAAAAGTTCGCTTACCTTCCATTCAGTATTGAGAGGGGTGGAAGATGGGGAGTCTTTTGAGCCTTGGGAAGGCCATGAGGATCCTATTGATGATTGGGGGTAGGCCCCAAAGTATAGGTACAAAAGGTTCATGGTTGCATTGTGGGACGTATTGCCAAGGTGGAATGGCATTCATTATCCATTTGGGGAATGTCATGCTATGCTTCTTGGCAAAAGTTATTCCACTTAACAGGGACAAGAGCAAGGCTTTTTGAACACTACAAGTTTTACCACTTGGACATGGTAATTGAGCATATGAATTTGCATTTGCTTGAGGGCAAACAAATTTGGGGATGATTGTAATGTCCCCTTTTCTTATAATATTAATAATTAATAAAACTGTTCGAATAGTGATTTTAATTATTTGAAAATATAAGACAATTTAATTAATTATTAAATTAGAACCATATTGAATAATTATTCGAATTACCGACAAAATGGTTTTAACCATTTGGAAAATTAAGGTAATTTTAATGATTATTCTAAGGGGTTTTATAATTAATAAATTGCTTGAAAAGTGTTTTTTATCACTTCAATTATTAGAGCAATTTAATTAATTATTGAAGCAAGGACCTAATATAAAATAATTATTTAATTTGTCAAAAAATAATTTTAATTATTAATTTATTAAGACAAGTTAATTAATTCAAAAAGGCCTAAAGTGAAATTAAAAAGAATGTCGGTTTGGAAATTAAAGCAAAGAAAAGGAAAATATATCCAAAAAAGTTGGCAAGAGAGGGTTATGAGGTATTTTACCTCCCTAAGGTGGTTTGCCTCCCTTTGGAAGGTACATATACAAGGTGAAGATCACAATTGAAGACATGTTGAAAATTGATATTGTTTTTTCATGCTTGAGGAAGATATTGGGATGCATGTTCAATACGTGTTTACAGATTTCGCGTTGATTATTCTACACAAGGTGTCTTTTGATGCCACCTATCGCTAAGGTGGATTTGTTACTTGCCATAGAGTGGGGTGATTTGCTTTGTGTGCTTGTTGAAAGGGTTTGGTGGACAATTTGATGTTCAATTTGAGCATATTAAATCTGATTATTAGTTGCATTAATCTTTCCAAGGGTGGCGACTTGTTTGGGATTGAGGTTTTGATGTTTGAAGAGATAAATTCTGAAAACTAGGGTTTTCAAAATTTTAACTTGAGTTTTGGTGATCTTCCCAGGGAAAATTTTGAAATTATTTTTCTTTGATAGTCATTAATTTTGTAATCAATTTGAGTTTTTATTTGCATCATAATTCCAAATATTGAGGGAGTTGTGAAATTTTGAAGTTTCAGCTGTTCGTAGGAAATAATATTTGTTGAGCGCAGATTTGCAAGAGTTTTAGTGATTTTTTTGAGGGTCAAATAATATCATAATTATTTGTGGATTTTTGGCATATTATTTTCAGGGTTTTGATGTCATTTTGAGGGTGAATTAAGGCACAAATTTTGATTTAATTATTGCAATAATTTTTTGAATTTTAGTGATTGGATTGGACTAGGGTTTGATTACTTTGGAATCCTAATAGTTGATTCATGGATGATATGATTGTTGTGATTTTTGCATGATTTTGTCTACAATTTGTGAAAGTTTGAGTAGATATTAGAGGGAAAAGACTTCAATTTAGTTAGTGTAGCGCTAGGGTTTGGAGGATTGAGACATTTATTTTAGGCTCTTTCTTCAGTGTAGTAAGCATAGATGGAATAACTGGTTGGAGTGAGTACTCGCCAAGGGTCCAAAATGGGTCATCGACTGTTATTCGACCCGCTCGGTCGAATAATTGGCAATAACTGACAAAGGCAAAAAATAATTGAAATTCGCCTAACGTAGACGACATAATTAAAATAAACATTTAAGTATAAGTTTACATTTAGATAGGGATGTCTAATTTCTTATACTTTAAGTTATATTTTATTTATATACTTTTAGGATGTTTGAGAGTGGTTTCGGATCTCTAGGAGCTATAATGCAAATTCTAGGTTTTGGAGGATCCTATCATATTTCAAACTTAGATTTCATGGTTCCAGGGTTTCAAACTTAGCCATATTTTAGTGTTTCAAAATTTCAAAGAGACATCATAGGAGGGATGAAGGCTGCATGAAGGGATGTAGGTATGATAAACTAGTATGAGCAAGTCGATCCCACCCCATTCCCTATGCATAGATTACTAGACTTTTTCAGTCTCCCTTAGTTTTCTAGAGAGTAGGGAAGAGAAAAATATAAATTCTTGTAATTTGTAATTGTAGATTCTTGTATAAGTATCATTGTATCAGTTTTAATTTATGCACAGGGAATGGGGTGGGGTCGACTTGTGGCACTTCGCGAGAGATGTTCTCATACTATTCTATCATACCTACATCCCTTCATGCAATGTTCATTCCTCCTACGATGTCTCCTTGAAATTTTGAAACTCTGAAATATGGCTAAGTCTAAAGCCTGAAACCCTGAAATCTGACAAAGTCTGATATATGATAAGATCTTCCAAAACCTAGAATTTGCATTATAGCTCCTAGAGGTTCAAAACCACTCTCAAACATCCTAAAAGTATATAAATAAAATATAACTTAAAGTATAAGAAACTAGATGCACTTATCTAAATGCAAACTTATACTTAAATGTTTATTTTATTTATATACTGTTTGGTAATCGGCTAACCGGAGAGTACTCACGGTTAAAAAAATTTGTAGTTTTTGTATTGCTGGCGGTTTTGAGTGGCGAGTATTTCCCTGATGAAATCCCTGACGAGTAACCAACCAACTAGTGGTTACTCGTTGGTTATTCCATCTATGGTAGTAAGAGCCATTGGTGGCCAAATTCACAAGGTATTTATTTGTTATTTATTTCAAGGTGAATTGGAGTTAATTTTTAATTTAGAGTTGCAATTGCAGAAGTTAGGGTTTGCTGATTTTTCTAATTTCAAAATTCAGAAAATTGTGGATTATAAGGGAAACCTTTTTTTGTTTAAATCGTCCCATTTGGGAACATTACACATGCTCTTCCATCTTGGATCAATCTCATGCCATCCACATCTAGACGTCTGCCACTTGTCAACATCTACTTCCTTGTCTCCTTGTTCAAGTGTGCTTTCATCCGATGTGTATTTTTTGTAACCTACACATTGTGCATCATAGATATTGCACCATCATCTTCTCTATGCACACATTATCTTATGAAGATTATACTCATTCATGTTTTCAAGACTCTTCAATGTGTCTCACTTGCACATCAAGCCTTGAGTAAGCTTGTACAATTGCCTTAAGTTCAATTTTAGGGTCAACAATTGCATTGTCACATTTAAATGCAATTGCAATTCTTCAACATGAATCAAATAGATGAGGCATGTAAGATGGCTCTTTCAATTGAAATGGACAAAAAGAAAGGGTAACAAGCAGGTTCTTCCAATGCAACTCAAGAAGAGGATGCTAATAAGAAAACAATAAATGCAAAGTGGGTTCTTCCAATGCAAATTAAGAAAAGGATGCTAATAAGAAAGACAAGAACTGAAAAGGTAAAGGAAAAAAAGAATTACTATTGTCCAAAAGGGGAAGGATCAACAGAATCATTGCAATCATTCCAACTTTGATGGTCATACAAGGGAGAAGTGTTGAAAACTATATCATGAACATCACTTCAAAAATCAGAATAAAGAGCAGTCAAAGATAGTTATGGAAACCAAGATCGAGGGGCAAGATAGAGTGTAATTTGGGTGCAAAAGCAACACTAGTGTGCACCTCATCAATGCAAATGGCATCAGGACATTACAGCAATGAAGCAAAGCTGAATGAAAAGTGTGCGAAGCGAGAAGTTATTACACATCAAAATCCATGAAGATGGATGATTTTTTTTATTGCGGTTCTCAAAGGAATTTGTTTTCCATAGGTTTTGGTTCAAAAGCGTGGACCTAAAACATTAAAGCATCTACAACCTTATCCCTTGGGATAGTTGTATAAGGATAGAAAATTACAGGTAACTAGGTAGTGCAAATTAAGTATGTGTGGGATAGTGTTTAGCTGAACTTACATGGGAGATAGACACACAATTGTTTTAAGCAAAGAGGACAGATATTGTCTGATCAACGAAGGCTGATCATTCCTTTTTAATGCATATAAAGGAAATCGAAAAATTCTCGTGATGCCAATCAAGCAAAAGTGATTGATCAATGCAAGCAACTGGTTTTTTTTGTTCTATAAAAATCAAACAGCCAAAAGTGATTGATTAGTGCAAGCAAGAAGTACAAGTGGAAATAGAGACTTCAAATGGGAGTTGTACAAGGAACCAATTTTAGCAATTAGATGGATTGATTCAACAATTCCAATAAGTGTTCTAAGAATTGAGGGGTTGGACTCCAAAATCAAAGGTGGAGCATGAGATTCAATTGCTGCCCTAATCTCCACTACCCTTATTGGGTTATGCAAGTAATAAATCTTGGAATTAGATGAGGTGAAAAAGAAATTGCAAGAGCTATTGGATGAAAGTGTTGCTACACCCAATTCATGACCATGTACGTCATAGTCTTGGTTCCTTGGAAGGATGGCACATGGAAGATATGCATTGACTATAGAGCCCTCAATAAAGTCACTCTTAAGAAAAGATACCCTTTAACTCAGTTTGATTATTTGCTTGATTAGTTGCAACATGCCAAATATGTTGCACAGGTGCACTTGAAATCTAGTTTTCATCAAGTTCGAGTGAAGGAAGACTTCTTACAAGACAAAGCAAGGTTTGTATGAGTGTCTTGTACAACCATTTGTGTTGTGTAATGCATAGTGTAAAAACCCAAATTCGGCAACCCAAAAAAAAAAGTCAAGTTTAAAGTCACCTTAAGGATCTCCTTTGTGTTCTTTGCAAACACATTATCAAAAAATAGTCTTCATTACCCTTTCCATTTTGACCGTACTACATTAGGAGACTTCGACCATTGTGTGCTCACAAACATTCGCTGAAGAGATGTTAGTGAGATTGCAATGCTCTGCAATGTGGTGAAGGTTGTGGGAAATTGTGTGACTCTTGTTCACAAAAGTGTGCTCTATCATCAAGCTTAGCACCCATGGGTGATTGTAGATGAACTTTGTGATATCTTTGGCTTCTTCAACAACACTTTTCATCAATGTGAATTTTCTCAAGTCTTCAAGCAAGATATCAATGCAATGGTCTGTAGAAGGGCTCCAAAAAAGTGTAGGGTGCCTATCCTTAAGAAGCCTCCTTGTTGCTACATTGTACATTTCCTTTCACAATTTGGACGACATTCTTCACTCCTACTTCCATGACTACCTCCTTCAACATATCAACAAAGTGTTTGCATTTTTCATATGGTGGGGGGTATCAATTGACTTCGATAACACCAACTGTCCACTTGAAGCTACTAGAAAGTTAATCAAAGTGCGGCTTCTTACATCTGTCCACCCATCAAACAAATTGTTGCAACCCTTTTTATGCTATTTTTTTTTTTTGCTCATTTACTATAACTTGTGTATTTTGACGACATCTTCTAACAATGGGCCACTCAAATCATGAGTAGATACCTTGAACCTGTTCACCACATTTAATGGCATGTTGTTATGATGTGAAAAAATTGTTGCAACTACACTTTTTCTTCATTCTACTATTCATGGTTTCAAGCAATACTTTTGAGTGAAGGTTGTTTCCTAGGAGTATTTCAAGGAACAAAGAAACCTTGCCCATGTGAGCCCCAAATTGTTTCCAGTAAATGAGCCCCATCCCCAAACCTTTGGATTTGGGACAATGAAAAAGTCTCCCAAGTCATTAGAATCAACACTCACTGCCCCCTATCCATTACAAATGCAAGTGCTTCAATTGTTCTCTTTTTTCATTTTTTAATCCTCATAAAGAGCAGCAACAACTATCTCTCTTTGAATCTCATGCAACATGTTTTTGCACGCTTGCACATCATTACTTGAGATTTGTGGGAGGTGGTATTTGAGGTGATGGACGCCTACACGCATCTTAAATGCACAATGCTTATGACAGATTTGTACTTTGGGTCCTCGTTGCAATGTTTCCAAGCAAGGTCATTAGACTTCCTAGTCCTAGGACTATTTGAATCGGATGCCATTGTTGTATACCATTGCAAATTGGCTGCAAATTCTGAGTAGAAACCCAATAAAATAAAGTTTTACGGTAAAACTCTAGTTGCTAGTGCCTATCAATTGAAGTAGAAGAAAATGGGAAAACAATTTTTTTCCCCCAAACCTGAAGGCCCGTAGGCCTAAAATGGAAAAAAATTAAAAAAAATCAAAAATAAAATGAAGACCCTTACCTCTCAAATCCTTGTGAAAACCTTCAAAATTGTTGGAAATCACTGACAACTACGTAGCAACAACTGGCTAATGTCAAAAATTGCCATAGCAAAGCAAAAACAACGGAAAATTGCGACATGGACAAATTGATGTTTTTAAATATGCGGGAGGCTATTGGTAGGCAGTAGCCAAGTAGTAGGTTGATCTCATGAGAAATCGCAAGTACTTACTTACCATTGCTCGCGAGTCCGAGATTGCCACTTGGCTTGTGATAAACTCGCCGATTACTCAACAAGTCAAAAAATGCAGGTTACTTGCGAGTAATTGCTCATAATTGTGAGTTTTAGAACGTAGGTGTAATGCACTTGCTACTTTTATGAGATTAATGAATGATGTGTGTTGGCCATTCATTGATTTTTGTGTGCATTGGCTTTAGTAGGACATGGAAGGAAAATATGAAGCATTTGCAGCATGTAGTGGAAGCTTTGAAAAAGAGTAAGTTATTGCTGAATTTGAAGAACTGCAAATTTGCAAGGCAAACCTTTGCTATATCTTCTATATAGTTGGCAGAGGAGAGTTACTAGATTTAGCTAAAGACAGAAGCAGTTCTAAGTAGTCAAAACCTTCCAATGCGACTAGAGTAAAAAGCTTTGCAGTTGCTGTCCAATGCCTCCACAAATTCACAGCCTATTTCTCCAAAATTGCAGCTCCTTTACATGCTTTGACAATAAGTTTTAATCCTTTAACATGGGGTACAAATAAACAAAATGCATTTGATGAATTGGAGCATAAAAGCAGCTATGCTCCGGTTTTGTATTTAACTAATTTTCAGCAACCATTTGAGATTGAGACATCCATCGAATTCTGCAATGGGAGCAAGGCCTATGCAAGGAGGAAGATTGGTTTGCTATCATTTCAAGTTGTTTTGTTGGGCAGTTTTGAACTAATCTATATTTGACAAGCATTTGTATGCATTGGTACATGCAATTAAGTGGAAGCACGTTTTTGTTGGGGGGTGAATCACAATACATAACAATCATTAGTGATTCCAATATTTGTTGATGCAAAAAAAACTGCAACAATTTGGTCAGTTCAAATGGATAGGGTTCTTGCAATAGTTTGATTTGGCTATAAAGTATAAGAACATATAGGATAGCAAATATGCTATTTAGACCTATTCTAAAAATTGCAGCAATATGCACTATCTTGCAATGTGATCCTTCCACCTATGAGGCATATAGGGAGCAATACGAGCAAAATGCTGATTCAAGGAAGTATTTCAAGAAATTAGATTGTCCAAAAGATAATGATTTGTGGAGGACATATGAGTACTGCATCAAAGTAGGATTATTGTACATGCTGGACAAGCTATGTCTAAGGCCCCTATTTTGCATAGTGCTCATCTTTGACATTTGATGACCATAAGATTTTGGCTACTCTGACTTGGAGTCAGGGGTTATGTTGTTAGTTATGTCTAACTGAGGCGTGCGAGGATTTTTATGAAGACATATCATGTGGTGAAAATCATGAGAAAGACCTCTTATCAATCATGTTTTGATTACTTAAGAAAGTATAATGCTTTCATTTCCTTTATGTGATGTTGCAATCATGAATATGATTATGTCTATGAGATATATTGACTTAAATGATGTTGGGTCATTGCTCATAAACTTGTATATTGGCAATTGCACGTGTATAAGGTTATATGAATTTATTTACGTGAATGCTTGTATTCCTTGGATGTTGGCTATGAATAATTGATTGAGTGCCTTGTTTGATTAAATTCAATAGCTTCGGCTATTAGGGTAGAGGAATTTGATGTGTACATGAACACGGAAGGGCCAATGAAGGAAATGGACTATGCTAAGCATGGTTATATCACTAAACAACCTTACCTTAAACCTTTTTTAAACCTGTCCTAATTAGTCGGTTGTCTAAGATATCGTTTGCCACCTCCTTCTAACTTAGCATGCTAGTTTGACATTTAGTTTTAAGTTTGGTGGGTGAAACTTGTTGTCTCCTCACCTTTAGATCTCGCAGCGAATGTTTAGAATGGTTAGTGGCCGACTGACAAGACTTTTCGTGGGTTGCTTGAGTCTAGAACCTAGTGGGAAGAGGTGAGTGAGTCGAAGAAGCAACCACAAAAGCCTGCAAAGCTGCCATGTGCCTTAATTGAACATGGAAAAGAACATTCCTTAATGAGGCATGGGCCGATGAGTAGGTGGTTGGCTGATTCTAGGATGTCTATATGTAGATGTCAAGCTCTCCATTTTTGGGGACTTTTGGAAAAGAGGACTTTTGAGCAGAACTTTGGCCAATTAGAGAATATTAGATCAAGGAAAGAAAAGAAAGTTCTAAGATAGGAAGAGCTGGATAAGGGAGTCAAGACTTAGACAATTGGAGGATAGTGCCCATGAGGTCTTGGAGTCAATAGGTGGGTTTCTTATTAACTTGATTTATAGCTTATTTCCTTTGAATGAAATGATTCTAGTTCTTTGATCGTTCTCTTGCTTAAAGGAGAATAAGACCACTTGGTTTATTTTGCCTATCTTATTGTCTTGCCATGGTTGCGCACTGATTGTCATATAGTTTTTTGCCTAGTTGAGGGCCTTGGAGAGGTTGTGATCCTTCTTACTTGACTCGAATGTTTTCAGCTTCTTGCTTGAGTATTTTAATGCTGTTGTGACATAATGCAATGGTTGTTTGTGAGCAACATGTTCACGGTGGCAGATTGTTGAGCCTTCCCATGTTGTGCATAGTGGTAGATTGCTTGACTCTCTTATGAACGTCATGGTGATAGATTGTAGGCCCTCTCATGTTGAGGCATAGTGGTAGATTGCTTGACCCTTTCATGACTATTGGATGAGAACATTTGAGCGAGGTATCCTCTTGCTATACAATCAAACAACGAGCCTTGTTTATGTTGTGAAAGCTTACCTATTTGTTTTCTATATTTAGAAATGCTTAGCTTCATTTGAATGTTCATTGAATGCTTGCTTTTGTTGTTTTTGGGATTGGGAGTCTCCTTGGGTAAGAATCGGGAATAGGACTTAAGGTGGGTGCACAGTCATTCGCTTGAGTTAAAGTACCCTTAGATATCCACCCTTGCCGTTTACCAGTGATGTAAAAATGCTTGGAGCTAGGAGTCTTGAGCTCGGGGGTGTCTAGAACAATAGCTTGATGATGACAAATGGTTGGGCGGTGAACTCTCCTTCAAATGGCCAACAATTGCTTGGAGCGAATGGGGACCATTGCTGAAAAATGATTTTTCTTCTGTTATTAAAATCAGTCCTAGAGTTGTGCCTTCATGTTGATGGATAAAACGGTTGATACTTTTGGTATTGACAATGTTGATTGCAACGAACCTGCTTGTAACATTCTTATGATAAATAGTCTTATCTATAATGATCTAGTTGTGGGTAAAGACTTATGTTATCTTTTTGTTGAACCTCTTTGATAAATTGAGATGTAATTGAATGGCATGTATTTTGTATGTAGATCCTTGAGAAGAATTCGTTATGTAAGGAAATATTCTTTAGCATGTTTGGCTCTTTAATATAATGACAACGTGCTTCATTGCTTAAATCTTTGTTAAGATCAACCTATTGAATGCGTATTGTGTCTCTTCTGTATTCAGTTATGGTATGTGTTTATGGATTGAGCTTATCCCAATGTGAGTGAAATTCAAATAAATATTTGTGAGATTGTTATTGGAAATAACAATATAGCTTGATGATATAATCTGAATATTGGCCTTATTCTAGTAAAAAATATGTCTTGTGGGAGGATTCCTTGAGATTTAGCAGTTGACCAAGCAACCTGCTAGAGATCTTCGCTTTAATCAAATCAACTTTTAACAAAAGAGAATTTTATAGAGCTTGGCTCTACTGTCATAAATTAACAAGGCATGAAATGAAACCATTAGGTTTGACTAAGGTCTCCCTTGCAGAGAATTAATGAAATAAGTTCTTATGATCTTCCTTTTTATGAGTTATTTATGCTTCATAACAAACAATGCCATTTGATCTTTCCACTTGAATGGAATGAAATGGGCTTGAGGGCCATTACCAATCGGAATATTCTACTGAGCCTATAAGAATGTTTAAGAAAATGAGCAGATCCCTTTTAACATTAGAGAATTTTATGTAAAGTAGAGTCTCACAGATTGTTTGCATATTTGGTTAAACCAATGAGAATATTGGTTTAGATTCAAAAGAGTATTTCATCTTGACACCTTGTTCAATCGCTTAGGTGATGCATACTTCTAGCAGAACCTCTTATGAGGAACGAAGACTTTGCTTGGATTAGGTTGTCGGTAGCAATCAATGCATGCTTATTAATCGCCTTAACTGAGTTATAATTCATGTAGTCGTCTCTGAGTTTTCCTTTGGTTGTGCTTTAGTCAATTTATAAAATTGATTGAATTTGGGTTTTACTTCTTGTTTCGGTCTTTTTTTGTTTGGCTATGTATTGAATCGTGCCTTAGCTGATCGTCGAGTCTCTTGTTGCAGCGGTTTGCCTTAGTTGGATTTTCCTTGTTGACTAATTCTTTCACTTGGACTTTGCCTTAAATGCCTTTTAGTTGGGTCTTTTGTGGTTTTTGCCTTAATCGATTTTGTGACTTCTTGAGAGTTGGCCTGATGAACCCACCTGTCACCATCTTGCTAATCAGGGGGTGATGTCAGATTGCCCGTTGTATGGTAGTTGTCGGACAAGTGGATCGTCAAGAGCCACCACGTGTCACCATTTTGCTTACCGAGGGAGACATCAACATTGTGCGTTGTATTGTAGTCGTTGGGCAAGCAAATCGTCAAGAGCTGCCCATATGTCACCATCCTGCTAACTCGGGGGTGACGTTAGCATATCCTATTGTACAATAGTTGTTGGACAAGCAGATTGTTGGGAGTTGTCCACGTGGCACCATCCCACTAACTTGGGGGTGATGTCAGCATGGCCCATTGTATGGTTGATGTGGGCCCAGTGGCTCGTCAAGAGCTGTCCACATGTCGACATCCCTCTAACTTGTTGGAGATAATAGTCACCACAGCTTGTCGTGCACCGACGATGTAGTCGGGAAGCTCCAGATTGTTGGGGGAACAAGTGGCAAGAAGTGGCCTCGAGAGCTTGAAGAAAAGATGGCATGACCAAGAAGCATGCTATAGCGGCTATGTGGAGGCTGACTGCATCAACAGTGGCCGAGGCCGATTTTGACAGCCGTCTCAATGTCATAATGCATTAACCTTTGGTGTGAGCTAGTGAATGAGTTCTTGAGTGCTTGGCCAAATGATTAGAGCTTTTGACCTCTTAATTAGTAGCATGCACTTGTTTATGGAATGGTGACAATTGCAGGGATTGCATATACAAGTATATGGTTGATATGAATTCTTGTATTTTTTCTTGTTTTTGGTTGATTGTATTCAAGATGGTTGTGTTGTGCCTGTTTATGAAAAAAAATGGGCATGACACTATGTGTGCTTCAAGGAGACCAGGTTCATCTTAGTACAGCGTTTGATTCCTCTAAAGTAGGCAGCCTCTTTGGGGTTGTGAAAATTGTTGCCAACTTACAGTAGTATATGTGTGTGGGCTCATAATGTAAGTGGGTGTCGTAGGGTTCATTTGTGGGTGTAAAATGTAGCATAAGCAAGCAAATCAATTGGAAGTTGGGATAACACGACTACTGGTGTTGAATTGACCATGGGAGTGCATAATTGTAGACATTCTTGGCAGTTTGCACGTGAGAAAGCAAGGTGTTGACTTTGTATGTCGTGGTAGATTGTTTAGCAAGATCTTTGTGTGGATTCCATTCAAGAAGCCAAATTCTGGTGAAGAAGCCACCCAAAAGTTCACCAATTTATGGGCGCACTTTGTATTGCCAAAATCTATAGTTTGTGATAGGGATATAAGATTTTTGTGCAATTTTGGACTACTTTTGGGGGAAGATGGACTCTTAAATTGAAGTGTTCCAACCCATTCCATAAAAATATTGACAGCCAAACTGAAGTTGTGATAAACTAGACACATCAGAAGACTTGGGATATAAGTTCGGCCTACATTCAACAGTCATGCAACAGGGTTGTTCACACTTTTATCTATTTGTCTTCATTTGAGACATGTTTTGGCTGTTTGCCTCAAACTCCATCTAATGTTGTCTATGAGCAACAAGATGCCACTAAATAGGAAGCAAGTTTGGATGCAATCAAGGATGCTGAGTTCGTTGAGAAAATCAAATTGATACATCAAAGAATGCAAGAGCAAGTTTTGAAGCCGCAAGCAAAGCTCAAGACCTGTCTTCACAATGTAGGAGAGTACCATTTAAGTTGGAAACATTGTAAGTCTGTATTTGAACAAGGATAAGCTTCAAGGGCAATGAAAGCTCAAGCCAATCGCCTATGGTCCATTTGAGATAGATCAAGAAGTAGGGGACAATGCCTTCAAGTTATATTTGCCTTCATAAATGCTTATGTGCTTGGAATTGAATGTAGATAACCTGAAGCTCCTTGAACCTTCTAGATGAAGGAGACAGAGCAAGTGTTGTCTTCAATTGAAGACTTTGCACTGAATTCTTAGGAGATAGCCGCTGATACAATATTGCAACAGAAAATTAGACTTACACAGAGTAGAGTAGGAGTATTTGCAGGTTTTTTCCAAGGTGAAGCTTTGAAGTAAGGCAAAATTGTATTTCACAAAGAAGTTGAAAGAGAAATTCCCTGATCTACACACTTAAGGTTTTTTTGGATCAAAAATTTCCCCATGAGGTATGATCTGAAATGAAGTAGTCTTTGAATCATAGGTTCAGAGGTGACAAGTGTACTGTGCCACTCCATATATATTCATCTGTAACCATGCAGATGAAGCGATGGAAACCCTACGACAAACACCTGGATACCCAGATCTGAACACACAAGCAAAATCAGGATGACCTCAGCTGGGTGATCCAATTGGCAATTTCCAAAAATATTTGTTTGGGTGATTCAGCTGTCTAAATGACAGTCTGGACAATTTTACTGCCTCAGATGGAAAATTGTCATAATAATAGTGGACAAAAATGACAGGATGCTGTTTCATGGGATGAGCTGTCAGGCAAACTGCTGCTGGGGATGTCAGGAGTCTCCAGCCATAAAAGGTTTGGGAATTTAGACCAGCAGGTCTTTGAAACTTCAAGCCTTGTCTACAAATACATTCATTTTTACTTCCAAGGGGTTCTATTGGCAAGTTCTTGAGCAGTGGAGGGAGCTGACTAGATGTGAATACGGTAGAACAGAGGAAAGTGTTGTAGTAATCTATTTTGAAGAGTTTGCAGTTGTTTCCATGCTCCAAAGTGAATGATATCTCTGTCTGCACTTATATGGCATCAAAATACGTCAGGAACAAATCTTTCATCTTCTTCCCTATTGAGATTTTCTTCCCACGATGGGTCTTTCTGCAAAAATTGGTGCCTTATGTGTATAAAAATGCTGTCCTGTGTTACATCTGCATGGTATTTCGATCGCTTGTTGAATAGGAAAAAAATATGTTGAGCACTTAATTCAGCAATTTTAGTAATGTTTCATAAATTTCAGCATCTTGCACATTGAGACTAGTAATATAACATTGATGGTATCTGCATACTGACTTGTATCAGCTTTAAACTGTGCAATTACAGATCAGTGTATTACATGTATGTATTATTTTAAGGAGGAGAAAATAAGAATATGGAATCTGTGGTAAAGAACCATGCTATATAACGTCTATGTTAGGGATCACTTTGTTATGTGATGAGCTATATGTAAACATGCTATTTTGTCATTACCTCGCTTTTTAAAGAGAGAAGTTGTCTTAGTTCATTAGGTGAAATGTCTTTTGATATTGTAAAAGACCATTTTTGTGTGATAAGGCCCTAACTAAAACATTAGCATGGTTAGTGTTTCTGGCCGTACTTCTAGGATTTTTATTTTCCTTCTTTTTGTATCCATGAATCTTATTATCTTCAAGCAAATATTGTGTCTTGTCATTGATATGAACACACATTGATTTGAGAAAGTTTTCCTCTGATCCATTGCATTTTGACGTGCATTGATAACATTAATTCAGGTGATCAGGTACTGCCTCTATTTTTTTGTAGCTTTCTTCTTGTGTTTTTATTCAACATTTCTGGATTATTATTATTATTATCTGGGAGAAAATAGTATCCAATTAAACCAGAACATTTCTGGATTATTATTATCATCTGGGAGAAAATAGTATCCAATTAATCCAGAAATGTATCATTCTTGATGTCATTTCCATTGCTATATTCTTATATACAATTTAGTTGGAGAGCAACAAAGTTGGTTTGCTTTTTGTCAGGTGATCTGCATTGGGTGAGCTTAGGATGGTGGTGCTGGGGACAATAAATTAGCTTATAACCTTTTGTGCTATAATGAACATGCAATAGAAAATAACATGCAAACCATTACACATTCATAAAGGCAATGAAATACGAGAATAATACTTTTCTATTCACCATGAACAAGAATAGTACATATGGGTACAATGAACCAATATACTAAGAAGGAGAATGAGATTAGAAACTATGGATGAAAATCCTTGCTGATTTTTCTAGCTGGAAAGAATTTGATCTGTCCCCTTCTTGAGGTCGAATATAAGGTATATATACAATTACAAGAAAAATTAGTTTCAACCAAGAACGGTTTACTGAATGGTTCGGTTCTGTAACAGTCGACGAATCAACTTCCTTATTGGTGCATCGGTTTGGATTCCTCATGCGTGGTGATGTTCGTCTTGTGTGTTGTCATCTCCGGCATTTGGTGGCATTGTAGAGTTGATTGGTGCAACATTGATTGACACTAGCATTTTTGGCATTTGATAGAGTTGGCTCTGAATATGTGCTGTGTTGGAAACCTCCTGATCAGGTGCTGACCTGGTGAGAGCTAATTGGGGTGGTGCTGATATGGGGATGGCCAACCGAAGTGGTGCTGACTCGAGGGGTGCCAATCTTAGGATAGCCAATTGGATTGGTGCCTACTTGGGGATAGCCAACCGGTGCTGTCAAAGTTCGTGTACAAGTGGCATGTGTTTTGCTTGGATTACTAGGATATTTTGTTCGAGTAGACAATTTGCAGTTTATTTTATTGTGAGTCTGCTAGAATCAACTCTTTATGAAATATTAGGTCTGATGTTTCTGTAGAAGATTCATCACTAGAATAAATATGCTTATCAAAATAGAGGATATTCAATATACTTAAATATGCCTATGATAAAGTGGAAGAAGGTAAAAGGAAGGTCAGCCAAAAAGATGGGTAGAATAGCAGCAGCAAAAGAGATAAGGCAGTGGAGGGTAGAAAGAGGGAAATGGTTTGAAACTATATTAAGATTGCTTAATTAAATTAAATCAAATCAATCATTAAACTAATTGACTTGTCAGCAAATCAATAGACTAACTATTGATAAATAAGCTGTGTTGCAGGAATCGCCCCCTTCCCCCACGTTTCACGTCTCGGTACGCCTTGGGTACTGGTACGTCCTGGGTACTCGTCGGAGACATCCCGGAGGTGTTCGGAAAGGTACCGACAAGGAGAAACAATGGAAGTCAACAAAAAAATTTAAAAAATGTAAATCCAGTCCGAACCCAACGGTATATAAATAAAATAAACATTTAAGTATAAGAATTCTTATACTTTAAGTTATATTTTATTTATATACTTTCAGGATGTTTGAGAGGGGTTTCAGACCTCTAGGATCTATAATGCAAATTCTAGGTTTTGGAGGATCCTATCTTATTTCAGAGTTAGTCAGATTCCAGGTTTTCAGGGTTTCAGACTTAGCCATATTTCAGGATTTCAAGATTTCAAGGAGACATCATAGGAGGTATGAAGGCTGCATGAAGGGATGTATGCGTGATAGAATAGTATGAGAATATCTCTCGCAAAGTGCCACAAGCTGATCCCACCCCATTCCCTGTGCGCCCCCTAAGGCATGCACTCTGTGAGATTCAATGCACCGATGAGCCCTTGTGAGAGAAAGTGTCAGTAAATGATAAAGTTGAAAAATATCTGGAGTGGCATTCATGATTTTGTGGGCAATCGAGATGATTTATTCTAGATTTGAATGTACATTTTGTCTTTGAAGAAATGAATGAATGAATATTATATATTTTAAAGTGTTTTATCATTTATAGACAAATATTTTCATACTATGTAGTTTCAAGTGTTTTACTAAAAAAATGAGTAATATATATATATATATATATATATATATATATATATATATACAGACGTACCCATGACGTATCCAAATCAAGGTTTTTGAAAAATGGCATACCCACGTACCCGAGACGTCCCCGTATCCGTACCCGTACCCAAACAACCTAGTAAATAAGCCAACTAATTAAATATCCAATAGTGTGGCCCCTAGATGCAGTCACTTATTAAATCAATTCGTCTTAACAATAGTTAGGAGTGCTAAGGTTTTGAGAAAGTTTGTGAATTAACTGCTCTTAAGATTGACTGAGTTTCCAACCAACCTCTTTGTTGAGATTATTATGACACTTTTCTATTTCTATTGTTTCTCTTATTTTCGTAGTGTTCCACAGATACTTAATAGCTAGAATTCTGGCATTTCCTATTTGGATAGGGTGGTTTGAGTGCATTTCGTAAGAATGTGAATGGTCTCGAAAGCTTCAAACAGGATCATCAAGGTTTATGTATTCTTGAAATGGTGCCTCTATTTGAAAATGGATTTTTTTTCTTTTTCCTAGGAATGGGTTTGTCATCAAAAGGGAGTTGGTCTGCTAATGCCTTATGAAAGCAGTACTTTAACTTTGGGTAACAACATTAATTAATCTTCTGTCGTAGTTTTTCCCAAGCCTGTGCAAATTATTTTGTGAATTTCCTATCATAGTCTTATTTTCTATTAGCGTGGCTTGGATTTTTTTATAGGCTTCATCATTCTGAATAATTGTAGATGGGAACTGGGCTCTTTTCATGGCTTTATAGAACTTTTTGCCTCTTTTTATTCTTTACTGGAGGGAGGATTTTATATTCTTTGACTTGTGTTACCTGGCAAAGGCGCTTGTAATTAGGAAATCATTTATATTTAGCTATTTATGTTTGTACTTGCATTTTATGGACAGGTTTTTTCTGTTGTCTGTGTTTCAGCCTTAGTTGTACCCACTTCCTCAGCTACTATGGTTTTCTCTACCCTAGTACTTTTCTGTCACAACTAAATGTACTTATGAGCACCATTAACCTACTTTGGCCAGTCTTGGACATTAATATAATTTGTCTTTCTTTATTGTAGACTAATAACATCCTAATTCTCTTTGTAGAGGACTGTTGTCCCT
Source organism: Torreya grandis (assembly GCA_037957365.1). Classification (NCBI taxonomy): domain Eukaryota; kingdom Viridiplantae; phylum Streptophyta; class Pinopsida; order Cupressales; family Taxaceae; genus Torreya; species Torreya grandis. Next base: position 2,214,167 of record JARHVA010000178.1, read on the forward strand.
ATAGTAGAGCCACATAATTTTGTGCAACCAGATGATTATCTTATTCTGGAGGATGAAAGTGGAAGGGTTAAATTGGCAGGAAAGATACTCTCTCCTTCCATGTTTGTCACAGGTATGTAAATTTAAATCAGTACAAGGTTTTGCCAGGAAACTCTCGATTTTATAAACTGTTGTTTTTTTGTTATGTATTTCATTACATGTTAAATTTGTTTACAGGTCTTGTAGTAGCTCTTCATGGTAAAGAAGGCAGTGACAGTGACTTCTATGTACAAAGCATTCTAGAAGCTGGCCTACCACCCCAACACCCTCTCCATTCTGGTACTGATAGAAGCATTTACTCAAACTAGTCTGAGGGCCTTGTTTATTTTTGAAATACTTGTGCTATGTGCCTTTTTGTCAAAGTTGGGCTCTTGTTGCATTATAGATTTAGTTAAAACGCTAGGATTTGGTCTTCTTTTAGTGATGCAGTTGATAAATGAGAAGTTGAGCTTCACACCCACAAATTCTTAATGAAATTGTTCCAAGAATTTCTGTGCATGGCTTAAACGTTAATAATATGCCTCTGATCTTTATTTGTTCCTGAAAAGGAATTCGTTTGGTCTTATTACACTTGGTGTTGTATTTATATATATTTATCTTCTGCAGAAGAGAACAAATATGTGGTTCTTGTGTCTGGGCTTATGGTTGGTAGTAGCAAGTCTGATCCTCTGCAATTTCAGCTTCTTGTTGATCATTTGACTGGTTACTCAGGCGATGAACAGGTGTGAAATTCATTTCTTGAAGTTTACAACAGTTTTTCTTACTCGGTGACACTTGCTACAATAAATAAGAATATTTATTATGCTATTTATGTGATCTCGCAGGAGCAACATATGACTTCTCAAATTGTTCGTGTTGTTATTGCGGGAGATTCAGTCGATATAAAACAAGGCCTTCTAGCAGGTCAGGTAAAAATGCTTATAATTTTCTAATTGAGTTTTTGATCGGCTGTCATTCATTTTAACTTACGCCATACCCTTCTATATTTCAAGTTTAGTTTATTTAATTCTAAGAATGGCATGTGCTGTCTGCAGCCCCTTACATCAAAAGATCAAAGTAAACTTATTGAACCAATCAAGGAACTAGACCTGGCTTTGACACAGGTAGCTAACTATGTTCTTGTGTCCACTAGTTTGTTGGATTTTTTTAATAAACATGAGCTAGAAATCTTTAATTCTTCAATGTGTATTAGTCTGATTCGATGTTGTTGGAAAATGAGTAAATAATGTGCTTAATTTTCTTTGCCTTTGTAGTATCTCTTCGAATCTATTTCTGATTTCAAGTGCCCAGATCGTTTTGAGTTTAAGGTTTTATCTGGCTGACTTGCAATGCTTCTCTGTAGCTTGTAGCAGCTTTGCCAGTTGACATAATGCCAGGCCCAAATGATCCCGCAAATTTCTCTTTGCCACAGCAGGTATTTGTGCTAATCTTGTTCTGCAGTGAAATATTAGCTGTCATATAGGATTTGGTTCTTGCAGATCTTGTAGAGCTGACACACTATTAATTCATTTGTCTGGATGGAAAAATGATATATTTTCTGTTTATTGATGTGGTTTGTTGGTTAGCCTTTGCATAAATGCCTATTTCCTGGAGCATCAACATTCAATACATTTGTTTCTGCAACAAATCCTCATCAGTTTGAAGTTGACGGAGTTAGGTAAGAGGTTGACTGAAAGATAGGTTCTCAAGGTCTTCATTTGGTTTTGGCAAGTAATTCAAAATCTGTTGCCGGATTGCCATCATGGAATTGGTGCCATCATGTGCAGTTTTCTTGGTACTGCTGGCCAGAATATAGACGACTTGGAGAAATATTCGGAAGCAAAAGAAAAAGTTGATTTCATGGAAAGGACACTAAAATGGAGGCATTTAGCTCCCACTGCTCCAGATACTCTTGGTAAAGATATGTCTAATATGATGGGATTTACCGGAGTACAAAAGTTTGCTATCTTTTCTCAGGGATTGCCGTTTCAAGTGACTTACTAGAGGATTTATCAAGATTTGGAAATATTAGCTACAGGGACCACTTATTTGCTAATAAACTCAAATATTCTAAACCTTGAATGTGGACTCATGCCTATTTTGTAAAATAACTATATTGATAATCTGATTGAGTTTTATAAATAAAATTCCATGTATCTTTGCAGGGTGTTATCCATTTACAGATAGAGATCCTTTTGTTATTGAGGACTGTCCACATGTATATTTCTGCGGAAATCAGAAGAAGTATGCATCTCGTTTACTTGAAGGTGGTCTTCTGTTCCCAAATGTTATTCCTTACTTTCACCCCTATTGGCTGGTCTTCTGTTCCCAAATGTTGTTCCTTACTTTCACCCCTATTGGCTAGCAATATGCTGGATGTAATATTTGATATATTTTTTGCATTCAACAGGATCAGAGGGTCAGCTGGTGAGGCTTGTATGCATTCCCAGTTTTTGTGAGACGGGATCAGCCGTAATGGTATGTCCTGATATTGATATCAAAAGCTTTATAATTTTTTTCCCTTTTCTTTCATGTTGATCACAGCATAATTAATACAATTAGCGGACATGTCAGTAAAACTTTCTTCAATCTTCAATCAAATGCCTGCCGTCTCTTTTTAGAAGAAAAATAACTATAAGTTTCCAAAAGAACGTGCTTTTCTTTGATGCAGGTGAATATTAGGACTCTTGAATGCCATATTCTGATGCTTTCTACGTCGTCTTTGGTTGGGTGAATACCTAGGTGATCACTTGAACAAATCAAATCATTTATAAGATGCCAATAGAAACTGAAACATTCTTAATCTGCTGCCCAGATCCAAATATCATGCTGGGCATTTAGGTGTACACGAAGACTAGTAATTCCATGCTTTATAAAATCCCTTGCATTAATTATGCTTTGTTTGTAATGTTTACGAAGCTGTTGGCCTTTCAAGTTATTACTGGCCCAAACGTAATCATAAAGCAATCTTCAGTCAGCTTGTGGTGAAAGCTGCCAATTACTTTTCTACTGACCATGTGCACAATGTAAAGTTTACTATTCCTTGTACAAAAAAGTTCTTAACCAGTGAAGTCCCTGCGGTACGTATCTAGGTAATTTTCCTTCTGTTGAGCTTTACTAGTTCAACATGAGGGTAAAGGCATCCAGTAATAGGTGGATTTTTTCCCGAGTTTTGTGGGGATGTATCAAGTTTAGACGAGTGCTTACCAAAATTTGAAAAGATATTTGTTGCGACCCCTGCTCAGAGTGTGGATCTCAAGTTCACTACATTCTGGTGGACGGTATGCAGGCATAGCATTTGTAGTAACTGTTTATTCTGCAATGAAAATGATGAATATTTATGGGCTTCTAATTAAGAGAAAAAATGCTCATCATACAGGTGAGTTTCAAAGTAGAGAATTGCCTTTTAAGAAATTTGGTTTTGGACAACGAGATATCAATCATTTTATAGAGGATATTAGGATCTGCATGTGTTTACCATGACCAAGATTAGCCAATTTCATTTTTCTTTACCTGTTTGTTCCTTCCAACAAATGGTTTAAATGGGAAATGGATTAGATTACATGTGATGTTGTGGCAATTGTCACTTTGAGCAGGTATCCATGAGGACTTAGTTTGCAGGCATGCATGTTGCAAGAAAAGAAAGTACGTGGACTGAATTTCATCACATATCAGTTGCACTTAGTTTTCTTAGACCCGTTATACCTTTCTTGATTCTGAATCCTCATTGAAGGTGGAAGAAAGGATTGCAACTTTCGTTTTATTGTATATAGTTTATAACAATGATAATATTGCATCACTTCAATGATATATGAGGAGTTTTCTTCAAACTATCAAATGGATTATGTCATTATTCATCGTTAGTTTTAGCAACAAAATATCACATGGATTATGTCATTATTAGTTGTTAGTTTTAGCAACTAGGAGCTTCATCCTACCGTTAGAGTTTCCCCTTAGAAGTAATGAAAACTTTAGTAAAGATATAGTTGAGTGAACTATTGCTTATACAAACTTTTTATACGAGGTTTCTATTGGTTCTAATCCTAGCCTTCTTTTTTGCAATTGGAAAATGGCAGGTTATTTTATGGTGACCGCAAAAGTTATTTTACTATGTGCTTTCAAGAAAGTTTTGTTGTTCAAAATGTGTTACATCAAAATTAATATAAAGTTGCCATTGAAATGGTATAGAAGATAATATAAAATAAAAATATGGAACTATAATTTTTATAAAACTATGTAATTAAAACAAATGAGTTGCATTTGATTAATCATCCACAATATATGTACAATAATATAATGATATCTAATTTCTAAATGGAACAAGAAAATGGTAAATATAAAGGGATAGAAATGATATTGAATTTGAAAATGTGCTATACGAATTGTGAAGTCTTTCATTTAGAAAATTAGATTTGATTGAATAAGGTTGATAGCAACATACATTTTACTCATGGATAGGTCGTTTGGAGACTAAATTTTTGCTATTGGGAAAGTGCTTGCAACAAAAAAATGGTTTTTTGGGTTCACTTGTTTGGTTTTGCACATGTTTTTGCTTTCAATTTGTGTGTTGTGATGCATGTGTGTTTATAATAGTTGAATCATTTACTTCGATTATTAAGAACAATAGAATAGGGTTTGGCATTAGTGTTTAGGTGGTTAGCAGCTACTAACTAGCTTTTTGATAGTCAAACCTTGTGTAGTAAAACAATGAAATTGTTGGGAATCTTGAGATGATAGATGGACACGACACATGAAGAGAAGGTGGAAGGCTAGCAAAGGAAGAAATTTAAATTAGCACAAAAAGATGGAAACATCCTATAAATATAAGAGAAGGCAAACTTAAATAATGTTAAACCATACCGAAAAAGGATGCATGAGACATTTATCTCACACGTAAGATTGTAAAGAGGAATTATAATTAAAGGAAGCAACACAAGAAGCATTAAATGCAATAATAGATAAGGCCAATTGGAAGAGAAATTATAAATAATAACTTAGGAAAAAATCAATATGGACAATATTGAACAAAAATGAAGACAAATAGTGAAATTAAGCAACAAACACAAGTATGTAATTAACAAATCTTATCAATAACATGATCATAACATGGAGTAGGCAAAATAATAGATCATATGGATGTTTAAGAGTCTAGCCATGATAACTCATATTTTAGGAAATTATCCTCACAAACATCATCCCTATGTGTGTTGGCATGTGTAAAAGTATCACTTTAATATATGATTGATTTCTTAGTATCAATTGAATTAAAAAATGTTTGCTTTTTTTTTTGAGACCATGTACACTAGCTTTGGCTTTTCTTCGCATGGAGTAGCTTCTTATCCTTTTTCTCTTGAAAATTCTTGTTATGTATGGTTGCAACTACTTGTCCTTTTTCTCTTGAAAATTCTTGTTATGAACGGTTGCAACTTGTCCTTCATGTCCAAATTTCATGTATTGAACAATTGAAAGAATTACTTATGGTTTCCAAGGTATGCCAAGTAGCATATCATTTGATTGATTACTAGGCAATATGTAAAGCAAGCTTTGAACTTTCTTTGGACCTACTTGGATGGACAAGATGATGCACCCTTAAGGATCTCTTTATATGCCATCATGTATTTTTATAATTGTTTGTCTAAGTTTTTTCACAAAAAGCTAAATCTATAGAGAGAATTATTGGTGCAAAAATTCAAATATGAACTGTTATCTACCATCTTTAAATTCCTTTTTTTTTGTCTATTAAAACTTTAATGACTAAGAGACCATTGTATAAGATATCAATTAGGATGTCACTCTTTTGAAACATGATTTGTGTAAAAACTTTCATTTTCTTGGTTACTTCAATCATATCAATAAAAGTTTGACATGAATGAGGGTTAAAGCAAAATGCTCCATGATTGTAATCATTGTTTCTTTTATCAATTGCGTTAACATTTGCATTGTTGTCTTGTTCTTGGTTATCATTTCTATGAGATTTGTAGAATTTTTTAAATATTGGTTTGGGGGAACTACATTTTGATTGAAATCATTGCTTCCTCCTATTTACATTTAGTTCTCAATGAAATCTTGGTTTTTATGCTTCATTTTAATACATTTATTTGATGAATGTCCTTAAGCTTTGATAGTCACAATAGACATTTGGATCATAACACTTAGAAAAAGGTCTTGAAGGATCTAGTTCTCTTATTTGAGGTAAATTCATATTGCATTCAAGTAACTTTTTCTTGTTGTGAACTTTTAGTAAGCCTAATAAATTATCTTCTTTCTCTGTGGGATTGAAATGACCTTATGAGATGGTTGCTTCATGACATTGACTACATTGTTATGATCCCTCCTGATTGGAAATTTACTATTAATGCTCCTAATCTTAAAGTTTGATTTGTTTGGAATTTTTGAAGCATTGGAAGAAGACATATTAGAAAACTATTCAAGAACATTGATGTTTTAAGATTTTTGGTTAGATTTCTTTAAGAATATGGAAGAGCTCATCAAAAGAAGGATATGCATTGAATTTTAAAAATAAATAAATAAATAATTGGAAGTAAATCATTAAAAAAATACTTTGAATCTCTTTTTCTGGTGGCTCACAACTTATCGTAGGGATCATAAATTTAAATCTCAATACATAATCACTAATGTGTTCATTATCTCATTGCCTAATTTCACATAATTTAGCAAATGCAACATTCATGCCAATGATAATTTGAAAATAAGTCGAGAAATCATCCATAAAAGTGGAAAAACAATGAATTGACTCAAAAGGGATTGCATAAAACCAATCAAGAATATAATCTTTTAGGCTTTTAGGTAAATGTTTGGTCAACAACTTATCATCATTAACAAAATCTAGAAAAAAAAAAAATATATTTTTTTATATGATGTGATGGATGTCCTTTTCCAATGTATAATTTAAAATTTGGAGCAACAAAACTTGTTGGAAGAGGATAAATGATTTAATAAGCTAAAGGATTTAGAAGAAGCTCATTAGAAGTAATTATTTTGTTCAAGTGTAGGTATATATTTTGTTTTGATTTTATATGCTATGAAGGGTGTGCATCATGATAGCCATTTTGGTATGTTGGGATGGGCACTAATGTGAAGTAGAAGCAATAGTTGGAGACATAAAATAACTTATGGTGGATATTAGAGGTAAAAAAATATGTAATTATTGTTAGGAATGACTATTGAGGTATTGGCTTGGTGGAATAGGAGATTTGTTAGGGATGGAATGATTTTGAGACATTTGGGGATTTTAAGAATAAATTGGAGGGTTTTGTAGAATTTTAGAATTTTGAGAAAAAATTAGAGAGTTTTGTGAAAGTTAATAAGAAAGTAGGAAACTTTGAGTATTTTGAGAAGAGATTAGACGATCTTGAGATGATTAGAAGATAGCCTAATTGACACAACTTTTAAAGCATTCATTGTTCTTGGAATCTCTTGAGGGTTATCTATTAGAAACTTCTAGAAACTTTTAAAATTAGACATTAAATGGCTCTTTTGAGGTATCTTGGGACCTGAATGGTTGGATATTCTCAACATGACTATTAGCTTGGGCATTCAAAACCTGATATTCGTCAAAATTATCATTAAGTACATCATTCACATTTACATCAGTTCCCAAATTGGCTTTGATTTTGGAAGGATTAGACATACCTTTAGATTCCATTTTATTTTTTACATCAAACTTAGATATAGCAAGTGGTTTTTGAACAATTTCAAGTTTTTTTTATTAAGTCTAGTATGCGTTCTAATTGGAATTGCAAATCTATTCAACTTTGGTGTCATAAATCAAACGTGAACAAACAAATCATATAAGCACACTAGGGTTTTATGAATTTATAGAAATTGGAGTGACTTGAGATTTGAAATCTAATACATCAACCATGAAATAAAGATAAAAAGTTACATTCAATAAAATTAACTCTATACAATATGAAGCAATTGAGATTCAATAAAATTTGAGGAAAAATAATGAATAATTTTAACTCTGGGATGTAAGACAATGTAGGTTCACTAAAATATAATTAGAATGAATGAATTACATTTAATTAAGCATTCACAATACATGTACAATACAATAATAATCCCCAATTATTAAAATGAAAAAAACCAGTAAATATATACGGATAGAAATGGCATATTTTATGTAGAATGTTTTAAAAGATTTGTTACACATATTTAAACCTAGAAACATGCAACTAGAGTTGTGATAATTGTCACCCAAAAATTTGGATATGATTGCAGAAGGACTCTAGGGATATACACTTCATTCTTGGCATGTGTATGAAGCAATAACTTTTACTCTTGGAAAAGTGTTCGCAACATAAATTTGATTTTCTTCGCTTGCTTGGTTTAACTCTTCCCTTCCATGCCATCAATTTGTATGTTGTGACTATTGTATACCTACAATAGTTAAATACTTGAATTAGATTCTCAAGGAAAATAGGATAGGGGCCTACATTAGGGTTTGTGTGCCTAATTTCTATTAACTAGCTCTCTAGTAGTCAGACCTTGTGTTATAGAACAATGTAATCACAAGAAAGCTCGGAATAAAAAAATCTACCTCTAATACAACAAGAATTTACTCAATGTTAGATTATAAATTGATAATGCTTGTATGTCCATACGAATCACAACACTTGTATATATAGGTGACTTTGAATTTAAATTTACTAATATTGATTCATGTGCGGAATTCTAATGACTAGAAATGAGAAAGACAAGAGGGGGTAAAAAGGCCTAATTAGTTAAAGGTGAAGTAAAAAAGACATTGTGAGGACCATACATGATGTAGACATGTTTAGGGGGTCCAAAGAAGGTTAGCCTTGCCCTTACAACCTAGACTCAACATTCTCTCATAGACACATTGTTAGACACAACACATTCATATTTGAAGCCAAAACTTAGACTTTATTAAATTCAAATGACAATGTTACACAAATGCACACACATTTTTCTTGTCTTGTTTATTGGAAAAACACACATGAAGATGAAAAACTCAGCACAACACACTTCCTCAATGGACTTGATACAACTCTTTGTTCTCTCTTGAACATAGACATAAACTCTCCTTAGTAGGCCTTTAACAAGTTTCCCCCTTCTTTCTCTCACACTTCCTTATTCCCTAATTGAAGCTACTACCAATTGAAGAATTTGGATCTTCCATGACTACTTATAATTCCTAGAGTGCTTCTTTGAACTCCCAAGCAATATTTGACATTGCATAATTTTGGACAATTATTTTATTTTTACAATTGATGGAAGCGGAATTCCTATTTAATGCTATGCAACAGTTTCAAAACCACCTCTTAATGCAGGGCGATGGTCACAAAACCACCCCAAAGATTTAAAATCTATCATTTAAAGTTGCAAAACCATTATAACGATTTTGTCACTATGAAATGTCTAACAACTTTTTAAGACCATATGTTTTGCACATTATTAACATGAATATAAAGAATTTGTATTTATTATAAATTGACAATTATGTAAAGAGAAAAAATATGTAAAGACACCCGGAAAAAAAAAAAAAAAAAAAGAAAAAAAGAAGACGAAAAAACAAAACTAAGTATAAAAGACAAGTTGAGGAGAAAAAGTTATAGGCCATTGGTTGAATAATATCTATCTTTCATGTCTTCATGAAGTTTTAATGTCTTCTTCTCTTGTTACTTGTTTCAGTCATGTATTGATTAATAGCTTGCAAATCTGGGTATTTATTCTTGCCATTAAACTATTTGCTAATAATGGTGTGGCTGCTGGGATAAGATCATAGATCCTTCATTTATTTTGGGCTACACTTAAGAGGAATTGCTGTTTGTGAGAGCCTTTCGGTGCATATTGGATCCCTTTTTAGGAACTATGTGGTCTTGGGAAGGTCTCTTTCTTTGTGCAAGCTGCAAGTTGAATGGTGAATGCTATGTTTTGTCAAGTTAATCTGCAAGATAGTTGAGGAAAGTTCTTGGCTCGCATCAGTTTCATCGTAGCTATGAAGAGTTTGATTTTAGCATTGCTGTTATTACCAGAACGTCCATAAACAAATTAGACAACCTATATGGGAGAGATAAGCGTGGTGCCTGATGTTGTAATTCGTGTAGTATATTTGGATCATGGCGGGATACCATATGGAGTCCTATTCACACACACAGTCTCGTTCCAATCCAAGAACACGATATCCATGGTTGATTTTCTCTTCAAGGGTACAGGATGGTGGTTGCATGAATCGAGGACCATTTCACAATCGGGGAGATTTTTGGCGAAGAAGAAATAATTTATGAATGAAAATATGTGAGCAGTCAGGTTATCAATTTTTGGCTTTAAATAAATTGGAGGTTCGTGTAACGCTTTGATGCACTAAATTTAGAGATTTATAAGGGCTATTCAGGGGCATGTAAGACTTGTTATAATTGGCAGTTATGTGGATCGAACAGGGGGCAGGATAATACAAAAAACGATGCGAGTTAGCCTGACGAGGAGTGCAGGGAATTTGGAGGATTTGGTTGTGTTAATGGCACAATCCAAGTTATACCACATATCAATCAAGATGGTGAAGGCATCATAGCTCGATATATGCCATAGAATCCTTGCATTATTGCTACCAAAATGATTATTGTATATGTTTTTGTATTTGATTATAGCAAACATCCATCAAAGCCCCTCAAGATGGCGGTTGTAATCTTGATTTTAGATTGAGAGGTCACAATAATGATGTCTATGCTATGATATATTGGGTAAAAGAAATGCTTTTATAGGTAACAGGTCTGAACAAAGTGAAAGTTTTTATAATGTTGTAAAATTATATGTATTTGAGGTTGTATTAAATCATTAAAATATTAGTAAAAAAGAGGTTTGACAATTGTGGTCGAGATTAGTTAGATAGAAATAAAAGAGGTTCGAGACTATTTTAGTAGAGCATGGAGTCTTGATAGAAAGACCGAAGAGATTAGGAGTAGTTAATTAGTTTATCTCAAACACAATTTGTGTCTTAGGATGAGACACCTATTTTTATTTGGGTGAGAGTTAACATGGGTATAGGAAATTTGTATTATTACAAATTGACAATTATGTAAAAGAGAGAAAAAAATATAAAGACAAAATAAAGAGGAAAAGATACTAAACTAGTTATCTTTCATGGTTTCATTGAGTTGTATTGTCTTCTTCTTCTCTTATTATTTATTTCCATCATTTGTTGATTAATAGCTTGCAAATTTGGTTATTTATTCTTGTCACTAAACTATTTGCTAACACACACATACTCAAAATGAAATGACAATTTTTTTGAAACTGCTTAATTTTTTGTGAGGAATACAAGTATGCAATCATGTTTAAATTTTGTTAAATTAATATACATTTTTTACCCTCCTCAAACAAATAATATCTTTGTTAGGACCAACGATGCAAACCTTTTCACTCATCAAATTTCATCTATCTCATTGATCCCAACTCCCCCTTTGAATCCAAAGGAGTTATTGATGTCTTGGAAGTGTTGAAGTACTAATGTTTCCTGTGAATCCCTGAAGATAAACTTATATCACATAAAAATTACAAACATTCTGACTAATCTCCTCAAACACACCCCTACATATTTTTGGCTGATGCAAGATTGTTGATACCCCTTATATACTTTTGCATCAGAGCATGATAATTCAGACAAATTATTTTGAGCATGTAGTATGGTCTATATAAAGGGACTAATGGCTAAAAAGATAGAATATAAATTGTCTTGTGTAACAAAAGAGGGAGGTCCAAGCTTTGCAAGTCCATTAGACTACTTATATTGCTTAATTAAAATTAAATGAGAAATATATAGACAAATGTGCAAAAGTAGTATAAATTAATATAAAATAAAGGCCTTTTGATCATTCTAAGATATTAAAATGTGTTATGATTGTATGATATTATGTTAGATCTTTATTTCATCACCAAGAACACTAAATAATATATATTTTTTAAAAATTTGGTTTAATATATTTAAAAGAGAATTTTATTCAATAAATGATAGGTTTATATAACTAAATTTATTAGGAAAATATTTAATAAAATAACAAAATAAAATAATAGTTATTGATAAAATATAAGTTTAAATTATTAATTTTTCTGAGATTTTGCACTTGTGTAACTTATTTTAAGAATACTTTTATTCTAATGATATTTTTGTTCATATATTTCTGATAATAGTTATAAATTAATATGATCCACTTAAAATAAAAACATTGAAGCATTTTTTTAATAAGAGGAATGTATTTCCATTTTAATCATAAAATACAATCAATTTTTTGGGTATACTATATCAAATGCAAGGTGGATTTTTTGATAGACCATAAAAAATTCTAAAGGATTATAATAAATGTATAGATTATTTCTAGTGTTTTTTTTTTTAATATTATGAACTATACTAATATTTGAAGGGAATGTTGAATAAATAATTGTCATATTTTTTTCTTGACAAATAAAATCGATTGTCAAATTTAATTTTTTTAGAGGAAGAAAATTAATTGTAATATACATTCTTATAAGTTACGTTTCTCTCACTTTTCCTATAAATATAAGACTAACCTAAATTTTATGATGAAGTCATGTAGTAATATCAATTAAGTAATTAAAGGTTTTTATAAATAATTTAATTAGATTATTAATTTTTGTTAGATTTTTTATTCATGTATATTTAAGTAATTTGAAAATGATTTTCATGAATAATCATTAACTTAACAATATTTTTCTTCATGTATTTTTGGTAATAATTACAAGGTAAGGGGATCCAATTAATACATAAGTGTCCAAAACAATTATTAGTAAGGGAAAGAAGTCCAAAGCAATAGATTAAATTCACTGTTCCTCCCCTATTAACAAATACTTTTACGATGTTTATGTGTTAAATAGATCTTATTGCCTTGCAGTTATTATTAAAAATATATGAGGAAAAATATCATTAAAATATAAATTATTCATGAAGGTCATTTTGAGATGATTTGAACATATTTACTTAGAATCCCATAAAAATTAATAATCAAATTAACTTGTTCATGGAAGACTTGAATTATTTAACACGTATAATGATTAAGTTGTAATTAGATTAATACCATATTGATAAGAATTGTGAGATAATAGTAATTATAAGTTCCAAAAATATTACCAATAAAAAAAGATTAAAATGTGAAAATCCTAAAATACTAAATTATATTCATCGTTCCTCCTTTACCAACAAATTTTAAAGAAAAATATTACTAAAATAATAACTATTTATTTTGGGCTTCTTAAAATTATTTAAACACACATAAAAAACAATCTCCTCACCATTAATATTCTAATTAAATTGCTCATAAAAACTTCAAATTATCATTTAAAAAAAAAAAGGTTTACCAATAATTATTTATTTTAAACAACAATTACTCATCATGTATAATCCTCCACTACCTTTGAGATTAAAGATATATAAATATTGTATCTCAAGTATGTTAAGTCATTCACCATTAAAAGCTTTGGGTTGCTGATTTAGACCCTTAACTTTAATCCAATGTGAGAACAGATCAAACATCTTGTAAAGGAAATGATCCCGTAAAAGATGCAACAAACCAATAATTCACTTTCACAATCAAACCATGTTGCAACAAGGAAAAAATGTCTTATATATAACCCTGACAATTTTCATGTAATACGAATCAATGCATTGGAAAAATAAAATAAAATGATACAAATGTGTAATTATTTAAACTATGCTAAATAATATGTACAAAATAATATAAGTCGAAATCCAATTAATTAAATTTAAAATTAAAGAGGAGTGATGATCTAAAATTTGAAGGTGCATTTATTTTATTTTGAGATCATTGGATAGTCTTTAGAATTTAACAATAGAAATGTGCACTTAAAAATGATAAAGATTTGACAATGAATATAGAAGCTTCCCAAGAGCATTAATCACATTTAAGGCATTGAACTACTTCAAACAAAATCATAAATAAATTTAAATTAACAAAATATCAATATGATCTTAGATTTGATTTTTAATAATCTTGCTTAAATTTTCATATTGAATTTCATTACTTGCAAAACATATTTATACTCCAAACATTATATGGGATTATTATTTGAAAGTTTAAGGAAAAAATCATATGTTTTGGGGCCTACAGTAACCCAAAGAATAAGAAAACTATCTTGATATTTATCAAGCCCTTAGAAAATAATAATATAGAAAACAAAAAACCTTAATAAATGGAGTAGATCTAAAAGTGTTCAAACCCAAATGTTGTGTGGTATGTGTCTACTATAAACTTGTTGACCCCTAAAGTTTGTACAAGTATTATTTCATTTTTGGTATGCGACGTGGAGGGACCATTGTCCATTTTGACACAAGTATCGACATGGCACGGGAGGACCATGGCGTGGGAAGACCATGGTGTGCAGGAGTATTGTAGTGTAGAACTTGCCAAGCATGGAATGACAATGGCACAGGAGACCTAGTGTGAGAGGACCTAGTCAAGGAAGAACGTGTCACGAGGGACCCGGGAATAGAAAACTTGGAACAAGAAGTAGGAGACTAGGGGAGCATGAGGGAAGTAGAGCGTGAAGAATGCTAGAGCAGTTAGAAGAGTACTTGAGTAGGACACTTTGACCCCACCGATTGAAGGTTACGTACCAGCCTATGAGGAACATAATACTTGGCGACCAGAACATAACATAAAGCAAACATCTAGGGGCACAAAGGCTCGATTTTATAGGAACAACCAGTTGTAAGAGCCATGACTCTCAGCCTATTAAGAGTCCATGTGCCATTTGTCCATGATAGTTAGAATCTCAACACTTGGTCAAGGCAAAACAAGTATAAAAACCCCTGTTGTAATCATTTGCGAGTGTGGACCATTGGAGAATAGATACAACATTTTGTCTTGTTATCTATTAAGAAATCAATGAATAATTAATATTTGCCATAACTTGTGATAATTCATGAACATTCTAAGTGTTGAATAATGAATGTATTTTATTTCTAAGTCATGGGTATCTTTTTATTTTATTGCTACTGTTGAATAATAATGGTGATCCTAGTTATTGTAGTAGTTAAGTCTGGGACACTAAGGATAATAGTTGTATATTTATGGTATTGAATAACTTAAGATTTGTGTTAAAAGGGATGAAAAAACATATAACATTGTGATTCAAAGCTTTCGAGAACCGGTCTTTCATTACGTGTTTTGGGCAAGCACATGAGACTTACCTTTCACGTGATAAGGGCCAACGTGTCAGCGTATTGGGGAGAAGTTTCAGCATAGTAGTATAACTACCTAAATGAACCCAACATTTTGGTTTCATTATCGGGACCCAAAGCAATTGAAGCATAATAATGGGAAATGTTTGAGCACATTACATTAGAGAATATTGAAGAATGGGTTACCAACGTCGAAGATAAATTTATGATTTCGTATCTTGAACCAAGAATTTTTGCATGACAGTGGATAGAGAGAATCTATACAACTCTTTGTATGAGACTTTTTTTTTTGAAGTCTCAGTTCTCTTGCAATCTTGGATCTTAGCGTATGCTCAAGGATGATCTCAAAATCTTGGACAAAGGCAATCATGAACACTTGAATGACAAAGGAGTTTAGCACGACTTGGAGTTCTTTGGACACGAGCAATTAACTATTAGTGGAGAGGTGTTCAGAATAGTTACATTTTTGGAGTACGTGGTGACCACCTATTCATGTCCTAAGGAGGCAAAGTTCTAATTTGTATGAGAGTTGAGGGGACACTACCTCTCATTGTTTGCTTTCAAAGTTAAGAAGTTAATTATTGACCTTGGATTAGAAACTCTATCCATGAAAGGCTAAAATATCTTGTGTATGAGTTGCATAGTTAGTAGGGGAGACTAACGGTTGATTGAGGATTGTGGGTTCAACATGGTAGCAAGCCAGTGAGCGTTATGAAAATGGAAGTATGATGAAGCTCGATAGAGGATCATGGGAGTTAGTGGCATGGGTAGAGATTAGGAAACCTTAAGGAGTGATATGAAGAGCCATAGGGAAGCATATGTGTGTGAGGAACCTATCACTTTTGAGCCATATCCTTTGACACTTTTATCATTCGAAGCAAAAATGAGCTAAACTGCAGGAGATGAACCAAGTACAAGTCAACCAGGCTCTCCCACCATAGTGCATGCTCATGCCTTTGAGTCAAATAAAATACATATATAGAATTCGGATATATATAGTACATAGTTAGAAACTAAATGGGTAAGTGAGACTGAAACTAGGCCATTAGGTGATAATCTAGAATCTACATCTTTCCCTCTTTGAGAGAATTCTATGGCACATCTTGGGATGCCTAGTGGATCTAGCCCTCAAGGCTAGAATATAGGCCCAAACCTAGGAAATCAACCCTCTACCATGCTTCTTCCCATGAACACTACTATTGGAGGCGTTGGAGGAGGTGCTGGAGGAAGTGGGCCCCTTCCTGGAACTAGAGTTGGATCTTCTCAACAACTACTTGCTCAACCAAAACCCACTACAGTCTACTATGAGATGACATGGCATTTAATTGGATACCATGGGGTAGAGAATGCAACTAAACATGTTCATAAGTGTGAATTAATTTGGAGATCACATAATATCACATATTCTAAATGAAAGGCAACACAATTTGCAACCATACTTTTAGAACATGTGCACAAATTGTATTGCAAATTTAACTATCAGCGAGTGGTGGCCAACTATGACTAGTTTAAAGCAACCTTCCTGTAAGAATTTGACATTCCTAAGTTTGAGAAACAAAGTATAACGACACTAAAAGACATAAAATAGGGACTTATAGAGAATGTACATGAATATGATGCATGATTCAAAACCCTAATTTATAAGTTGTCATTTAAAATCAATCATGTTTAGCATGCACAATGGTTCATGGGAGGATTATTGCTACCTTTTCAATGGACCTTGTCACAAAGAACCTTCATAAGCGTGCATGAGGCATTGGAAGCTGCCCTCCACACTTAAGTGGTCAGAAGCATAGATACTAGAATTAGTCCCTTTATGGAGGAAAAAATATCATTCATGGCATCTCATCTTAAAAATTTGATGGCAAAAAATGCACATGAGACATGTAGTGGTGTCTGGTGTACCGACTATGAGACTGAAGGGCATATGAGGGATAACTTCTTGCACAAGAATATCCATGCAATTCTGAAACAAACCTATGAGATTTATCATGAAAAACATGATGTCCATTCTTGTCCACTTTTGTAACAGGTTAAAAACACTAAGGTATATGAGGATTGTAAGATTTGTCATGCCTACATAGATGATACCAATGATTGCTGATTGATCAGTGATATCCATAAATCTTGAGTGTGTGGCACATGCCAAACCTCAGTTGCCAATACTCAAGACAATGGTGTCTATCATGGGCAAGGGAGAGGATGAGGATGAGGTGATGGTTAGTTTCCACCAAGAACCTATTAAAAATGTGGTTCATTAGACCACTATCAAAGAGATTTCCCAAAGTACCCAACTTGTGCATTTTTAAAAAAAGATCATCGATTGGAAGAGTACCCTGATCTATATGCAGCCATCACTAAGGACTAAAATGAAAATAGTATCGACATGATTTGCATAGACAAACCATAATGACACACATGATCTATCATCACTATAGTGCAACAAGTAAATATCACCACTCATAGTGGAGGTCAAACTCAATCCATAGCCAACCTGGTTAAGAAGGTACATCAAGAAGAACATGGGTAAGGAAGTACCTTGATGCACAATAATAAAAGGATGTCCTTCAGGATACAATGACACTTGTGTGAGAGCTCCAAGGTAAGATTCAATACCTCAAGGACAATGATGTCATACACCATGCCACAATATAAAAAGAAGCCAAACCTGCTGAGGTGTGGGATAATTTTTAGGAACTATGCAGATGTATGCTTGATAAAGACTCATTCCTAGCTCAATGCTTGGCTTAAAGGTCAAGCCTACCTACCAAATGAAGTCCACCCTCACCTTAGTTGAAAAAGTGAAGATTGCTATTTAAATCATAATCGACATCAAGAAAGTCATAGTTCCTCTTCCCTGGAAGATGGAGAGATATTAGTTAATGTAGTAATCAACAAATGGGTAATCCATGATATTCTAGTAGATACTAGTGTGGAGGTGAATGTTTTCACTAAAGATGCTTGGCCAAAAAATGTCTAGTCCAACCCTACAGTCCTCTCCTCACATCCTATTCATGGTGAATAATACATGAGTGCATCCTATTGGAGTCCTAAAAAATACCACAATTGACATACTTAAGGTTCCCTTAAAAATAGAGTTGGTTGAAGCTGATGACTATCTAGCCTTACTAGGAAGGCCTTGGTGATACGAGAATCATGTAGATTTGAGCTTCAAAAACTAATACATTAGCTTTGAGAATACTGATCAACATGTGGTAATACCCTTTGACCAAGCATAGGGACCACCCTATATCGAGCCTGTGAGCACTGATGAAGACATCAATAATTTATATAATGTGACTGCTCAAAATGATGAACAACATGATCCAACACTAGATGGTATTCTCTGATGGATGGAAAACTAGTCTATCTTAGATACTATAAGTAATGTTTATAACTATTGGGCCCATGGTTATTACGATCTCACTAGAAGATTGTACAACACCATAAATAGAGGAGAAAACATCCTATGCCAACTCCCTAAATGCCACAAGTTTGTGCACCTCATGGGTTTATCAATGAGAGGGCCACTAGAGGGACCACCACTAGAGAGACTAGATGATGCTCCATGGTTCTAAGGACAAGTAGAGGTGTGTAAATTTGTTTAGCACCTTGAAGAGTTCTATGATACCAGAAATGATTAGATGAGGTCTTTTGATCACATTTTTAATGGTAGTACTGCCAGATGGTGGCATACTCATAAAGAGTGCCTTTTGTATTAGGATCAAATGTGAGCTACTCTACATCATAAATTTCATCACAATAATAAGATCAGAGGCACACTTAGCTACAGTGGCATGAAAGCACCTGAACCTCACATTGAAGCTTTTGAGATAATATGATGAGTTGAGGAAACATTCTTATCAAAGTACCTCTAGGTCCATGCATTCTATGGGACTTTATGCACTTATGCATGATATTGGTACATTCATGAAGAAAGGTACATGTGTACTAGATTCTGGTAGTTATTAAAGGAAAACATGACATCAACATTTTCTTAATTTTTGCTAAGGATGGAGTTGTACATCACCCTTCAAGCCATGCACAAATAAATCATTGGAGATCCAAGTCTCGTCAAAGATTGATTGTACCATATTCATCAGGATCTTGAAGAACCCTTGCATTTATCCACTGAGCCTCCCACACCATCATTCTAACACCATCGATAGTTTTTAATGAAGAACACCATAAAGATATCTACCTAGGAAAGCAAAAACTTGTGTTCAAAGTAGATGAAAGTAAAGGATATACCTCACTCGACCCCTTGGCAAACCATCTAGATGTCCTTATAAGTACTATTTCATGAACTATTCAAGACACCATTTCTTGAATGGACAACCTTTATCATGATCCCATTCAAACTATTCAACATAACATTGGTACAGAGCAAGAACCTAAGATGGCTTTAATTGATACCTATTGAACTGAGATATAAATCTAACAAATTTTTGAGTTAATGAAAGAGTATTAGGATGTACTCCCAAGAAATTATAGTGAAATGAAAGGATTTCACCCTTCTCTAGGGAAGATGACCATAAAGCTAATTGATGGTGCTTACCCAATGAAGAAATATCCATACAGGATGAATCCTAACCTACAAGCACACGTAAAAGAGGAGATTGATAACATGCTCTACACTAGATTAATTACTGCCATTGATGAATCTTATTGGGTGAGTCCTATGGTAATCAATATAAAAAAATATGGGCATATCTAGATTTACATGGAATACTATGTTTTAAATGCATCTTTTGTGACAAATCTTTTTCCAACACCATTCACAGAGAAAATTTTAGAAGGTGTTGCCGGTTGTGAGATATACTCTTTTATCGATAGGTTCTTGAGGTACCACCAAGTCCAAATAGCTAAACAAGATTGATCCAATACTACTTTCACTACTAAATGGGGATCTTTTATCTATACCGTCATGCCCTTTGGGTTAAAAAATGCCCTGGTAGTGTTCTCATGGATAGTAGTTGAGGATTTCAAAGATTTTATCCATAAGTTTCTCCAAGTCTACTTAGAAAACTAGACAGTAAATAGGTTGATCAAGGACCCTTGTGCTAATCTGAGACTCATGCTTGAGTGCTGTTGAGTGTTGTAAAATTCCTTGAATTTGAAGAAGTGACTATTTGTGACACCTTTTGGTGTACTCCTTGGGCATATCTCTTGTAAGGAGGGACTCCTGGTGGATCTAGCCAAGGTCTCCATCATTCTCTGTCTGCTAGCATCTAAAACTCAGCATGAGGTGTGTACCTTCCTAAGACACATAGGCTACAACAAAAAGTTCATTCGAGGTTATGCCAAGATCATTGTACCCTTAGAAGAGATTTTAAAGCACAATGAACAGTTTATATGGATTAACTATTATAAAAGAACCTTCAAAACACTCAAATAAAGGTTAGTTACAACTCCTATCTTGTAATTTACTAATTGGACAAAGCCTTTTCATGTCTATGTTAATGCATCTGAGATGACAGTCAGTGCGATACTTGCACAACCAAGTGATGGAAACTTAGATCACCCAATTTACTTTGCTATTAAGAAGCTAACATCGGCATAACAAAACTATACCACCACTGAGCATGAAGCTTTGTCTATGGTTTATGCTCTACAAAAGTTTAGGGAGTACCTCTTGGCCACTCTATTTATATTCTATACAGATCATAAGGCCTTGACGTATTTTGTTAACAAGCTAATACTACATGGAAGGATGCCACTAGATTATACTCATCCAAGAATTCTAGTTTTTTATAGTAGTAAAGCCTGGGAAGACCAATTGTGGACCTGATCATTTATCATGAATTGACAATAGAGAACCCCCACATGCCATAGAAGATGATCTTCTTGATGTACATATTTTTTGAGTTGCTCAAGTACTTGAAGAGCTAGAGGATGTTGTGGCATTCCTCAACACTGGTTGCATGCATGACTCCCTAACTTCACAATAAAAAAAATCAACTTATGGTCTGCATTGTACCTTATCAGGTGATCTATACAAAATAGACTATGATGAGGTGATTCACCGCTATGTAATGAAATATGATCACCCTAAAGTCCTCTGAGAAGTACATGAATGTATTGTTGGATGGCAGTATGCTGGAGAGTCTATCTCATGTAAGGTCTTGCTCACTAGACTTTGGTGGCCAACTTTATTCAAAGATGCAAAGGCTTATGTTAAGCAATTTGATGTATGCTAGCATGTAGGAAAACCGAATAGAAGAGATGCTATGTCATTATACTCTATTCCTTCTCAAGAACTGTTCAAGAAATGGGCTATTAACTTTGTGGGGCCTATCACTCTAGTAGGAAGATGAATGAGCTCTTGGAACATCATTGCAATAACTAATTATCTCATGTGCTGGGTTGATGCAGTGTCAAAAAAACATTGTATTACAACAACTATCACATTATTTATCTGGGAGAACATTCTAACATGATTTGGATGTCCCTGAAGCTTCACTAGTGATCACGGAACCCACATATTGAATGAAATGATTCACATATTGTTAGTTGAGTTCATGATCATGCACCAAAAGATGACACCATACCACCCATAGGCCAATAGAATAGCTGAAGCCTTCAATAAGATCCTTGATACCACTTTGACAAAAAATTATAATGTTGGCTGGACTGATTAGGATGATAAAGTATCTACAATACTATGGGCTTATCAAACCATGTACAAGGACCTCAATAAAAGTAAACCATTCAACCTAGTATATGGAAATGAGGTGGTCATGTCAGTGGAGTTCCTAGTGCCATCTCTCTAGATAGTGCATATGAGAAATTTGGATGATAAGGCCTCTTTGAAAGCTTAGATCAATGATTTAATGAAACTAGATGAGGATCGGTTCCTCACCCACTGGAGTCAAGATGTTGAGAAATATAAATAAAAAGCATGGCATGATCACAATCTAAAGAATAAAGTATTTTATCTAAGCATGAAAGTTATACTATATGATTCTAAGTTCATGTGCCACCCTAGAAAGCTCTGCATCTATTGGGATGGAATATTTGTAGTTCATAGCATTCAACCTATTAGAGCTTATCAGCTAAAGCGAATGGATGGAAAATTTCTCTTAGGTCACTATAATGGGAGTTAGCTTTGGCCATATTATGATTTTGTTTAGTTCAACTTTTATAATCAATAAGGCTTAAAGCCATTAGGTTAGGATTTACTACTTTCAATAAAAAGTGCTACCCTTGAAGCACATGACTCTTTAATGTAATTTGAGTTTGTATTTGTGATTTCATGGAGGACCATGAAAACCCTTTTAGTGTGGGGTAAGACATCATGCATATGAATATAAGACATAAGACAAGTTAGCGTGCAAGGATCATAAGGCACAAAAGTCATCTATGGCACACAAGTGATTAAGGGCATGTAAGTCATTCAATGCACCTTGAAAGCATTTTGAAAGGTTCCCACCATTTGGGTGACAACTGTCTTCCACTTCATTAGAAAGGTGGGACATAGTTGTCATCCACTTCCAAGAAAGGCATAGGAAGGAATGGACCATTAATGCGACAAGGTTAGTTATGGTGAGAAACATGTGAGTTGAATGATGGGATAAATTAGCTAAGGTACTTAATGATTGATACAAGATTTGAAGTCTGAAGGTTGTTAAAATATATGCATTAATGACTAGAAGTGACAAGGGGAGGGAAATAATTAATGGAGGTAAATCCTCTTGCATGGCTTATAAATAAGCTTGTCAAAGCCATTTTATACTTCACCTTGCTTAAATATTTGAGTGCTAAGTGCGATCTGTGAACTAAAGAACCAGAGATCAATGAAACCAAATTTATTATAGAATGGAGTGATTGGAAAGATTGACAAAGGCACGACAATGGTTTATAGGTGAAGAAGAGAGGTTGCCGTTTCTACTCATTTTTGCTTTTCACATTCAGAAGAAATAAGAAACTAAAGTAATGGTCAAGGGTTAGATGATACCCGAATGAAGTTGGGCACCGTATCCAGATGTTGTAGGAGCTCCTCTTTGGCTGTGGAGGATGACACCTGTAGATAAGAAAGACTTAAACAAAAAAAATTTTAGATAGATATATGGTGGACTGCCAAGCAAATGCCCAGTCCCAAAAGCGTGAAGACTTCCTTGAGGGATGACAATCCACTTATTTGACAAAAGATTGTCGTAATGGAAAGAAATAATGAAAGATTTAAAGAAAGAGAAATAGATAATGCATACCTAATTCTTGCAATTAGTCTTCCACAGTCACTGATGTTGGTAGTTCTATCGGCGTCAGTTGGTCAAGGTTGCTGACGTCGATTAGGTTGTCGATGTCGGTAGGGGCAAAGGGCCTTGATGTCGATGTCGATAGGGGCAATGGGCCTTGGACAGGTTTCTGGTTGATGTCTGTGGTCAACAAAATGGTCTGGGAGATTCCAAAGGGTTGTGCAGGGATACAAGACAATGAATATGGTCTGGGAAAGGGCCTAGGTAGAGGACATGGGTGGAAGGAGAATAAGGATGAGGGGAAGGCTTTTTAGCCTTTTTGGGAAGAAAGTCGGATTTGGTCTCAACAATACTCAGAAATAGCCAATGGAATAATTACCAATGCATTTTAAAAATACTAAAATATAAACCAGAAGAATACTTAGATCTTGGTGGAGAACCAAGAGTGTAGAAGACTTGTTTCCGTTATGGCTGATGTAGGAGACTTCGTGCAATGTTTCAATCTAGTGTGGAGTGAATTTTGTAGAGTTTCTTAGCCTGGAGAGTGATGATAGAATGCTAATGCCTGCAAAAAGTCAAGGAGCAAGAGAATTCAGATCCTGGGAGCAAGAGAATTCACATTTAGGGCTCCAGTCGAGGTCAAAATTTAGTTTTAAGCAACCGATGTCGGTGATTCCACCGGTGTCGATCGACAGTTAACTGACGTCGGTGGCTAGAGAATGGGTAAAAAGGCTATTTTTAGCTTTTTTCCCTTTCTTCCATTTGCCAAGCTCAGTTGTCATTGTTAAACGGTCTAAAGGAGGGTTTAATAGGTGTGGGGGTTAGTGGGGGAGTTGAAATAGGTCTTAGGTAATTATGATTAGTCATAGGGTGAAATATGGTCTAAGAGCTAGGAATCCAAGGTGAGGTGTCTAGGGGGGATGATTAATTTAAAATAAGTATTTTAAATTAATAAAGTATAGGTTAGGCATGTTGAAGTTAGAAAGGGACCAAGGGGGGGTTGACACTATTTTGGTGTCTAAATTTGCCCCTTTTTGTCTTGTTGGTTGTTCTTGATGAACTGCAAGACAAAAACAGGAGTAAGTTACCCCAGGTATGGGATAAGGTCGTTTTTGTCCTGTTGGTTGTTCTAATGAATTGCAAGACAAAAATATGATTAAGTTGCCCCAGATGTGGGATGAGGTCATTTTTGTCTTGTTGGTTGTTCTGATGAACTACAAGACAAAAATAGGAGTTGTTGTGTTAGGTATGGGATGAGGTATTCCCCCTCAAAGTGG
The DNA here is from genome assembly GCA_037957365.1 of Torreya grandis. NCBI lineage: Eukaryota > Viridiplantae > Streptophyta > Pinopsida > Cupressales > Taxaceae > Torreya > Torreya grandis. Next base: position 2,238,859 of record JARHVA010000178.1, read on the forward strand.
GAGTCGAGGGAAGGTAACCTGATATCGGGTGTCAATTTGATAGATAGTGGATGGATACAGTGAGGTTTGAGTGTGAATGCTATAATAGTTGGGATTACACGTATACCACTTCACGTGATAGGTAGGTCAAATTATCGTAAGTCAAGGTCGAGGAGTGCTAAAATTGAAATAACTGGTCCCCAAAATTTAGTCGTAGCTGATTGGGTTAAACGATCAAAGCTGTAGCTCCAATGGTCATCGTGTTCCAAGTATCTCGAGCTCAAGAAGTGCTCCTAGAAAACATGAAAATGTCACAAGTAGTGGGGATCAACTGGAGCGCAATCTGATACTTGTGAGGGTCGTGGACAATTTGCTAACTATTCGTGAGGTAGCATATGCAATCAAAACAACCAAGGCATAGTTGTCTCAAAAGTGGTCATGGTCTGAGGAGATAGTCATGATCTCTAAGGTCATTGGTCGAGTCAGGCTGAGATATAAGTCATCTCAGGTGTAGTTTGTTGTGGATGGGGAGATGTATGTGATCTCCAATGTGCCCCATGAAAAGTTTAGGTAACTCATTCAGTGTCAGGGCTGATTGTTTGGTCATGATTTTGGGTTGGTATAGATAGTTGGTCCATTAGATGGACGGATGAAGGAATGTCCGAGCTAACCTCAGAAGACCCCATGTCAACCGAATGCTACCTACATAGCCCCTGTTTGAAGGGCCTCAGGCCAATGTAGTTCTCCCCGAAAGGGAGGAAGAGGGTCAGTTATGGATGTGGGTTGGACTAGGTTAAGTCATGGTTAAAGGTTATATGGTTTGTCCATCAGGTAGATGAACGAATGAATGGATGGCCGACGTCATTAGGGAGACGAATGGGCGAATGGATGGCCGACGTCATTAGGGAGACAAACGGGTGAATGGATGGCCGACGTCATTAGGGAAACAAATGGGCGAATGGATGGCTGAGCTAACCTTAGAAGACCCCATGCCAACTGAGTGCTGCCTACATAACCCTTGTTTTAAGGGCCTCATGCCAATGTAGTTCTCCCCAAAAGGGAGGAAGGGTCAAAGATGTTGATAGTTGGTTTGGTCATGTGAATGGTTTAGCACTTCCCATATGTCTGATGGTACATGCTTGAAATGATGAGTGTATGATGATGTTACAGCCTTTTCCATATTATGTGATGGTGTATTCTGTAACATAGGTTATGTAGTTTTTCATCCCTAACAAGTTTCCATATTAGTGATGGATGTATGCTAAAAATGAAATGAGTATGTTTATGCTTCAACAAGTAATGGTTTATGCTTGGCATAAATTATGTGGTCGATAGTTTCCATGTGTATTGGTTTCCATAGAAACTAGTGTGAATAGGCTATGATGAGTTATGATGTCATGATGTCATGTTATTGGTTTGGTTTGGCTTGAATTGTTTTGGTTGGGTTTGGTTGTATGTGACGAAGATGTGTAAGGAGTGAAAGGCGCGTTGCTCTTTCATTGATAAGGACCATAATAATAGCATAGATAGGAGTTTTTGCAAATAAAAGCCCCGTTCATGCATTACGTCGTTGACCATTGGTTGATGTTAGAGAAGTATTCGAATCACTTGATATTAAGTGAGCTCAAAATCCCTTGAGTATGTTGGGGTAATAGGTTTGATTATGTGAGATGTGAGGATGGGGTAACCCTTTTTAGCAAGGATAACTTTGCCCCTTTTATAGGTGACCCTGAGAATGACTATAGACAAGTCCAAGACTTAATAGTTTTCCAGTCCTTTTTTTTTTTGGTAGATTGATCAATGCGGGAAGTCTACGTGGGGATGTTGTTTTGTTTTGTGGTCATATGTGAAGTTGATCGATGCGAGAGGCTTCTAAGAGAGTGCTATTTGTAGCAAGATTTGGGCATATCCATCCTTCAAGAGAGTGGTCTATATTCTGCTTTGTATGGTTGAATGTTTTTGAATAGCTGTCCTTCAAGGGAGCAGTCTATCAATTACAGCAATTATGCAGCTGTCCTTTGAGGGAGCAGTCTACATTTATAGTTTTATGACCTTTGAATAGGCATCCCAGTTTTATTCTTTATTTTTTTTTTTGACTGGACTTTTGGTCATGGACTTGACTATAGAGGTTTACCTTTTATTAGGACAAAGCATTCATGCTTGACAAAAGGGTTGACTAATGTTTGTTGGGAAAAAGGGTTGAAAGGAATAGGAATGTGGATGATGGGGGTTGCTCAAGGGATGAGCTCAAGTTAAATGTCAAGTGAATGATCACTTGACTAAAAATATAATGGTCGAAGATGTAAGGCATAAAGGGGCTCAAGTTCTAGTCGGCCTTCGAGAGAAGATAGACGATAAGTACTTGATCTATGCTTGTACGTCATGATGTAAGGTCTGGGTCAATTAGGAGCAAACTTGCCCCGTTTGCTTCTTTCCATATTGGTCATGTGTTAAAGATGATTAAGAAGTTGGTCGATGTTTGGTCGATGCTTGGTTGAGGTCGTGATAGTCAGTATAAAGTTGAATTCCCCCAGTCGCTTGTGACGGGACAAGGTTTGGCACCCATTGCGGATAATCAATGGGTTGGATAAATGAGATGGATAGAAGATGATGAAGCTCCTCTTTGAAAAGGAGTGTGACGTGAGGATGCATCTTGCGAAGCTTTTTGCCTGATAGGATTTAGTTTAAGAGGGCAAGATCCTGATCTTTTAGGTTGGAGGCAAGAATCTCAGAATCATTGACGTTGATAGAGGCAATGGTTGGTAATGATTTGATTAAAGTAGCCAGTGGTTATGGGTCTCTAGGTTGGACCTCCACTGCTTGTAAGGCTTTGATCAAGGTTTGATAATGTTGTGGAGAGCTTTGAAGGAGGTCATACAAAGATGTCTTCACAGGGGTTTGGCGAAGTTGTTTCACCATAGAGTCACGGACTGGCTTTGAAGATGTTGGTTGGGACGTGCCCAAGATTGAAATCTTGGGTTTTTGTGGTTGAGAAGGCTTGATGGATGGATATATCCAAGGGATAGAAACCTTTACTTTCCCTTTATCCTTCATGGTTTGTGACCTAGTGGCCATGTTGATGGTGTTGATTTTGAATAAAGGGGGAGAAGGTGGTAGGGGGACCTTAGTCTTGCGTTGGGATCCCGATTTAGGTGAGGATGTTTGAGAGGCATGGGATGGTGTCGATGGTTTGTTGAAAGGGTGGTCAAGAGGATCCTTGATGAGAAGGGTATCTTTTTTTAGGTGTTGATGAATGATAACCTTAAGAGCGCAGCAACGCTCAGTGTCGTGTCCAGGTGTGCAATGATATGCACAAAATTTAGTGTCATCGAACCAAGATGGTTTTGATCTGAGAGTTGATGAGTGTGAAGGTGAAGAGGTGTGAGAGACATGGGATAGTATTGGTGGTTTGTCAAAAGGGTGGTTAAGAGGATCTTTAATGAGAAGGGTGTCCTTTTTTAGGTGTTGACAGATGACAACTTTAAGAGCACAGCAACGCTCAATGTCATGTCCAGGTGTGTGATGATACGCACAAATTTTAGTGTTGTCGAACCAAGATGGTTTTGGTCCGAGAGGTTGGTATGGCTTAAGAGGTGGGAGATTGATGCTAGAAGACTGCAACAATTGGCGTAACATCAAAGCATAGGAACCCTTTAATGGGTCTGCATGTTTTGTTGTAGTAGGTGTTGACAACTTCTGTTTAGGAGTTGTAGGAGGAGTTTTTTGTACCTCCTTTTTGGTTGGTGGTGTGACCACACGTGTGGATGACACTTTATTGGTGAGAGGTGTTGGATGTTTTGGAGGGTGTATGTTTTTGCCAGATAAAGGTAGTAATGGACGTGATTTGTTTTTGATAGGTGTTGGAGTAGGAAGCACTCCTATTAAGGTGGATGTATATAGGTCCAAAATAGAGAGCAATAGTGATGGTGGGGGAGAAGTTCTCTATCGTGGTTTAATAGCCTTCTTTAGTTTAGTGCGAGGACTACTATTGCATGAGGCAAGGTTCAAGTCTACCTTCACTTGTGGGTAAGTGATGTTTGATATAGGGCAAACGCTGAGAGATTTAATCTATTTTAGCATAGTAGACGCCTATGAGGATTTGGATGAGGTTGCGTGTTCCTCTCTCGACGGAGAAGGGATTGGAGATTTTTGCTCTTCACTTGGATAGAGCACATGAATGGTCATGGCTTCTGCGTGTGGTCAAGGAGTAGGAAAAGGATGATCCCTCGTTGATGATAAGAAGGATGAAGGTGAGGCTACCGGCATTGGAGTCACCAAAACATCCTCCAATATGGGAGAGTTCAAAGTTGACTCTCCTTCGTGTGAAAGAGAGCTGGATAAAGGAATATCCTCTATTGGTGGAGGACAAATAGGAGAAGAAGGTTCTTTTACCTGTGGTGGAGGAATGGGAGAAGAAGGATCTTCTACCTGTGGTGGAGAAATGAGAGAAGAAGGTTCTTCTACCTATGGTGGAGAAATAGGTTGACTAACCTCTTCAGACTGTGGGAGAGGTTGGTTAGGCATAAAAGGAGAGACCGTGTTGACTATGCATATATTACGCTCTTGAAGGTCATCGGCTATGGTCTGAATGTTATTCTAAATAGGGGGATGGTTAGGGAATGGTTGTCTAAAGATGTCTATATTTTGGTTAGCCAGCGCATTTGGGTTATCCAAAACAAGATCCCCTTTGTCCAACATGTCCTAGACAATGTTTTTGAAGGTTTTGCAGTTGTCTATGTCATGGCCTTTGACACGATGATAATTGCAAAAGTCATTTTCCCTATACCATGTAGGGATGGCTTTTGAGGGGTCAAATTAAAGTGGTCAGATTTGAAGGAGATTGAGGACCCCCTACTTGACTAGTTTATCCAAGACGGAAGTGTATGATTCTCCTATTGGAGTATATTGACACTGTACATGCCGTGGTTGGAATTGTCTTGTGATGTAGTCTGATGTGGAAGGCTAAGATTATTTGGTTGTTGTTGAAGATGATGGTCTAAGGACCACAGCATTTGCTGATCCTTTGGACTTGGAGTGGGAAGAAGAAGGCGGTTTGGAAGAAGAAGGGTCATTGGATTTTGCATTGTTATTTTTACTACGCAATGTGACCTTGTCTTCTTCAACTGCATGGAGTTCAAGCTTTCGGGCCGTAGTGAAAGCTTCGTCAAATGTGCGAAATGTTTGAACCTGCAAAGTAGATGAGATGTGCTTGGCACATGCTCGTGAAAAGAGCTCAATGAGCTCAGTTTGAGGTAATGAGAAGGAAAGTTGATTGATCAAACCTCTCCAAGGGCAACGAAGTCAGCTATTGACTTGTCATCGAATTGTCTATTAGAATATAGGTCTGTGATAGAGACCTTAGTGATGTTAATTGAGAAATGGTCAAGAAATAATTGGGTTAGTCAAGTGAAGGTAAAAAGAGAGTGATTGGTAATAGAACTATACCAATCGAGGGCAGCACCAGAAAGCGACATGGGAAATGTGCGTAGTAATAATGCATCATCATGTGCTATAAGGTAATAAGCGTGTCTAAACACTCATAGATGTTTCTGTGGGTCCTCTTTACTCTAAAAGCGAGTAAACTTGGAAAGTTCCCACTGGCTAGGATATGGTCGGATTGGGACTGAAGGATGAATGGGTTCATTACAGATTTGTTCATATGAGAGAACATTTCTTGAACCTGAAACAGATGTCTCAAGATGAGACATCTTATCCATCAACATCTTGATTAGATAGGTTGATGGATTTGCAGGTGGGGCACCCCCTAGGTTGTAAGTCATTTGGAAGGTGTTAGATGGAGCATATGACATAGTTGGTTGCACTTGTATAGGCGCAACATATTGGTAGCTAGTCATAGGGATTGATGTTAAAGTCGAGGGTGGTTGTGTCATGAAGCTAGAGGGCACAACTTGGCTTGATGTCACCAAAGGTGGTTGGATGGTGGCAACACTAGCCGAAGGATAAGTAGTCACTCTTGTATTTATGGGTGCAAGAGTAGGTGGGATGGAGACAATTAAGTTCTGGAATGGTGTAGAACTTTGTTAAATGGTTTATGGTTGAGGGGGTACAGAAACCCCAATGGAGGTAGGTCGAGAAATAGAAAGAGAGGCCACACTTTGAAGATTGGTCATGGTCAGGTTGTTAGTTAAGGCAATGGCTTGGGTGACCATGGGTTGGGTTACAGAGGCTATTGATATGATTGCCATTTCAACTAAGGAAGTTGGCATCCCATAAACTGGGTTGCCTGAAGGATCTCACGTTTGACTTCTTGCGAGATAGTGCTGAAGAGCCTTGACATTGAGGTCAAGGAATCTCTCAAAGTCTTGATCCCCTGTGGGAACAATTAGTGGTTGGTTCGAGGTTGGAGTACGCTCAGTGTCTAAAGGATACTCTATTAGAGGACTTGTTATGAAAGGTGAGGGTGGAAGTGGTTGTTGCCTTGCGTGTTCAACAAGAGTTTTAGCTTGAATATGTGTCAAAACCATTGAAGGAAAAATGTGTTCAGGTCTTAAAAATTGTATATTTCAGTCTCAAAATTCTAGAGTGTGTGTTTGACAGCCAAAAAGTTGGGTTTTGAGTTTGCTATTTTGAAAGAAATATTTTTGACAGTGACTGATGTCGGTAGAAAAATTGATGTTGGTGAAGTAAGTTGCCGATGTCGGTCAGATAACCGATGTCGGTGAAGACAAGTTGCCGATGTCGATGGAAAAATTGATGTCAGTTACTGTGTATTTCTAGAAACTCAAAAAATTGAAAGTTTTTGGAAAAAAGAAGAAAGTTTTGAGTTGTTTTTGGAGCTCAGAATAATGCATCCTTACCAGCTCAAAAAAAAAGATAAAAATATAAAAGTAGATGAAGACAAGTAGCCTCTAGATATTAAATTCCTAAGAATAAATTCTAGAGTCGTGGTGGCTTATGCCTTAGAAGAGTGTGTTTGGGAAGTTGGGCTTTTATAACAGGTACTAAAAGGAGCAGTCTAAGGTTGGTTTCGAGTTGAGTTTTAGTGCTCAAAATCTATATTAGGTTCTGTATGTGGCTTGGTGCTTGGGGCTTTCTCCCCTCACTTCACGAGCCCAGAGACAAGCTGGGTCGCTTAGCTAATATATACTTCCCCTAGAGTTTATACTCTACCAGAGAACAGAGTGGGTTCTCCCCTTGGTAGTGAAGTCCAAGTGGGATCGCCAGGAAGGGTAAGGTATCTGCTAGGTGATGAAATCCTAGTCAGGCCTTGTCTCAGGTATGTTTAGATGTTTAATTTTGTGAATGTGGTCAGGTTGTGTAACATATGTGCACTACGCTTTATTCATAATGTGTTTTAATTACTACATGAGCTAAAAATGCATTCAAGTAGGAATGAAATGCAATAGATTTTTAACCCAAATTGAAGTGTTTTGTTTAGATGCAAACAATGGTGAAGAGGTTTAAGAGCATGAATTTCACTACTCTAAAATGCAAGAAAAAAATGACAAAAAGAAAAAGAAAGAAGTTCTTTTTAACTTGTGCTAATGGTTTCTTTTCGAAATGAGAAGATAGAAGAAGGATGCAAGAAGAGAAATTCTCCTAATGCACCTATATGAAAGTTTGTTTTAGAAGAAATGAACCCAAGGAAAACTCTAGGGTCCCACCGGGCGTGCCATAATGTTTCTACTCATTTTTGCTTTTCACATTCAAAAGAAATAAGAAACTAAAGTAATGGTCAAGGGTTAGATGATACTCGAATGAAGTTGCGCACTGTATCTAGACGTTGTAGGAGCTCCTCTTTGGCTGTGGAGGATGACACTTGTAGATAAGAAAGACTTAAACAAAAAAATATTAGATAGATATATGGTGGACTGCCAAGCAAATGCCTGATCCCAAAAGCGTGAAGACTTCCTTGAGGGATGACAGTCCACTTATTTGACAAAAGATTATCGTAATGGAAAGAAATAATGAAAGACTTAAAGAAAGAGAAATAGATAATGCGTACCTGATTCTTGCAATCAGTCTTCCATAGTCACTGATGTCGATAGTTCTGCCGGCATTGGTTGGTCAAGGTTGTCGACGTCGGTTAGGCTGTCGACGTCGGTAGGGGCAAAGGGCCTTGATGTCAATGTTGGTAGGGGCAATGGGCCTTGGATGGGTTTCTGGTTGATGTCTGTGGTCAATAGAATGGTCTGGGAGATTCTAAAGGGTTGTGCAGGGATATAGGACAATGAATATGGTCTGGGAAAGGGCCCAGGTAGAGGACAGGGGTGGAAGGAGAATAAGGATGAGGGGAAGGCTTTTCAGCCTTTTTGGGAAGAAAGTCGGATTTGGTCTCAACAAGACTCAAAAATAGCCAATGGACTAATTACCAATGCATTTTAAAAATACTAAAATATAAACCAAAAGAATACTTAGCTCTTGGTGGAGAACCAAGAGTGTAGAAGACTTGTTTCTATTATGGCTGATGTAGGAGACTTCATGCAACGTTTCAATCCAGTGTGGAGTGAATTCTGTAGAGTTTCTTAGCCTGGGGAGTGATGATAGAATGCTGATGCCTGCAAAGAGTCGAGGAGCAAGAGAATTTAGATCTTGGGAGCAAGAGAATTTGCATTTGGGGCTCCAACTGAGGTCATAATTTAGTTTTAAGCAACCGACATCGGTGATTTTGCCAGCATCGATTGATGGTTAACCAACATCGACGGCTAGAGAATGGGTAAAAAGGCTATTTTTAGCCTTTTACTCATTCTTCCATCTGCCAAGCTTAGTTGTCATTATTAAATGGTCCAAAGGCAGGTTTAATAGGCATGGGGGTTAGTGGGGGAGTTGAAATAGGTCTTAGGTAATTATGATTAGTCATAGGGTGATAAATGGTCTAAGAGCTAGGAATCCAAGGTGAGGTGTCTAGGGGGGATGATTAATTTAAAATAAGTATTTTAAATTAATAAAGTATAGGTTAGGCATGTTGAAGCTAGAAAGGGACCAAGGGGGGTTGACACTATTTTGGTGTCTACAGTTGCTAAGTTCAGACTTGTGTGTAGGAGTGGAGATTATTGAAGTTGTAGGTTGTAGGTTTTGCCATTATTGAAGCATGAAGCTCAAGAGTTGAGGCAAGTTGGATCACCACCATGAACTCATTTTGAAATGTGGGATGGATTTGGGTTAACCTTAGATCACCATGGAGGGTAATGTGGCTGAAGAAAAAGGCTAAGAGACTTGAAAAGATTCCAACCATACTAGAGGAGGAAGAGGTGAGACGGGGAGCTTGGTTCCCTATAAGAGAAAAGGTTTCAAGAGACTCAAAAGAAAGACCAAAAGAAGTGTAGCACACATAAACCATGAGGGAAAGCATGGAAGAAGTGAGAGAGAGCATAGAAGCAAAGATGGCAAAGAAGGGAAAGCAGGCACAAACCTCTTCATCATAAAATGCCCCAGCACATCCCCCTTCATCCTTGTTAATAGAGGAGATGCAGTTACCAGAGTCAATCTTGCACACAGATAAATGGGTCTCCAAGGTGTCAACTACAACCATTTTAAACTAAAACCACTATCATTTTGGCAATGAAGTAGAGTTTCAAAATGATTATCAAATCCTGACCACCAACACTAGCAATCAAGTGGTCTATGACTTATCGATTAAGATCTAGCTGGATAAAGCTAGCCTCTTTCAACTCTTTGAACTACCATACTTTGGCAAGCCTACTGAAGTAATTTAGTTCCTCCTCTCATGTGTTCATGAGGACTACATCCAATTTGTGGGGCATAACATGAAGATCAACACAAATAAGATAAGCAAATTCATGGGGATTCAATGCTTGAGGGTGAATGTGTTGGATGACTTGGTAGATATGGAGGAGATCCAACTATTTCATGTATAATTTCACTTAAGTTCTAAAGAAAGAGAAAAAAAACTTGATATGGGTATGGTTGAAAAATGTATTTGGTTATGTGCACACTGAATCAAAAGATTTTGAAGAGCTCCTCTTTGGCTTGGGAGGAAGACCTGTAGATAAGAAATCACTAAAGCAAACTTGTTTGTTAGATAGATAGTTGGGTGGATTACCTAGTGATAGCTAGGTCTTGGAAGCAAGATCTTCCTTAGGGACTATCAATCCACACATTTTAAATAATTAAGTTCACAAACCTGGAAAGAAGATTAGTAAAGCTAAACACAAGAATGCTTATTAAGAAAATAGATTAGAAATGATCAAATTAATGATAAACTAATTAATACTAGTGCTAAGGGGTTGGGGTATGCTTCAAAAAATTTAAAAGAGGTTTATGAGTGGTCAAAAACACAAAAAATTGAATTTGATTGTGGGTGAAAATAGGTTGGTAATTTTTATTACCATAGGTGATCGTCGGTGGTTGGGGTCACTTTTGGTGGTTAAGGTGACTGTCGATGATTAGGCTTACCATTGATGGTTGACTATGAAATTCTAGGTTTGACAAATAGATGAATGACAGGATCCCATAAATGGATTTCAAGAGTTGGGCAAGGGCTAGATTGATTGTGAAATGGAATTAAAGCATGTGAATGTTGACAAACAAGTACTTGTCTTACCAAAAGTTGGTTGGTTAGGTGGTTGATGTAGTTAGCCTATTGGTAGAATCTAGCTTGATTCCAATAGAGTAATGGCACTTGAGAGCTTGGTTGAGAGGTGATGACAAGTTAGATCCCAATAATATGGTTGATGCTTGATAACACTGATGATGATGATTGACCTAGAAAAAAAATCTTAAATGCCTAAGCCCTTGATAATTATTGCAGTTGCATTTAACCTCCCAATCCACTTTCTCTTATAGGCACAAGAAATAGGTAGAAGTGAAGGTGTCATTGGGCCATCTAAATATAATTCATCCATTTAAAGGCTCACAATCAAAATTAGACAAGTTATATTTAAAAAAGCAACATAGGTGGTTTGCATGTTGTTTGTTAAGAGGTGGATTTTGACCTTCGACGGTCAAGGGTTCTCAAGGCTGACCATCGAGGGTCACCTTGAATTTTGATGGTTGGGATCTAGAGGAAAAGGGTCCTGAAGGCTAGGTTCACTTAGCTTGGTGAAACTAGGTGCAAATGGGTTTGGTGAGGCTAGATAGGTGTCGCTTAGTCACAAAGGGGTCCTAGGTAGGTCCAGGGGGATTTTTAACATTCATAAATATAGGTGTGTAGATTTTTAGTGTCTATGTTTTGCCCCTTTTTGTTGTGTAGTTTGCATGAACAAGATGCAAAACAAAAATAGAGTATGGGTCAAGGGTCTGGCTGTCCCAAGAGTGGAAGGAGGTGTTCTCCCTCAAATAGAGAGTTGGTGAGGTGAAGCTAAAATGGGTATGGGTTTGATAAGTGGTAGATGGTGAGTCATGAAGTGGTGACATGAAGTCAGGCATTTGAGATGTAAACTTGTGCACAAAATGTGATAAAAGGGTCTAATACGTAAGATCATGTAAAGACTAGAATTGCCAAGGTTGGTAAAAATAAGGGTTGGTGCTAAGTAAGTGACAAGTGAACCATGTGACTGTTGATAGGCATGGTGGTTGGGAACACTCATAAATGCAAATCTCTTAAGTGATTTTCATGTTTCTAGTGGGTATCCAAGGGAGGAAGTGTTCCCATGGAAAACATGAAAGGGTCATGTGTCATGGGTATCTGAGGTAGGAAGTGCTCTTGATGAGACACAAGTGGGTCGATATGCATGAGGTGGCATAAAATGCAACAGGGGTCAACATGGAAATGTTATCACTATGGTCAAAAGGACTAAGCAATAAATGTCACAAAATTGCATGCCGAATGGGACAAAATAGACCAATGATGAGGTGATGATGTGGTTGGGTTAGGGGAGTAGGGCATCACCAAAAGTAGGCAAAGTCGAGTGTAGTTTGGTAGAAATGGTAGCTTTTAGGTGAAGGTGAAAAAAAGGGGGTGTTGTAAGCTTTCCTGATCATCAATGGTTAGGGTCCCCAAAGGGTGATCGTTAATGGTCACCCTAATCATTGACGATTAAGGGAAACCCTAAAAAGCTAGATGGGTAAAAGTAAAAAACAAAAGTAAGTGTTGGCATTGTTACTATTGTGCCTTGTTGACTTTGTCTCTAGCAATTTTGACACTTTGCAAGGAGAGTGACTGCTGAGGTGGTGAGTGTTTGTTGGCCAAAAATGAGTGGGTTGATTGCATGGGTCTGGGATATAAGGAGCATGAGGATTTGATTAGGCACCTACTCGTGGGCTCAGACTATAGAGGAGGTCACAGAATGAGGTAGGGGGTGAATTAAAATTACTAGAGTAGGCTTATTTTTACATTGTTGAATTTACTTCGGTGGGTAGGCTTGAAAATGTGTAATTTTGCCTATATGCCCTAGGCAGGGTTTTTGAGGTTTTTGGGTAGATTGGTGGGTGAAATGGTAGATTGATAAGGTGGGTGGGTGAATTAGGCAATATGCTAAGTGGTTAGGGTATTAAGGCTAGGTTTTTAAGTAGGTTTCGTGCATGTTGGGAATTTGTATTTACCTCTGGGGGTTTCAGGTATTTTGGCCATGGAATGCCCATAGGGGATCATCAATGGTCAGGTCTAACCATTGACAATCAACACCCTAGGAATTAGGGGTCACTAGCCATTGGTGGTCAACATGACCATTGATGGTTGGGTAGGATAGGTTAGACTTTTTGTAGGGTTTTTAGGGTTTGGTTAGGGTTAAATGGAATGAATAAGGGTAATGGGTGGGAGTTTGTTTAGGTTGCTAGCGTTAGGTGTTTGATGGTTAAGTTTTAGATAACTTGATCAGGGTATGGTTAGGGTTAAAGTGTGTTAAGGGTCAGGGTTAGGTCAAGTAGGTTAGGGTTAGATTAAGTGTAAGGTTAGGGTTTTGGTTAATAATTAGGTAAGGGTAATGGGTTGATAAGCTCAACTAGGTTTTTAGGGGGTAATGTAGCCAATGTGAGATAGGTGGGTAGGAGTGATAGGGGAATAGGTCAATTATTAAAAAGGTAGGGTAGATAGGCCTATTAATAATAACTAATCCTAGCATTTGGTTTGGTGTAGGCTTAAGATTAGATCCAAATGCATGATCATATGCCATGTATCTTCCCTATGCTTCTCAAGGGGATGATCATAGATGATTGGGCACCCATGGAAGAGGTAGGTCTAGGAGTGATGTGGTACTACTATCATGTGCCTAGAGATGCATCGATAATAGTATCACTCATCAAGAGATGAGATCCTACTAGTAATACCTTCCTGTTGTTGACTAGGAAGATGACTATTCTCCCAGAGGATGTACATAAGATCACTTGAATCCCACTACATGATGAGGTGATATACCAAATAGAGTAGGAGGAGCAGGATGAGTATGTTGAGTATCTTTATGGAGATGATAGCGACCAAGTTGGTGGCATTCTGGAGGGTTTAACTACATAGGGTTATATGAGAGTGCTCTAAAGGAGAGGAGATTGTTGATGATGCTGATGATTTATATTACATGCTTTGGGCTCCTAGATTTGAGAAAAAAGAGGTTTCCCTATGTATTTTTAGGTGTATAAGTGGAGTTGTTGCTTAGGAGGATAGTTTTTGGTTGGGTTCCAATTTTGCTAGTTTAGATTTATAGGAAGCTATGGGGATTCAAACACCATCGGAGATATGGTATCAATGTGGACTTGGTTCTTCATTGTTGGGATTATATGCACATCTAGGTTCTGAGGCCAATAGGATTACCATGGGCAAGGTACACATAGCTAGAGTTCCCTATTGGTTTTATGAGATGGAGAGATGAGTATGCTACATCAGGGGTAGGAGGTGGAACACATGATGTCAATTGGTTTAGAGGTGCCCTAGGTATACTGGTAGCTAGGGACATCACTTGGAAACCATACCTATAGTTCTTGATTTGACTAGGCTATAGGAGGCAAACCCTCACTATATAGAGTTATAAGTGGATAGTGGGTTAGTGAGAGAGTGAGGTTAAGTTGATTTCATTCAATTGAGTGTGATGTTAGTCTGGCTTGCTACAAGGTGTATTGGGTCCACATCCTCATTATAGGAGGTAGGACTCAAAGGTTTAGTTGCCAGTGCCTCAGCCTACTCTGATAGTTCTAGGTGGTGGTTTTGAGGATTTTCCTACCAGGGACCCTATGGATGATGTAGGGTACATAGATGGTTATATGGCTTGGTACTAGATGATCTATGTAATGATAGATGTGGGTGGAGGTGATGGAGTAGTAGAGATGATGGATGTAGATCCAACCAACCAAGATGGATAGGTAGGTGTGGCATTAGCTACAATTGAAGCTCAAATATAAGTGTTATAGGGATAGGTGGCCACATTATAGGGCCATATTACCATATTACAAGGTTAGCTTGCCACCATTATAGGTGAGAGAGAGACTAGGCACATGCATCCTTAGGTATAATTACATAGGAGAGGGACCTACTGAGATAGAGGGTTAGAGTAGGTGCAGTAGTAGAAGGGCCACTAGGGATAGTGTCATGATCATAGTATCTAGCCACCATAGAGGAGCTTAGATATCATGAGGTGATGGTGCTAGACTAATTGCCCTAGGCCATGAGATATGTAAAGTATAGAGCTAGTTTGGTTAGTGGGCCCTCAATAATCACTCCAGATTAGTGGGTTGATACATTGGGTTAGGTATGGGTCTCAAGGGGACCACCACTAGGTATAGGGGCATGTACAGATGGGGATAGTGGTAGTGGTGCAAGCCCATGATTATGTTCAAATGCATTATTATGATGTACTATTTTGATACCAGCCTGTGCATTGATGTAGTGAGATGTATATTTTTTTGAGAGAGTTGATACATTGTTACATGTATTATTTTTTGATGATTTGATGTATGGTTTTCGATGTTATATAGGATGGATGCTTATGGTTCATGTGGTGCTCATGTTTATGATTATGGTTATGGCTTATGGTTCCTGACTTGTGGTGTATGATGTTAGTATTCCATTTAGTAACTTAGGCATGTGATGCTAGAAAGATAGTTATAATGTTGTGTTTTTGTTCATGGGTATAATAGGATGTTTTATTGATGGATGTATGCTATATGATAATGTAATGGATTTATTTATGGTTATATGGATGGAATGCTAAATGGTATATGCTATGATGTATTTCTCATTGATTTGGTTTATGCTTATATTGGTGTAATGATATGCTTATAGGCTCATATGATGTGATAATTATAAATGGATAGGTTGATGTTTATGGTCTATTGTGATATGCTTACATTTTTTTTGACACATAAAGAGATAGATGGTGTTGTTTGTTGACATAGTTGATAATGTTCATGCTTTTGATGTGATGTTTATTGTTCACGCTTAGAGAGGTAGAATGAGAATATGGTTAAAGATGAAAATACATGAAGTAAGTAGGTGACAAACTAGATTTGTAGGAAAGCGATAAGAATCATGAGAGGTATATCCACATGAACTAATAAAAGATACTAAAAGGGACATGATGCCTTTTCATTGGTAAGGACAGACTTGAAACCCAAAGTTGGAATGGCTTAGTGAAGAGAAGCCTTTATAATGATTTACATTATCATGCTTAGGTTGATAAACATGTATCTTGATCACATTATGTCAAGTAAGCTCATAGTCCCATGCACATGATATGTGGAGGGAGAATGGGTGAAATTGGAACCGTTAGTGAGACTAGTATACCTTTTATATAGGTTTCCAAAGAGGTAGTATAAATAATTTTATGTTTATATATAAAGTGTAGACTGATCAATTCAAGAAGTATACTAAGGAGAGGTGATTGCGGCTTTCTAAGGTTATTTCATTTATGAGAGTTGATTGAGGCTTTTAAAATTCTTTTATTTTTGCTTGGGGGTTTTTGGTATTTTGATTTTGTTTTAGGGTTGGGGAAGTTGATCAATGTGGGAAGTTTCTAAGAAATTTATAGCTTTGACAAATGCTTTACTCAGCCATCCTTCAAGAGAGTGGTGTAAGTTTATGTGCGTAGTTTAAATGCTTTTGATAGCTATCCTTCAAGGGAGTAGTCCACCTTACGTTTGGAAATTTTAGATGATTTTTCAACAACTATCCTTCAAGGGAGCAATCTACAAATGCTAAGAATGAACCATAGGTTATTTATGAATTTTGATACTATTTTTGGTTGACATAGAATTGCTTATACATGCTCAAGGGATTACCTTTATGAAGGTAAAACTAGGTTGACACGAAGGCCCAATCAGTGAAAAAGGGGTATAGGTGACAATGACCATAGGAATTGATCTCAAAAATATGGGAAGTATAATGAGAATCATGCCATGGATAGAGCCATGGTACCCACAATTTAAGATTAGGCTATAATTGTGATAGATAATCACATGATTTAGTTTTACTTGGTTGCCTGTGAAAAGAGGGAAGTGAATGTGGTTGCAGAGGATGAACTTAAGTAAGACAAATGATGGTTGTGATCCTTTTTAACAATAAAAGGGATGTAGATGTGAATCATTAAGAGGCTTAGGTTTTAGTTTGCCTTTGAGAGAGAATAAATGATAATATTATGATCTATGCTTATGGGTTATGATGTAGGGTCCAAGCCAATTGAAAGCAAATTTGCCCCTTTTACTTTTCTTCATATTAGTTACATGTTGATTTTACTTGAGAACAAGATCTCCAATATTGAATTCTCAGGGCTTTAAGTGTTTGTTATAGGCATGTTTGATTCATTATAGATAGACACAGACATGGGAAAGGGCAGCCAAATGATGCTTGTCAAGTAGCTCAAGTTGAGCTAAACGTTCCTAACGATAGTCATTTTCTAAAATAAGATTGTGTAAAGATATGTGAAGATAAGGTATTTGGACTTCAAGAGGCAATAAAACCTCAACTCCAAAGATGAGAGAAAAAGGTGTAGTACTTATAGGGGTTAAAATGCTAGTATAATATGCTCATAAGGTGAAAGGGATGTGCAAGTGCCAATCCTGACTTGAGGCATTAGCCATTTTGGAAAGCATGTTGTTAAGGGTTTTGTTAGAGGCTTCAACTTGTCCATTTGATTGTGGGTGATAAGGTGATGAAAATCTAAGTTTAATACCAAATACATCATAAAGGCCCTGGACTTGTTTGTTTTTTATGGATTTTCCATTATCGGTGATGATATTATGGGGAACACTAAAATGATAAATGACATGGTGGGTGATAAATTCGACAATATTTTTAGCTTTTATTGAGATAAAAGGGATAAATTCTACTTATTTGGTAAATTATTTAGTCATGGTAATGATAGAATGATATCATTGTGAAGAGAGAGGGTTTATTTCATCGATAAGGTCCAAAACCCATTGTGAAAAGGGCCAAAAGTCTATATAAATATGAAGATTATTACTAGGTACGTGATGTAAATTAACATATTTTTGACACTTGACACACTTTTTCACATAATCACAATAGTCTTGGTTAAGAGTGGGCCAGTAATAGCCTAGATAGAGGATACGCTTAGCCATAATGAGTCTACTAAAGTGGCCCCCATAGATACCCTCATGTGTCTCCTTGATAGTGTGAGAGGCTTCTGGACTATGAAGGCAACATAATAGGAGGCCATCAAAACCATGTTTGTAAATAATTCCTCCCATAATGGTGTAATGAGAGTTGCTATGAATAAATGCCTGATAGGCATTCCTATAGAGGCTACAGGGAACTATGCCAAGTGAAAGTAGTCTAAGGTTTGATGATATCAAAGGTCAAGCAGAATCTCTTACACACTAAAGATGGTTGGAGTGTTTGATTTGGTGTAGGAAGGTTCAGTGAAGTGATGGAAAATGACTGATAGTTTAGAGTCTAAGGGCACTAACGAGATCTGAGAGGCAAGATAAGCCATGGTATTAGTAAACTTGTTGGTATATCATGGGGTGGTTTGAATATGGTAGTGTTCAAATGATGCTAAGAGTTTTATAACTAGTTTTCTATACATTTGCATCATTTCATTCGTATACTAGTAAATGTCATTGACTTAGTTGACCACAAGTTGGGAGTCATCACAGTTATTGATTATTATGATTCCTAAAGCTAAGGCAATTTGGAGACCTATTACTAGGGATTCACACTCTACCACATTGTTGGTGCATTTAAAGTTGAGTTTAAATGATAAAAGAAGTGGTTCACTGATAAGGGGGATAAGGATGATATCGGCTCCCCCACCCTGTTGACATTTGGAACCATCAAAAAATATGGTTACATGATTGGTAAAATATGCTTGAGATAGACTTACGATTGACTCATCTAGAAATTCAAGAAGGGGAGGTTAGGCGTCTGTTAGGGGTACATCAGCCAATTGGTTAGCAATAAATTGCCTCTTTATTGATTTTTATTGGAGGAACTCAAGGTTAAAATCAACTAAAAACATGAGCTACTTATCCATATGCTAGTTTTGGTATGGTTTGGAGTGCATGTACTTGAGTGGGTTGGTATTAGTTATGACAATAGTTTTGTGGTTAAGAAGGTAGTGGCAATGTTTGGTGGCCCTGAAGACTAGAGCCAAGCAAATTTTCTCAGTATGTGTGTACTGAGTCTCATACTCAACAAGTGTGCAGCTAATGTATTAAACAACTTGCTCTTTTTGGTGTTCATCTTGATGGGTGAACATTGGCCCTAGGGAATGGTCGATGGCAGAGATATAAAGGTAGAAAGGTTGGTCATCCTTAGGAAGTGTGAGGATAGGTGGAGATAGAAGGTAATATTTGAGTGCATCAAAGGCCTTTTGACAATCAACATTCCACTTAAAAAAGATGTTCTTTTTTAAGAGGTGGTGGAAGGGTTGACATCGATTAGAGAGTTGGGAGATAAAATTGAGAATGGATTGGAGCTTTCCCTACAAACCATAGAGTTTCTTAAGATTGGTTAGAGGTAGCATCTTGAGGATGGATTTGATCTTGGCTAGGTCAACCTTGATTCCTCAAAGGGAAATGATGAAGCCTAGATTTTTTCCTGATAAGACCCCAAAAATACATTTCTTAGGA
This sequence comes from Torreya grandis, assembly GCA_037957365.1. Lineage (NCBI taxonomy): Eukaryota > Viridiplantae > Streptophyta > Pinopsida > Cupressales > Taxaceae > Torreya > Torreya grandis. The sequence goes on from JARHVA010000178.1 coordinate 2,257,774, forward strand.
TCAAAGTGGACATGATAATGGATAAGTCACTCAAAGATAATCTTAAGAATGGTTAAGTGGTATTTGTGAAGTTTGGACTTTTTGAGAAGGTCATCCACATAGTCTTTGATGATTGTATGGATAAGGCCATGGAAAATATAGGTCATGACACATTGGTAGGTTGATCTAGCTTCTTAAGATCGAAGGGCATGACTCTATAATAGGAATTCTCCCATGGGGTGATAAAGGCATTTTTATGCTGATCTTTAGGGGCAATCAAAATTTGATTATGTGGACATGATAATGGATAAGTCACTCAAAGATAATCTTGAGAATGGTTAAGTGGTATTTGTGAAGTTTGGACTTTTTGAGAAGGTCATCCACATAGTCTTTGATGATTGTATGGATAAAGTCATGGAAAATATAGGTCATGGCACATTGGTAGGTTGATCTAGCTTCTTAAGATCGAAGGGCATGACTCTATAATAGAAATTCCCTCATGGGGTGATAAAGGAAATTTTATGCTGATCTTTAGGGGCAATCAAAATTTGGTTATAACTCAAGAATCCATCCATGAGTGGCAACATATCATGACCTATTGTGAGATCAATAAGTTGGTCAATGCTAGGTAGAGGAAAGTCATCCTTTGGGTAGGTGCGATTAAGGTCATGAAAGTCCACATAGATACGTAGTCCCCTTGTGGATTTAGTGATAGGCATGATGTTCAAAACCCATTGAGGATAACCAATTGGTTGAATAAAGTTGATATAAAGGAGACATTGGAGCTCTTTTTGACAAGGAAATCTATGCGAGGATGCATGTAGGAAAATTTCTATCTGACAAGATTGGAATCATGATTAGTCATAATGTTGTGGGTGGCAATGGTTGGGTTAATATTGGGCATGTCAGAGCATATGGCCAGGCGAATGCAATATTTTAGTCCTAGAGGAAGGTAGAGAAGTCTTGTAGTTCTTCAGGGGTGAGAGTTTGGCCTAGTTTGACAACATGGGGGTTGTTTGGAGAGCTTATGTCAATATCTGTGGTGGGTTCATTCAACATGTTTGAGGTCTTTGGAGGTAAGTATTTTTGGATGGAGGAATCAAGTGCACCAAGGTAGGTGAGAATATAATCATCATCTTGGCACTGGACAGTGTGAATGGTAGGAGAGTATTCTCCTACCAATTTAGGATGGACTAAAGGGATAGATACAAGTGCTCATTCATTTTGATAATTTAGGGGGTTGAGGGTAATAATGTTTAAAAAAAAGTTAGGTGGGATGATCTCCTCATCCTTACCAATAGGTGGAGTGGGTGTTAGTGAGGAAGGGGTCTCTTCTTCAACAATGGTAGGGGTAGTTTGTTTGGCTTTCTTATTATTTGGTAGAATGAAGCCAAGGCCGTGCTTCTCATGAGGATTTTGGGTCTCAATCAAGGTCAATGTGGGTGGGCCATGTTCATATCATCCTAAATCAAATCCATTCCAGGCACACCTGTGAAGGTATAGTTTGGTGAAGTCTAGGTTGTCTAAATAAGAGAATGTGGAGCTGAATGGTTGAGGTGAAGAGGTAGTGGTGGAAGCATTAAGTGGATTGCTAATTCCCCCATAGATAAAGTGGGTTTGATAGCTTAGAGGCCCTAAGGGGGTAATGGATCTAATGTTGGGTTCATAACCTAGTTGGTGGTTGACCTTTTTGTATTCTTGGGGAGTTTGGAAGGCATCAAGGGTGAGGAGGCGATATCATCTAAGGGTAAGGCATTAAAAAGTGGGTTCCAAAGGATCAGTGATTGGTATCTAGTCTATAGGGATAGATTAAATAGTAGATGTCTTAGTGGAAGGGGAAGTAATGGATTTTGCTTCTATGGGTAAGGGCTTGGTGGTGTTTGTTTGTAGTGCTTTGGATGGAGGTAGGAAAATGTCATTAGGTTGGTAGGTCATATTGCATGTTGAATAAGGGCTAGGGTCAGCTTGTATGGTAACAACTTGACCTTCATGTTCAAATTTGACATAATGATGAAGGGTGGAAGGTACATAAACCATGGCCCAAATCCAAGGTCTCCCTAGTAAAACATTGTACTGAAATTCACCTTCAACCACATAAAAGAGTTCGAGGAGCATGAGAGCTCCTAGCCAAATGTGAAGGATGATGGTTCCCAAGGTAGTGGTCATAGTGTCATTAAAGGATCTAAGGATGACTGGAGTTTTGGACATGACATTATCCATTAGCTTGAGTTACTCATAGGCATGAGAGGAGATGATGTTGATACTGGATCCCTCATTGATCATAACCCATTTAATGCAGGTTTGATTAATGTAGGCTATATTAAAAAGAGGGGGATTTAGGTCCTTGGGATGGATAGAAGGTATCTATGAGTCCTTGAAGGTAATAAAGGTGGAGAGTTGGAGAGAACCTATGAAGGCCTCTATAGGTTGGGAGTCTCTTGGTCTAAATACAATAGCTTGCATAACCTCTATCATGGCCTAATGATTGTGTGGTGAGGTGGAAATGAGCTCATAGAGGCTCATATTAGCTAAGGTCTAGTGAAGTTGTTTAAGATTGACTCTTCTAATGGATTCAAAGTGGTTATCTTCCAAGGTGCCTAAGATGGTAACTTTGGGCTTAGTTGTAGATATGGAGGTTTGGATCTAGTTTGGTTTAGGGTGAGTTGGTGGGTATGTTCATGGAATAGACACTTTGGCCTTCCCTTTATCCTTTTTTTGTGATCGTGTGACCACATTAATGGTATGGACAGAGAGGCAAGGTGTGATTGAGGGTTGGGTAGATTCTCTATCATGCTGAGGTAAGAGTGGGGGATTAGGAATGTGTTAGTGAATGGATATTGGGTGTATTGGTGGAGGAATAGATGGAAGGTCATCTAATAAAAGATCATCCTCATCATAGAGTTAGTGGATAATGTCTTGAAGATCTTTGCAATTTTTTGTGTCGTGCCTAGGTGTCTTGTTAGAGGAGCAGATTTAATGATCATCGTACCAAGCTGACTTTGAACCAAAAGGATTGAAAGGTCTAATAGAAGGTAATGTGAGGTAGGAGGTCTGCAATAATCTTTGGATAATGGTTGTATAGGATTTTGATAGAGATAAGAAAGGTTTAGGGATCATAGTTTAGGTTGGTAAGATGGGCATGTTGGTGGAAATAGGTTTGGTGAGAGATGGTTTGGGTAAGGTGGTGTTTCTAGTTGATGGTTTTGGTCTGGGTATGTTGGTAGTTGGGGTGGCTGAGTTTGATGGTCTGACTATTAGTAATATAGGAAGGACTAACACATTAGATAATAAGTGGGCTAGCGTAATCAACAGTATTAGATGACATGTTAAAAGGGGGTTATTTTTTAAGCAAAGTGAAAAGGTGAGGCCCTAAGATAAAGGGCAAGGTAAAGGGAGATAGAGTCTTAATCATGAGGCCTTTTAATGTTTTCATCCTCTTGGTTGGTGTGTGTGAGACCTGGGTATAGGCTTGGGTGAAATTAAGTCTACTTTCAAGGATGGGTGAACCAAACTCTGAGTAGGGAAGGTACCAAGAGTTTTGAAAGGTTTGGTTACTGATGTGGTGACTATTTTATTTGATTGAGAAGGTGAGGGGTTGGTAGAAGTTTAGATTGGTTTAAGAGGTGGTAGAAAGATGATGGATTGGTTAGTTAGAGGCATGATAGAAGGTTTAGGTTTATTGATGTAGGGAATCCTTAACTATTGCTAGAAAATGGTATGATCCATGTCTAGTTTTGTATCCATACCTAACTTTTGAACAAATTTGGAAAAAGGTTTGTATACTGGTCTAGCCTCCATGGTAGAGAGTGCTGAGGAGACACCTATGGGTTGAGGAGGAGGGTTGATAGCCTCATTTATTTCCTCAATCAAGGGAGGTAAGTTCAGGATAGGTGGCTACTCCATGATGGGTGTTTATGAAAAAATTGCTCCCCTAGGCATGATGTCCATAGTTGTGGCTTGGTCTTTAGTCAGGGGAGATGGTGGGCTAGGAATGGATGTTTGTTCAAGTTGGATATCTAAAGGGGTGATTGACAATTACAAATTATTTATGAGTGAAGCTAAGGAAAAAGGAACCTCCTTGGTTTGGGCCTCCAAAGGAAGGAAAAGTGACTCCACAACCTCAGTAGATGAAGTGGGGGAAAAATAGGTAAGTTGGATGATAGGCATATTGAGGACCGTATTGATCATGTGGGCATCATGAGAATATTCAGCTTATTTATCCTTGACTTTGATAGGGGCATGGTTGGGAAAAGGTTTCCTGAAGATGTCAAGAGATTGATTTTGAGGGGCATTGGGATTATCCAACATGAGTTCCCCTTTATTGATAAAACTTTGAACAACATTCTTAAAAGTATTACATCAGTTGATGTTATGTCCAATTACCTAATGAAAATAATATAGGTCATTCTCATTATACCAAGTAGGTGCTAGATGAGAAGAATCAAACTACTGTAAAGGTTTGATGGGTGGAAGTTGTATAAGGTTAGCTTTTAGTAGCTTCTCCAGAACTGAGGTATAAGATTCTCCAAGTGGAGTGAATTATTTTTTATTACTTTGGTTTGGGTTCCTTGTATTTTTTTTGGAGGTAATGGGAGAATTTTGTTGATTGGCATTGGGTGTAGGGCCAATTTTAAGGATGATGAAATTCATGATTCCCCTAGTCTTGGTTTTGGTATTGGCTTGGTTACCTAGTTTATAGGAAGAGGTTTCGTTGGTCTTGAAGGTAGATTTTTTGTTTTGTAACTTCAATTTACCCTCATATATGGCCCAATTTTCTAGCTTATATACCATGGTAAAAGCCTAATTGAAAGTTTTGAAGCTTTGGACATTCAACGTAGAAGATATATGTTTGGCACAAGCTTGAGCAAAAAGTTCTATAAGTTCAGGTTGAGGCAAGGAAAATGAAAGCTGATTAATCAAGCTTCTCCAACAAGTGAAAAAATTGACAATGGAATCATCATCAAATTTCTTGATATAATAGAGTTTCATGATAGAGACCTTCTTGGAAATGTTAATAGAAAAATAATCTAAGAAGACTTGTGCTAGTTGGGTGAAAGAAAAGATGGAATGCTTAGTGAGGGAACTATAATAGTCGAGTGCTGGGCCGGATAAAGACATGGGGAAGGTTCAAAGGATAAGGGCATCATTATAAGAAATCATGTAACATGCATGCCTAAAATCCCTAAGGTGTTTCTGGGGGTCCTCCTTAATTTAAAATTTGGTAAATTTTGGAACCTCCCATTGAGGAGGGTAATGTTTGATGGGGACAGAAGGATGCATAGGTTCATTAAAAATATGATAATAGGATAGGATGTTATGATCCCATAAAATGAATGACTTAAGGTTGGTCATCTTGTCCATGAGTATTTTCATAGGTTGGTTTGAGGTGATGCACCAAAAGGATTGTAAGGTTGATATTGTGGTTGAGGTTGGGCAACATATTGGTAATTGTTTAGCAGTTGAGAGGCTACCACATATTAGAATGTGGATGTTAGAGGTTGGGTAGGGTAGGTGGATGATGGTGGTTGGGTAGTTGGTACATACCCTTATGGGTTAGGGATGTATCCTAAATTGGGTGGAATGGGTAACTGCTGAGGAGTCCCTATGGATTGGGCATGGGTGGTAGTTGGGTTAGTGACAAGAGGTGAGGTAGTGACCTTTGTGGTAATGGGTGGTGAAGTAGAAGGGATAAATAGCCCTAAGCTTGGTAAAGGGGTATTTATCGATGGGTTAGGTTTGATAGAGGGGAAGTTGGTAGTGTTGGTGGTGGGTGATCTAGTAACAAGTGGAACATGATGGGTTAATGGTTGGGTTGTCCCCAAGGTAGAGGAGTCATTAATATGGGTGAAAGGTGTAAGGCTAGCAGTTGGTTGGATAGGTTAGTTTTCAGCTATGGCATCAAAGGGGTTAGTAGATGAAGATTCCTAAGTGGTCAAAGGTTGGGTGGTGATAATGACAACAGGGATACCCCTCATAAAGTGGGATGGCATGCCATAAATAGGATCTAAAGGTGAAGTTGAAACTGGGATATGGTGAGGGGAGGTGTTAAGATAGTGCTAAAGAGAAACTGGATTATTATCTAAAAAAGTCGTAAAATCCATGTCTCCTTAGGGAAATACCCAAGGAAAAGTATGGATTCTCAATGGACAAGGTGAATCTTCTACCTCAGAGACATAATCCATAGATGAAAAGGTAGAATAGGTTAATTTAAGTGATGGGTTATGATCTACTAGGCCTCTTCATTACTAGTGAGTGAGAACCATACAAGAAAAAGGAGAGAAAAAATAATTAAAAAATCACCACTCAAACAAGAATAAGACAAGTAAATGATCAAGGCAATCAAGACACACACTATGAAGTACATTAATCCTAGAGGTTGGTTTTAATCTCACTTTTGGCTTATGTCTTAGTTTATGAGAATGTGTGATAGAAATTGGTTTTTGGATCAGGTAATATAGAATTAGTTTATGGTTAGTTTTAGGTTGCTTAGGTGCTCAAAATAATCTTTATTAGAATCAATACATAGCTTGGTATTGGGGCCTACCCCATCACTTCATAGTCCTACAATGATAAAGGTGTCAGGTGTTTAGCCAATATATATTGATATCTAGAGTTTATATTCAACCAAAGAGCTGAGTTAGTTCTCCCTTTGGTAATGACCTCCAATTAGGATTGCTGGGAATGGGTAAGGTGACCGCTAGGTGATGAAATATCAATCGAGACTTGTCTCAAATTATTTTGGTGTTTGATTGATGAAAGAGGTTTGGCTAGTGTGTGCAACAAAAGTGATGCTACGATAAGATTACTATGCTTTAATTCAAAGTGAACTAATGTTAAAAACAAGCAATGGATGTAGTTAATTTTAAACCAAAAGAAATTTTAGTTTTAATTATGTGGACATATAGAGAGAAGAGCATACAAATGCAAAAAAAACGTGAGTAAAGACTCTAGGTCCCACCGAGCATGCTAGAATGCTTCATGCAAATTTTCACTTAACTTCTAAAGAAAGAGAGAAAAGAGAATTGATATGGTTATGGTTGAAAAAAAGATTTTGTTGTGTGCATGCTAAATCAAAATATTGTGAAGAGATCCTCTTTTACAGATAAAAAACACTAAAGCAAACTTGTTTGGTTGACATATAGTTGGGTGCATTGCCTAGCAATAGCTAGATCTTAGAAGTGAGAACTTTTTTAATGGATGTCAATCCACACATTTAAAAAAATTAAGTTTATAAAATTAGAAAGAAGGTACTTTCATCAATTAAAGAAGATTCTTAAAGCTAAACACAAGAATGCTTATTACGAAAATAGACTAGAAATGATCGAATTAGTGATAAACTAATTAATACTAGTGCTAAGGGGTTGGGGTATGCTTCAAAAAATTTGAAATAAGTTTTTTGGGTGGTCAAAAACACATAAAATTAGATTTGATTGGGTGTAGGTGGGTGAAAATAGGGTGCTAGTTTTTACTACCATAGGTGACCATCGGTGGTTGGGGTGACCATTCGCAGTTAAGGTGACCATCAACGGTGAGGTTGATAGTCAATGATTGACTATGGAATTTTGGGTTGGATAAATAGATGAATGATGTGATCCCACAAATGGATTTTAAGATTGGGCAAGGGTTGGATTAATTTCAAAATGGAATTAAAGCATGTGAATGTTGACAAACAAGTACTTATCTTACCAAAAGTTGGTTTGTGGGGTGGTTGATGTAGTTATCCTGTTGGTAGAGTCTGGCTTGATTTTAGTAGATTAATGGTACCTAATAGCTTGGTTGAGAGGTGACAATAAGCTGGCTCCTAATAAGATGGATGATTCCTGATAATGCTGATAATGTTGATTGAATTGTAAAAGAAAACTCTTGAATACCTAAGCCCTTGATAATTATTGTAAATGCATTTAACCTCCCAGACCTCTCTCTCTTATAGGTACAAACAAGAGGTGGAAGTGAAGGTGTCACTGGGCCATCTAAATAAAATTTTTGCATGCAAAGGCTTGCAACTAGAATTAGACAAGTTATATTTATAAAAATAATGTGGGTGGTTTGCATATTGTCTGTTAAGAGGTGGATTGTGATCATCAACAGTCAGGGGTTCCCAAGGCTAACTATTGATGGTCACCCTGATCATTGATGGTTAGGGTCTAAAGGAAAAGGGTCTTAAAGGCCAGGTTCACTTAGCTTGGTGAAATTAGGTGTAGATGGGTTTGGTGAGGCCAGATAGGTGTAGGTTGGTCCCAAGGGGGTCCTAGGTAGGTTTAGGGGGATTTTTGACGTTCAAAAATGTAGGTGTGTAGATTTATGATGTCTACACTAGAAGACCACCACCACACTGATGTACTAAAAATAAGGGCATGCAATGCATAAAAGGAACCTATAGGATCCTACCCTTAGAGTTATAATGCAAATTGTTTCCACTAAGGTCAGAGGGACTGACCAATGGAAGGTGGTGGATATGGACCACCTTTACATTTCTCACCAAGTGGTTCATGGCATGCAATACAATTAGGTAGTATATTTTATCCAAAAGATAGCTAAAGATGCATAGAAAGTGCATAAGATGCGTGAGTATAGGTTTCTTTGGGGGTTAATCCTCATATTGATAGTTTTTGATGAGATCAAGGTGTTTGACTACAACTCATGATCATTCAAATGGGTGTACCCCTACTCACAAGTCCCCCACTGAGTGCTTCAAGGCTTTCACTTATCCCCAACACATTACCCCAATGTATAACCTGAAGATGAGGTACTGGTTTGATAGGATGAAGGTGGATTTTAGGAATAAATGGCACATTCCCAAGGATTTGCCCACCTTGACCATAGATCAAGCAAAATTTCCTATGAAGCAACACTACTCCTTGGTGTACATTAAAATGAAACCTTTAGGAAAATTTTTGACATGGCTTAAATTGCCATGTGCCTTATCTATGCACTACATCAATTTTATCAACACGATTTATGATGCATAGTCAATCATTTTTTAAGGAAAATGGATTGATGTGGAATGCCATACCCTTTGAAAAATGTTCATATATCCAGGTAAAAGGGCCTTTTCAAAGAGAGGGGAAACAAACTTAAATGACATGAAGGTTAAGAATATTCTGGTCAGGGAGTAGGGCCACAAGCTACTTTAAATGTTATGGCGCCACTAGTACCCTCATGATGGAGACCCCAAGGAGAGGCTCCACTAGGCATCACAAGTAAAAAAGAAGTGACTAGAACCAAGTGCTAGCACAAGTGGGTAGTAGACCCCTCAAAAATGATAGAAGATAGAAAAGGTGTAATCCTCTCAAACCACTACTTCTTGACCATCCATAACACATCAAATTCTACCTCACTCCTCACCTTCTCCACCTCATCCTTCACCTTCACCACCTCCGCCATCTCCATCTCCATCTCACATTTCATCACCATCTACTTCATCTTCACCTTCTCATTCCACTCCTTCCCACTCACCTAACCTGAACCCTTCATCTCCTCATCCAACTTACCCACCTTCTCCTTCTCCATGACCACCTTCACCTCCACCTTCTCTAAATACTACCTCCAGATCAATACCACAATACCCTCCAAGTCAAGTGCCCCAAAGGGACCCCTCTTAAAAATAGATTCATAATTTAGGATCGGACTCAGAGAAGACTCCATCCCTAGTACAAGAGGCCCCATCTAATGATCAAGTTGATACTAATGGAATGGGAGTGGATGAGATGGCCCTTGAAAGCCATCAAGAATTGAAACTTAAGTGAGACCTAAAAAGGAGAAAGGGCCAATTGAGGGGGAACATGAATAGAGAGGGTTATCCACTCTACGTGAATGATACCAGTTTGATGTAGAGGATAAGAACCTCTAACTTTGGAAGCATTTCCACACCAAAGATGTAACCCCATAAATAAGGAAGCAATTATCCTTCATTTTGGAAATGTATAACAAAGATCCCTAGTTTGATATTCCTTTGGATTGCATTTTTTATAGCCTAGATGCTCCAAGTCTGCTAGACCTTATGAGGATTGATCCACGATGGCTCTCACCAATAATTATAAGTGCCATATTTTTGAAACTAGCCATGAAAATGATGCACCAAAACATTTTTCAGAATCAAACATGTGCATAGTGGAGAAAAAAACATGGTAGAGTTGTAGAAATGTATAATAAAGTATATGTAGAAAAGAAAGCACTAGATGCGGAAGTGGCCTCCTTGAAGCAACAAATTCAAGAGGCCACCAAGGCTAAGGTAAGGGTTTTAAACCTATGCAAGATAATTTTGAAAGAAGAATTGACACTTACAGATGGTGTACCATTGGATGGGGATGCCATCAAAAAATTGGAAACATTGGTTGAGCTATTAATCAAGAAAAATAAGAAGTGCCCTGCACCTAGAGATGAGGCCCAATAAATAGTTGAATAATTCACCACAGTGGTAGATATATGTAAAAGTATTTTGGAGAGAGTTAGGGAGGTTATCACAATTTTAGATGGCATTTTTTTGCACATGACATTCCCAAATAAAATAGTAGAAGCTCGGTTCAATGATGAGGAGGTCCTGAAGTAGCAAGTGACTGATGCTACCCTATTAATAAAATACCATGTAAAGCACATGAAAGAATTAAAAGATGTTAAGATGATAGAAGATGCCATTAATAAACATCATCAACAAATAATTGCAATTTTTGACATAATCCAAGGATAGGTTGATAAGGAGGTCTCCAACTTAGAAGACGTATAGAAGGAAACTAGTACAACCCTGGATGAATAGGTGAAAAAGATTGAGACTTTGACTCAACCTGAGGAGTTGAAAGAGCCAAAGGAGGCCATTAAACAAATAAATACCAAAGTCTTCAATGCATTATCCCACTAGGATGGGTTGAAAAAGGAACTTGAGCAGAAGGGGCTAATTTTTTTTGGAAGACACTAGTATGGCTTAGTCTGCGATGAACTAAAGACTTAGTGTGGGGTGATGTTGACCCCTAAAGTTTGTATAAGTATTATTCTATTTTTGGTACACAACACAGAGGGACCATTGCCCGTTTTGATGCAAGTACTGACATGACATAGGAGGACCATGGCACATGAAGACCATGGATTGTAGGAGTATTATGGCACAAAACTTACCAAGCATAGAATGATAATGGTGTAGGAGACCTAGTGCAAGAGGACCCAATCAAAGAAGAATGTGTCACAAGGGACCTGAGAATAGAAGACTCAGAAAAAGAAGTGGGAGAATAGGGGAGTAAAAGGGAAGTGGAGCATGAAGAATGTAGTAGTTAGAAGATTACTTTGAGGACACTTTGACCCCATCAATTAGAGGTTACATACCAACCTATAAGGAATGGAATACTTGGCCACCAGAACATAATATAGAGCAAGCATCTAGGGGCACATAGGTCTAATTTTATATGAAAAACCAATTGTAAGAGCCATGACTTTTAGCTTGTTGGGAGTCCATGTGCCATTTATCCATGATAGTTAGAATATTGACACTTGGTAAGGGAAAAACAAGTATAAAAACCCCTATTGTAATCATTTACGAGTGTGGACCTTTGGAGAATAGATGTAAGAGTTTGTCTTGTAATTTGTTAAGCAATCAATGAATAGTTAGTATTTTCCATAACTTGTGATGATTCATGAACATTTTGAGTGTTGAATAATGAATATGTTTTATTTCTAAGTCATGGGTGTCTTTTCTTTTTATTGCTACTATTGAATAATAATGGTGATCCTAGTTATCATAGTAGTTAAGTCTAGAATAATAAGGATAATAGTGGTATATTTATGGTATTGAATAACTTAAGATTTATGTTACAAGGGATGAATAAACATATAAAATTATGCTTCAATGCCTTTGGGAACTGATCTTTCATTACATGCTTCAGGTGAGCACACGAGACTTACCTCTCATGTGATAAAGGCCAGTGTGCCAGCCTGTTAGGGAGAAGCTTCAGTGCCTTAGTATAACTAACTAAACAAACCCAATAAAACTTGTGTGTTTTAATAAATGCTCTAATGTTTACTTGATTCATCTATAATTCTAATGAATACTCAACCATTTCTCTATAGAATGCTCAGTGTGCTTATTTTTATTTATTAATGGCATAGAATACATGTATATTTATAGATAAATTAAATTCAAATTAAGATTCTACTAGTGTCTGTAGACACCTAAAACTGGCCACCAATGGCTTCATATTAGACTTTAGATTGATTATTACCAACATTTACAAATCAAGCCTAAGAATCTCTAAACATCTCAAATTTAGCTTCATAACATGTTATTTGGCCTATAGCTTATTAAATGGGGCAAATGCACACATATAATTAATTCAAATCTTGTAAAATGTTAAAATGTCTAAACAAAATTAATTAAAATGCAAAACCTAATCAAATGCCTTATTGAATTAATCCATGAGCAATTAATGAATTATCTAAAAAAAAATTCAAAAATCAAATAATATCATAGGAATTCATAATTACCTTTTTGTGAGTTGTCAAATATCTTAAAATATCTCAACATGTCTATTCATTGCTAATTATGACCATTTGACACCTTTTAACTCTATTGAGATTAATTAACTCGCCAAGGTTAGGTTTGAACTCATTCCAAGCTCTAACTACACTCTAAATCACCTTGAATTGGGGTTTGTTGCTAAACTAGGTAGATGCAGGATAATGGAGGACAAAAGGTAGGTATAAAGTGACACTTGTTTTTTTGAAAATAACAATAGTTAAACTTGGAGAGAATATTAGATGTACTTCTAAAAGGAATTGGACAGTGATATACGAACATTAATTGTGAAAATTTGAATGTAGTTTCAAAATATATAAATTTTTTCAAAACCCAAATGATAAAGGTGTTGAAATAGATGCATTTATGACAATAGGTTGGTCATTTTTTGTGAAAATATAAGGAGATTGCATGTGTACAAACACACTTTTTTTGAGTAAATGATTGAATTTTTGTATTAAACTTCATTTATAGATAGGTGAAATGTTGAAGATTGTTGAGAATATTTTTTATTAATTTTTTACAATATATATAATTTTTAAATAATTTTACAAGTCAAGAAAACTAGAAAATTAAAACTGCAAGTGTACAAATACAACCTTTTGACCTTAAATTCATGAAAATCAATTTTTTTAAAGCATAGTTGACAATGTGTCGATTGTTGACATATAAATTTTATAAACTTTTGATTAATATTCAAAAAATCATATTTATCAAAAAAAAATTCAAAAACTTCTAAGGGAATTTGTGATGATAAATATAGTCCATAATGAAGTATGTTATGTATAAATTAAGTAATAATTATAAATAATATTCCAGCATTAAAAAGAATTATATATTCTAAAACTAGAATTTATCCTCTACAAACCCATATGTATTTAAAAAAAAATAAAATCTGCCTGATTAGATGTGTCGACAAAGATAAAAAAGATTCCTAAATTTTCTAGAAACTAAGTGGGCTACTCCATGACCAGTTTCAAGTTAGGTTTAGACCTCTTTAAACCTGTACCCAAGACAAATTTGGAGGGAAAACATAAAAAAATATTAAAATGTTTAAAGGGTATATGCCCTATGTAAAGGATAGACACCCTTTGTAAAGGGCATGCATCTTTTGCACAGGGCGTATGCCCTTTTGAAAGATGTTTTTTTATTTGCAACTAGAGGTATTTGTTTTGCAAGACATGTATTTTTTTTGTGTTTTGCAAATAGAGGTATTATTTTTGGAAGCATATACTTAGTAAAATAAATGTTAAGTATCAAAATATATTTTGATACTTTAAATTTATTTTACTAAATATAACAATTTATGGCCACTCAACATCTTCTGAAATTGATTACAGAGTTGTAGGAGTTACCATTTAAAAGTTAGTTTTTCAAATTCCATTCCAATAAATACTTAGTTTTCAAAATTTTAGGATCAGAAGATAGAATGAGAAATGAGGTTAAAAATCATGTTACGTATGTAATAGATATTTATAATTGATTATGCCCCATATTTTACCTAATTAAGTATGCCTTACCTACTTTACCTACTTGAGTATGCTCTACCCAATTGAATACCCAGGCTTGAAGGTGGATTCTTAAATAATTTATGAGTTTTTTAATCAATGGGTCTATCAATATGCATACATGACTACCATATATCATGTAACTTGTAACATACCTATATTCATGATACAATCACTCATACATGACATCTATCACATACCTATTACATATATGTATGCATTCACTCATACATGACATCTACCTATAATCATGATATAATAACTTATACTAGACATGAATATAACTAATTACCCTAATAGACTCCATTCAAAATAGAATAAATCAAAACACAATTTAAATTCATTCTAAAAAGATACAATTCACTCTAAAACAAATGTAAGATATATGGTCAATCCATACATTCTTCAATTCCAATCTCATGTATTATTCCAAAGTCACATAGAATAAAGTCATATTCTATCACTCCAAATTCACATAGGACACTCCTTTATTGATCCTTATAATCCCTAATCACTCCTTCATCAACCATCATATTCACTTATCATCCCTATTCATTCCCTTACCAGTTCTCATTGTCCCTCATTACCTATAATCACTCCCTCATTGGCTATCATCATCCTTCATTATTGTTAATCAATCCCTCATCAATCCTCATCATTCATCGTCATCCCTCATTGACATTGATCATCCTTAAAAAATCCCTCATCAAACTTCATCAACCCTAATCATACCTAATCACTCTCTTATGATATTGAGCATCATCCCTAGTCACACTCTCATCATCCCTAATAACTCCCTCATTAACCATCATCATTTCTTATCATCCCTAGTCAATCCTTCATCATCTTTCATTAGAACCCTCATCATCCCTAATCATTCCCTCATCAACCCTCATCATCCTTAATCATACCTAATCACCCCCTCCTCATATATCCTCATCCCTCATTTTACCTAACCATTCCCTCATTATCCCTCATCATACCTAATCACTCTATCATCATCCCTAGTCACTCCCTCATCTATTAGAGTGTGTTCTAATCTAGTATTCAATATAAATTTATTTCAGACTAAAAAATATATTTTTTAGATGAATCTTGAATGGTTTTCTAATTCCTTTTATTTTGATTGGAGTGTACTAGGGTGACTATTCTCATTCATGTCTAGTAGATTAGATAGGGTCATGATGGTTTACTCTAGGGAGATTGTTAAATTATTTACATGGTGGAAATAAGATAATATCCTCTTTACATTTGCATGGAAAGAATTCATTTTGAATGATGAGGGATGATGAAAAATGATGATAGATCAAAAATTATGATGACACACCACAATTTTGAATGCACATCTTCAAATCAAAATTGAAACTTTTGAGTCTTTTCAAATCACTCTCATATATCTTAAAAAAAAAATTATTTATAGATGTTTAATTTAATCCAATCATATATTAGTCTTGTGAAGATCAATGAATCTGTCTATTCCTTCATTGGTTATCAAATTACACCATGTGTCTGCACTGATTCTTCCATTAAACAATATGCAGAATCTTGTTCAGGTATATTACACCAAAAGAACATCTTCTTCTTATATTTTTTAACCAATTCCAATCATCCTCCCAAAATTTCTCTTTTGAATAAATTTAGTCTTTGCCCATTGAATTTTTATCTCCAAAAATCGTGTCTCTAACCAATATAATTTATTTTGCTTAAAAGTCACCTTTCAATCATAATTTGAGTCTAGTAGATATTCATATAAATGTCAAAAACCAATTTATTATATTTAGGAACAACTCGGGTCACATTTTCCCTTATGAATTTATCAATTCAATTTGAAACTTTAATATTGGTCTCTTTACAAGACCAATTCAATACCATTGAATACATAAATGATCAATTTGATGGAGTATTAACACTACAAACTCTCATTAGACTATTCAGACCTTGTCATATTGGCTTAGTTTAAAGTACTCCACATAGATATAATTACCATTATATTTTTGATTCTCATAAATACCTTTCTCGAGCTCCTCACCTTGAATGCTTCACTTGGACACATCGATGAAGGACTTTTTATCTTTGTCATTCTCCAATGTTTCACAACATTTCTTGGATATTTTACATTTATCTTTGAATTTTATAGTCTTATAAAAGATAATATTTATACTCACACAAAAAATCATTTGGAGTTTTGGAGAAACATTCCAATTATATCTATATAGCCTTAGCAAAATATAAAACTCTATCTATCAGACCCTATCATTCTCCTTAATTCTATCTGAATTATGAAAATGTAATTCTTTTTTTAAAGTTGCATATACAAACTTCTATACATCATTAAATGCACTCTAATCAATTTGACAAACTCAAATGTGCCTGGAAATAGTCGATTATTACTGTAGGATTTTTACCACATCCATCCTCAAGAAGATTCCTACAAGATTTCAAAACTTCTATGAGTTCAATATAAACAACTACAAATTATTTGGATTCTTTCAATGTCAAGTCACATAGCTATAGTTCATGATTTGAATAATCATAGTCGATGTGTAATTGTTAATTGGTCCCAGTATTTGACCATTTATAAATGAATTAAGATGACTTCTTATAGAACTATTTTGGGTATATCTAATAGGTCTAAGAATTTAACAAATCTAAAACAATTAATACCATTTTGAAGACAAGTCTCAAGCTTTATACCTCACATTCCATGCAAGGCTACAAAGGTTTATTATGTTCTTAGTGAATTATCAATCCTCCACTTGATGTTTGATTTACATTTATAGGCATATTATAGACATTGCTTTGAATGACTTCCTTCATTAATCACAAATATAGATTTGTATTTACAATCTCAATACATGCCTAAAGGCTCGAGGTCTCCTTTTTTACTTAACCATGACTTGCTCCCTTCAATGGCTTGTACGACCTATTGTTATTGTTATTATTATTATTATTATTATTATTATTATTATTATTATTATTATTATTATTATTATTATTATTTACAAGACTCAAAACTTATAAAATCTCTTTTTTCTTTAATTCAATCTATATTCTTGCTTCATAATGTACAACTATAGAATTAAGATAAGTCAGCTTCCATAATCTTCTCCTATTCTACCTCACCTCATCTCTATCTCATTTAGATTCTAACTTTGTGGAATATTTCATTTACATGTGTAAATGATTTTTACATTTTTACAATTTAATAATAATTATTCATTCTTACCTGACACAACTAACCTAATACCTATAGTTATTCAAAATATTTTTACCCCTATCTGATGCTCCTATATCAAAATTTTAGGCTTGGAAATTTTCATGGGCTCCTACTCATGAAGCTTTTGATTTATCCTTGTTGTCACCACATTATTTTTCTTTGTCTTATACACTCAACTTTTCATAGAAATGAACCTGTTCTTTTGATCCACACCTAAACTTGAACTTTTTATTTTTCTTTCAGTGATTCATTAAACTCTATTCTTCAAAGTCTTTAGTAGCTTTATGACTACCAGTGTTCATCATTCTATTTCTCTCTTTCTTTTTATTCCTTTTTCTTCTCATTTCCTTCTCATCTACAAGCATCTAACTTTCTAGTTCAATTCCATATGAAGCTATATATTCAATCTTTGCATGCTCCTATTCAATTGCACGAACTGGTTCAATTATACCAACTTGCTTAACACACTTTTTATTTACATGCTTTGTGTCATACAAAAATCCTAGAAGATGTTCTCTGGCTTTAGCTTTCATACTCAATCTCATTCCTATCTGAACTTGGAACCATTCTTGATATTCCTTTTTACTTATCCCTGCATCAAAAAATATTTTATCTTCTTATCTTTGGTATAAGGATTCTTAATTCTTGGAAATGTTCATGAGTTCTCTTGTGAAATATTATCTCGCTATACCTAAAAAATCAACAAACATGTTAGATGAAAAATATTTCAATGTGTTCTTCCATCCCCATTCTTGAGGATTTTCATCACTGACTTGTGTATCTTGAACTTCCTTTTGCCTCAAGATTTCTTTAGTTTCAATCTCTCCAATGAGATTATCAATTTTCTCTGAATATTCATCTACTTCTAATGTAGCATCTAGCCTTGTATGAGGGTTAAACAATTCTTCCAACATCCTCATTTCTTCTTTTGGTGAGAGCTCATCTATCTCTCCACTTTCTTCATCAAACTTAGGACCATCAAACTTAGATCCTGTATTCTATTTCGTGTTACCTTTCATCTACATTTTCTCTTTTGTGGAAATTGATTTCCACTCAACATCATTCTCTAAATGGATTTCATTACTTGAATCATTAGTCTTTACCAAAGACATAAAATTGGAAATTTTATGTTCTTCATATTGTTTCATCACTTGTTCTGGCAATCGCTTCTCTTTGGGTGTCAAATCTGATCCTCATCCTTTCTAAAAGTTAACTCTTATAATCATCTCATCACTTGATTCATCAATATTTTCAATTGAATTATTCAAAGGATCATTATTCAAATAAATTTCTTTACCTTTCACTTCATTGTTATTACTCTTTTTCTAAATTCTCCTTGGGCTTACCTCTGTCCTTCTAGTCTCTTCTTCATTTCTTTTAATAGGTGGAGACATATTTTTATCCTGAGTTGGTCCAGACTTTATCCCAAAATTTTCTTTTTCTTGTACTAGTCTTCTATTTGAATTCCCAATTTTAATAACCTTTTGATTGAATCCTGTATTTTTCACTTCAAAAACTAATTTTTTCATCCATTTTGGAAATACATACCCATGATTTATTACAAGTTGTAGAGATTTAACATTGCCTTCATTTTGATTCATCTTCACATCAATAAAATTATTTTTAGATATAATATTGAAATCAAAATTTGACTTTTTAATTACCTGTTACATGGTCTGCTATATTGTCTCATTCTTTTTGATATTTTCTCTTCTTGTAATCACCCTTTTTAGGGGTACTTCCTTGTGTGATTCCTTTCTTTCTTCTATTGGGATGCTATCTAGAGCATCATGAAACTCTACACTTTCTTCCATTTCTTTATCAACATGTTGAAGGATTTCAATTTCCTTCCTGGGAGTTTTTACAACTTGGTCTTTTTCACTGTCAAAGTCATTTGTCTTCATGGGTGCTTTGCTTGCCCTATTTTTTGCAAACTATAAGGCCTTATCTTTGACCCTCTTTTTGAGGTTCTCCTTTCCTGCATACAAAAATTTAAATATAATGTTAAATAACCAGATCAAAGACCAAAATGTCCCTTTAAGTGCCTCCTTTGCTGACATTCTTCTCTTGATTTCATCAAGTGATTCTCTCTACACTTTTCTCTCTCTTTTGTTCTCCTCAATGAGAACCTTCTTCTGCTACTTACCTAGAAAATCTCCACTCTTCAAGCCTTTGTGGCTTGTTTTCCTCATGGCAATTATCTCTTGCCTTCTTTTCTTGATAAGTGACTCTATAGGCCACTTAATTCTTCTCTTCAAATTCTATCCACATGCTTGGCTTCCTTCTTCTGACCTCTAACTCATTAAAATCTCAAGCTCTAACCTTTTTAAGTATAATTTGAGATTGATTATTTCTTTCTCTGTTTCTATTTTACAAGCTTGCAAGCTTCCTATTTGCACCTCAAATCTACTGCTATGTCTGTTTGTTAAGAGCAAATCCTGCCATAATTTCATGGATCCACACTTGCATAAATCGTTAGTTTCAAAAATAAATCATTTCATCTATCAAATCAAATCAAACCCCAAGAACTTATAGCTATGTTACCACAATTGATGACACACCATAATTTTGAATGCACATTTTTAAATCAAAATTCAAACTTTTGAGTCTTTTTAAATCACTCTCATATATCTTTAAGAAAACATTCTTTATTTATAGATGTTCAATTTAATCCATTCATAGATCAGTCTTGTGAAGAGCAATGAATCTATTTATTCCCTTCACTGGTTATCAAATCACACCATGTGTTTATAATGATTCTTCAATTAAATAATATGCAAACTCTTGTTCAACCATACTACACCAAAAGAACATCTTCATCTTCTATTTTTTTTTACCAATTCTAGCCACCCTCCCAAAATTGCTCTTTTGAATAAATGTAGTCTTTGTCCATCAAATTTTCATCTTTAAAAATTGAGTCTCTAACCAATAGAATTTATTTTGATTAGGAGTCACCTTTCAATCATAATCCTAGTCTGGGGGATATTCATATAAATGTCAAAGACAAATTTATTATATTTAAGAACAACTTGGGTCATGCTTTCCCTTATGAATTTAGTAATTCAATTTGTAACTTTAATATTGGTATATTTACAAGACCAATTCAATACCATTGAATACATCAATGATCAATTCAATGGAGTATTACCACTACAAACTCTCATTAGACTATTCAAAACTTACATGGCATATTGGCTCAGTTTGAAGCACTCCACATATATATAAGTATCATTATAGTTTTGATTCTCATAAATACCTCTATTGAGTTCCTCAACTTGAATGCTTCACTTGGACATATTGAAGAAAGATTTCTAATCTTTGTCATTTTCCAATGTTTCACAACATTTCCTAGGTATTTTATATTTATCTCTGAATTCTATAGTCTTATTAAAGACAATAAAACTTTTTGATACTTACACATGAAACCATTTGGAGTTTTAGAGAAACATTCCAATTATATCTATATAGCCTAAACAAAAGACAAAACTCTATCTATCAGACCCTATCATTCTCCTTGATTTTGTCTAAACTATGAAAATGTAGTTCTTTTTTAAAAATTGCATCTGTAAACTTCTATACATAATTAAATGCACTCTAATCACTTTGAAAAACTCAAATGCACCTAGAAATACCTGATTATTACTATAGGTTTTTTACCACATCCATCCTCAAGAAGATTCTTATAGGATTTCAAAATTTTTGTGAGTTCAATATAAAAAACTATAAATTATTTGGATTCTTTTAACGTCGAGACACACAACTGTAGTTCATGATTTAAATAATCATAGTCAATGTGTAATTGTTAATTGGTCCCAATATTTGACCATTTCTAAATGAATTAAGATGAATTATTACTAAACTATTTTGGGTATATTTAATAGGTACGAGAATTCAATAGATCATAACCAATAGCTCCTTTATTCAAACTTTTCCATAATATACCAAATTAGACTCAAGAGGAGAATGGATGCCTAAAAATTATCAAATTTTAACCCCATTTAAGATTCTTTATTTCCCCAAATGGATCCTATATTTGAATCAAAGATCAAACTCAGTCTCATAGACTAGTCAAGACCAGAGATAAATAATTATCAAAAAACCTTTGTACTTATTTCCACCAAAACATCATGTAGGATAAAACCTGATTTGAAATTCAACAAATCTTAAATAATTAATCCTAGTTTGAAGACAAGTCTCATGGTTTATATCTCATATTCCATTCAAGGCTAAAAAGGTTTATTATTTTCCCAATAAATTATCAATCCTCTATTTGATGTTTGATTTCCATTCAAAGGCCTATTATAAACATTGCTTTGAATGACTTCTTTTATTAATAAAAAATATAGTATTGTATTTACAATCTCAATACAGGCTTAAAGGCCAGAGGTTTCCTTGTTTACTCACCCACGACTCATTCCCTTCAATGACCTATACAGCCTATTATTATTTTTTCTATTTACAAGACTCAAACCTTAGACAATATCTTTTTTCTTTAATTAAACATATATTCTTACTTCATAACGTACAACTACAAAATTAAGATAAGTCAACTTCCATAATCTTCTCCTATTCTACCTCACCTCATCTCCATCTCATTTGGATTCCAACCTTGCGAAATATTAAATTTGCATATGTGTAAATGATTTTTTACTTTTTTACAATTTAATAATAATTATTAATTCTTACTCGACATAAATAAATAAATAGCTATAATTATTCAAAATAATTTTACCCTTATCTGATGTTTTTGCATAAAATTACCTCTTTACATTTGCTTCGTATTAGGTAAAATCCTTCTTCTAGACACAATTATTTCCAAATCATTGAGTGAAAGGGCTAGAGCATTTTGGATCTTCTCATGTTTGTGAGTTATTATCAAAGAATTATGTGGTTCATGAGTATACATTATTAACATTTGTGCCATTGAGTTTGTTATGTTATGTTTTCTCCTTGCATTGAAATCTTTGTACTTGTGTAGGAATTATATAGGAAAGTGGAGAGGGGGTTGAGATGAACAACCAATGCTTACATCATTCATTTTTAGTGTGGTATCCATAATGTATGTTTAGTTTTTGTCATTTAGGTTTCATTTTTAGGGTTTTGGGTTAGGGGTCAGGGTTTAAAGTTTATAGTTTAGTGTTTAGAGTTGATTGTTTGGGTTTTGGCATTTAGGTTTTAAGGTTTAGGGTTTATCCAGTTTTAGGATTTAGGGTATATGGTTTTGGGTTTGTGGTTTAGGTTCAAATTTCAAGGTTTATGGTTTAACACTTAGGGTTTAGTGTTAAGAGTTTAGGGGCCAAGGTTTTGGGTTTAGGGTTTGGGGTTTAATGTTTAGGGTTTAGGGTTTATGATTTTGAATTTTGTGTTTAAGGTTTAATGTTTAATATTAAGGGTATAGGGTTAAGTTTTTATTGTTTAATGTTTATGATTTAGGATTTTAGGCTTATGTTTTGGGATTTAGGGTTAAGGGATTAAAGTTTAGGTTTTAGGGCTTCGGGTTTAGGGTATAAAGTCTAGGGTTTAATGTTTTAAGGTTCAATGTTTAGGCTCTAGGTTTTGGGGTTTAGGTATTATTATTCTGGGTTTAGGGACAATGCATCAGGGTTAAGTGTTTAAGGTTTATGGTGTTTAAGGTATAGGTTTAGAGTTCAAAATTCAAGGTTTATGGTGTTTAGGGTTTGGGGTTTGGGTTTTAAAGTTAATGGTTTAGGTGTAAATGGAGTGTACTAGGGTGATTAGCTACATTTATGTCTAGTATGAGTGACTATATCATGAATATATAAATATGTCATGTATGAGTGACAACATACCTATATGTAATATTAGGTATGGGGTAAATGTAATGTTTGAATGACCATATCATTATTATATGTATGTTATAGGTTAAAGTCTATAGGCTAGCAATTTATGCATATTGAGAGACCTAATGATTAAAGAACCCATAAATTATTAGGAATTCATCTTGAATCCACATTCAATCCTTTTGCATGAATGTCCCTAGTCACTCCTTTATCTATATATGTTAGGATGACCCCTATCCTTTTAAGACATGGCTTAGCCAATACCCTCTCTCATTTTTATATTTAGGTGATTACTTAAGATTATGGTTTATGGATAAAGGTTTAGGATTTATAAATTTAAGGTTTAAGGTTTATGGTTGATGGTTCAAGATTCATAGCATAGGGTTTAGTGCATATGTATTATTGTTTAGGGTTCAAGTTTCAATGTTATGGCTTAGGGATTATGATTTAAGGATTATAATTTATATTTTATGCTTAAAGGTTTGGGATTTATGGTTTATGGCTAAAAAGACCAAGATTTTAGCTTTTAGGGTTTGGGGCTTGGTGTTTGGGGTTAGGGTTTTGGGTTTATGGTTTCACACTTAGGGTTTAGGGTGTAAGGTTCAGGGTTTTGGTCTTGGGGATTTGGTTAAAGGTTTGGGGTTTGGAACTTAGTGTTTCATATTTAGGGTTTGAGATTAGGGCTTAAGATTTAGGGTTTGAGATTAGGGATTAGGGTTTATGGTTTTGGGTTTGAGGTTTTAGGTTTAGGGTTTAGGGTTTATGGATTTAGGTTTAGTGTTTAAGGTTTTGGGTTTTGGGTTTTTGATTTAGATTTAAGAGTTAATGTTTAAGGTTTATGGCTTATGGTTTATGGTTTTAGGCTTGGGGTTTAGGTTTAAGGGATTACATTTAGGTTTTAGGGTTTAGGATTTAGGATTTTAGGTTTATGGTTTGGGGTTTAGTGTTAAGGGCTTACATTTAGGTTTTAGGGTTTACGTTCTACGATATAAAGTATAGGGTTTAATATTTTAAGTTTATATGTTTAGGGTCTAAGGTTTAGGGTTTATGGATTATTGTTTTTAGTTTAGGGCTAATGTATTAGGGTTAAGGGTTCAAGGCTTAGGGCTTAACATATAGGGTTTAGGTATATTAGTTAGTGTTCATGGTTCAAGGTTTATGGCTTAGGTTTTGGGGTTTAGGTTTTAGGTTTCAATGTTAAGGGTTTAAGGTTTAGTGTTTAGGGTTATGGGTTTGGGGTTAATGGTTTAGGTGAAAAAGGAGTACACTAGGGTTATTATCTGCATTCATGTCTAATATGAGTGACCATATCATGACCACATGAAGATGTCATGTATGAGTGATCGAATACCTACATATAATACTATTTATGTGGTAGATGTAATATATGAATAAATGTATCCTTACTATATATAATATAGGTTACATACTATAGGATATCAATTTATGCATATTGACAGACCCATTAATTAAAGTTCATTTTCTATGTTGAAAACAAGTTTGTTAAGAAGAATCCAAGGTAAAGATAACAAACTCCAAGTATAGTACATCTCCAACTTTATTGATTGAGTATAAAACTCTTATGAAGGTCTAATGTTATTATGTAAACACTATAAAATACTTACACATAAAGTTATTTAAAGCATTTGATAGTTAAGCCAAGTCAATATCCTTCCAAGTAAGTAGATTAGGCCATCCAGACCTAAAGAGTAGAGTTTCCATTGAATTCTAATTCTTATGAAAGCAATAAAGGAAATTGGTTTCTTATCCTCAGAGATAGTCTCCAAACATATTAATAAATATTTATAATAATCCTTTGATGAGCTTAGATTAATAACACCTTTTCAAGACCAAACATGCTTATACATAATATTGTATCAGTGTTTAGGACTTAGTCAAAATTTTGGGCACTTTGGTTTTCTAATTGGTATCTTGAGATTGTGTAAGGATACCTATGAGTCTTGTATCACTGTATTTATATCTTCATCTAGTTTTTGATTTGAAAGAGTCCAAAAATAAGGTAATTATATAAATCTTTGTATCAAGTCCTTAAGAGGTAGAATTTAGCCTAATAGGCCTATAAAGGGTACAATTGTTGTCATCTAAGTTTTGAGTTTAATTTATTCATACACTAAGAAGCTTGGGTCAAATAATTGGTGAAACCCTCATAATATTTTTCAAAGAAGTGAGGATGTACAATTAAGTGCTTTAGGAGTCAAAAAAGGGTTTTGCTTGAAGGTAGAATACTACTTTGGGATTGAGTACCCTATTTTAACTCATTGAAAGTGTCTTTTGATCTGAATATAGAGGCTAAGAAGTCAAGATATAATACTAAAGAATAAATTCATTAGTCTTTCAATACCAATACTTAGAAGACTTTTTATGATAGACCAAGATATAATTTATGGTTAGGAAGAGACCTAATTGCAAGCAAGTTTCTAGAGGACCTTGAAGTAGACCAAGTTGAGTAAGTAAAACACTTAATTTGACACCAGTAGGGAATAGTAATTATAAAGATATGGCTTGTGTATTTAGGTAGGGCATACACCTTGAGATCAAGCCATGGATTAATTATTTAATCAGGTAGAGCATACTCAAGTAGATAGGGAATACTTAAGTAGATAAAACAAACATGTAATCCTCAATGGTATAGATCTATTACATACGTAACATGATTTATAACCTTGTTTCTCATTCTATCTTCTGATCCTAAAATTCTAAAAACTAAGTATTGACTGGAATGGAATTTGAAAAATTAAATGCTAAATGGTAACTCCTACAACTCTGTAATCAATTTTAGAAGATGCTGAGTGACCCTAATTTTTTATATAAAGTAAAATAAATTTAAAGTATAAGTTTAATAAATGTAAAATTATACTTAACATTTATTTTACTAAATATATGCTTACAAAAAAATACCTCTACTTGCAAAACACACAAAAAAATACATGTCTTGCAAAACAAATACCTCTAGTTGCAAAAAAAAAAAAATCTTTCAAAAGGGCGTACACCCTTTGAAAAGGGTGTACGTGTTTTACAAAGGGTGTATGCCACTTTAAAGGGTACACACCCTTTTCAAAGGGTATGTATTCTTTGCAAAAAACATACACCCTTTAGGTTTAGGACCGACCCTTTGCTAATTTTGCATTTTTTTTTTAAATAGGGCATACACCCTTTACAAATAATGGATTATATTTTTCATTGTGACATGTTTTTTGTCCACCAACTTTATGAATCTATCCAACTTCTAAATAGAAACCATTTCCTATGGAATTTAAGAGAGAACTTGAGCATAGTAAAGATATAATGCAAGATTTGGTGCATAACTCAAAGCTATAAAGTTATAATGCCAAAATCACAAGCCAAGCCATCAAGCTACATCAAGCAAGCATGAGCCAAACAATGGTGCCAAGGAGAGAAGGAACCACACAAATACATTTTCCAAATATTTATTGAGCACAGTCCAAACAAGACAAGCAAATAAATCTCTTAGAGCATTCAAGGAAGGTAAAGAAGTTTTCATTATTTACATTTTTGTTGTAGTTTCAATTGGTTTTATTCACAGCCCCCCTATGATATAGGAAAGTGTTATGCATGTTAGTGTACTTTTATTCAAGTTTTATTAATTTTTCTAACACATGATCTAACCACCATTCTTAGATTCATTGATCACAAATAACATGCCTGATGGGACATTGAACACCCACATAACAAGGAGATGAAGATGCAACTCATAAATTCACAAATGAATGCTTGAATATCTTCAAATTTGTAGTTTTAGCTTTGATTTTGCCATATTTTTTAATTATTGAATTAACTTGGATCTGCATAGAGATCGACATTGATTAGGCCTAACCGATGTTATTTTTGTGTGATCATCATCGGTTCTTCCCAACCAAGCTTGATTATGCGTAACCATCATTGATCGGTATGCAGGGTAAAATACAATTTATAAAACTTGTATTTTGAATCTTTCTAACATTCATTTTCATGATTTCTTAGTTTCATTATATTTTATATTCTCTACCTAATCATTATATTTTAGGGTTTGAGAAGTTTTTATCATATTTTGAGCTAACCTTACATTTCCATATTGTGTGGTTTTGCCTTCAGTTTCACAGGTGATTGATGTCGGTCTTAGTCAACCGGTATTGGTCCTTTATTAATGTCATCAATTTTCTTTGAGATAGACCAACATCAGTTGCCTTAAAACTGACATCAATTAGTTTTTACTGACCATGGTCACTATGTTTTCAAAAAACAAAAACCTAAGAGCTACTTTTCCAAAGTGTATTTACTCACCATTAAATTTGCTTCAAAGTAGGGGGAGACTATCTAACCCTTGTAGGTCCAAGACATGATTTGAACAAAATTTTTCAAGTTTAGACTAATACACATTTCATTTTGGGTGTTTAAAAATAATTAGCTAAGTCTTGCATAATTTAATTTGGTGCTAAAATGAACTTGTTAGATCTTGAACATTTGATCTTTGATACTCAAAAGGAATTAGAGTTTCTAATGTATTTAAACACTTGATTTTTGGTTCTTAAAATGAATGGCTAAGTCTTAAACACTTAATTTTTGGTGTTTAAAAATAAACTTGTTAAATCTTGAATATTTGGGTTTTGGGCTTAAAATGAACATAGGTGGTTTTGCTTAAGGTGTTTTGTGAAATTATTTTAAGTTTTCACACTTAAGCTAAGGGGCCAAGTAAATAAATTCATCACACATTTTGATTTGGTGCCTAAAAATAACATTTACTTTAATCACAAGTTGTTGAAACTGTTTAATATTTATTTGCTTTTACAAAATGAATAGCGCATGTATGCTCTCCCCCACCCCCTATAGGGAATTTGGGTGACCAAAAGTGCCTTTTAATTGAATTTATGCCTAGTATAAGGCATGGAAATAAAGTTATCCAGGATCTCCCTAAAGCATGTATGGTTTGGGTGATCTAAAAGCAACCCTAAAGTCTTTTATTTTCATGCAATTTGACTTGTAAAAGGGATGTCATTACCTCTCATGTGTTTTATAGGAATAATTGACCTAGGGATTCATCTCTTTATAGTGTTTCAACCCCATTCCATAACAAGGTATAAAAATTAGGGTACATATACTACGAGATCTAGGGGGTTGAGCAGCTAACCTCTCCTTTCATAATGAAGGTTTGAGACAAGTCTAGTAAAATAGGGGATTCTATTAAGAAGTCCATGGATGGAATCATCATGCAAAGGAATAGACCCTTGCATGATAGTTTGATTGGTATGAAATCAATTGACATGATAATTCTCTTGTGTTAGCCACACTTGGGATCAATCTAGACGGTCATAATTTATAAGTCTTAGTCAACCCCACTTGCCACACCTTGATAGGATTTAGGATGATATAATTAGTTGTATTTTATAATTTATTCTTAAAACTTATTTTTGTTTATACCACATCATAAATGAGTTTGTTTGTCCACACTACTTTTTTGTTTGAAGAGGTGTTATGTCATCTGTTTGACACCTTGCTTTAACTTAGACTTTTCATGTTGAAAATGTTGTGTGTGTCTCTTGATTAAGACAAGTAACATTATACTTCCTAAATAAATTTAAGTTTTGAGCCTTAGAAATCTTTGAAACAAAACATTATTTATATCTTTTGAGAGTAGTAATGCTGTTACACTACTCAAAATAATTTCATAGACTTGTCTTGTCTTGTGTCCAAGTTTCATTTTAAAAAACAATCACATGTGTCTTATGGAATATTTATTTTAGTGCATTACGCTGTTCAAATTTTCCTATCTTGTTGGTCATTAAATCCTAAGTTTTCCCAAGTTTATTTTTTAATTAACTTTTACAAATTTAGATCCAAAAATTGATTGATTTATGTTTAGGCTTTATCTTATAAGGGTTGATACACAAATACTTCTCTTTTGGGTTACATAACTTAGGTTAATTTTTGACCCAAAATTCAAAAACTATATTGTTTGTGACTTTTTTGATAGAATCAGTCTATCTCCAAGTGCATTTTTTTTAGTGCCTTATACCAAGTTGATGGAGTTTATGTCTAGAATCAAGTGCGTAGTTTATGCCAAAGTGTTTCATGTTTGTTAGATTAAAATCATCCTTTTGTTTCAAGTCTAGATTTTGACACTAAGTTTGGATAATATTCCTAACACATGCCTTGTTTGAGCCTATTTTTTATGCCAGGTTTGGCCAAAAGACCTAGCAACTTTTACCTTTCCTAGTTTAGACCTATTTGGAACATCTTTGGACCTAGGGTTTGGCATCTTGTTTTTAGTTCATTTATTTGACCTTATTTATGTGAGACATTTAATGTTAGACATTTGACATTATAATATTTTTACCAAGTCTTTGAATAGAGCTTATTGGAGATATAACTCCATTTCTTAGACCAAGCTAGACTAAGTTTGAACCATTTTTCCTTTGGCCATTATTTTTAGATTTTGTAGACCTCCATACATTTTTGTAGAGCATTATAATTGAAATGGATATGTCTAGCTACACTTATGGTGGAGTCATGTACAATCCAAGTTATGATAGAATGGTTACACAAAATCTAAGTGGAGACCCTTACTAGGATAATATTATTTATGAGTAGGATCCATACCCTCCTTGTAATACTCAATATGGGGAACAAATTCAAGATACATAAAATGACTTTGTTAAATACCCTTATAAAGATGATGTTGTTTGGGAGATGAATTCTTATCCACCTTAAAATAATCAATCTAGGGAAAAAATTCAAGAACTTGCTTATGCTCCATGCCAAGATCTTTATTGGGATAAGGATAATGTTATTTGGGTGGAGGATCCATACCTTCCTTAAAATAATCAATTTAGGGAATAAATTCAAGAACCTGCTAATGAGCCAAGCCAAGATCTTTACTGGGATAAGGATAATGTTATTTGGGAGGAGGATCCATACCCTCCTTAAAATAATAAATTGAGGAAAAAATCCAAGATTACCAGCATCATTTTTGATGACACCTTTTGACTGATTGACGTATTATACTCACCCTTATGTGACCATCCATTCTCCCACCTATACCATTAACCTTCCTTCAAATTATGTGAGCTACCAAGCTCCAGAACATCCAAGTAATACCATTTATATTTTAGGACCTCATCATTTTCCTTGTGTAAGCAATCAAGTTCCATGATGACCTTTCATTATCTAACCTGAACCTTTATCTTATGCGAGCAATCAAGCTCCACAACAACCTATCATTATCATTCCATGACCTCATCCTTTAGCTTGTGTGAATAACCAAGCTCCACAATGCCCTATCATTATCCAACCACTAGTTATTCCTCATTTATTTCCAATTTTTCCCCACTTTAGAAAACCCTTACCAATTATCCATCCCCAACTAAGCCAATTAGTACCTTTCTAACTAAGCCAATCATTCAAGGACCAAATTGTAATGAAAAATGGTATTTTACAACTAATTGTAAGCTAAGGCCAAGAAAACTAACCAAGCCACGATGTTTTTGTTGAACCAACAATTTGTGATAAGTCAACCTATGATGAATCACCTTCTATTTCTATATGTATTGTCAAGGAGTCTCACTCTAATGATCCAGTCTTTGCTAAGTCATTTATTAATTATTATAACCATCTTTGGGCAAACCATTAAATTAACCATGTGCATATTTTAAAAAAAACCTCCCATTGATAAGCCAGTATTTGAGGAGTTGTATCTTAACCTTTTTACCATAATTAAGAGGTCTCACTTTGACAAACCAATCTCTATGTAACCCATTATGCCATCATAGGGTGTTACTTATCCAATACCAAACATTAAATAAGACATAATTATAGTGACATCCACACTAGATAAAGAATAAACATTGAAGTTAGGTTTTATTCTTGAACTGACATCAGATTTAACATTAGAAAAAAAATAATGTCAGTCTCAACATTGGACTCAGATTCCATTGAGTTAGAATTAGGTTCAAAATCATGATATGTTAATGGCTGTTACAACATAGGTTACACATGCCTTGTAGATCAATTTGATTATATTTGTGATATTTTCATAATTTTTGAGGATGATTAATGTAGCATCGACATAAGTTCTCCTAGTATCTTCTATGAGGATTATGCAGCTTTTACCCATTCCATTACCATTCCATCTATTATTACCACCAACCAACATAGCCATTATATTGACATTCCATCTCCCACAAATGTTGATTGGGACCAACATAAATATACCTTGTTGAACTACATCCATGGTGACATATCAATTGAAGAACATAAGGGAGGCCAAGACCAAATTTATGTAGAAAAATAATAATCTTCTAGTGAAACCTTTATGGAGGCACTAGGAGACAATCAAATTTAAAACTTAACATCTTCTAGTGAAACCTTTTTGGAGGTGCTAAAAGATAATTAAATTCAAAAGTCAACATTCCTTAGTAAAACCTTCTTAGAGGTGCTATGGGATAATCAAGACAAATTTATTGGTGAAAAACTCTTTTAGGTGCTAAATATTAAGCACAATAGTAATTCATTTCTTGATGAAGACATTAGCAAAGAAGAAATCAATATAGCTTCCACTCTACAACCTAATTAGATGGTAGCTACTCTCAAGCCCAAACAATAGAAAAATATGATGGTCCTTTCGAAAGCAAATTCAAAAGTCTTTGGCCCCACCACATCTAAATTTATGTCAAATATAGAATCAACAAAATTATGTGTGCCTAAAAATATTGATCTTTATTTGTTTTCCACCCATAATACATTCCATTATCATCCACTATTCCATTTCCAGA
Organism: Torreya grandis; assembly: GCA_037957365.1. Taxonomy (NCBI): domain Eukaryota; kingdom Viridiplantae; phylum Streptophyta; class Pinopsida; order Cupressales; family Taxaceae; genus Torreya; species Torreya grandis. The sequence continues at coordinate 2,289,564 of JARHVA010000178.1, forward strand.
ACAAACCTATCATCCAAAATTTATCTGTATTTACCATCCCTTTTTGCACTTTCCTTTGTAGAGGCTACAAAGATACCTTGTCTCAACATTTGAAGGAAACATAATCAAAAACCAATGAAGATCATAGCAACATCATTTGCATCCATATCTATAACCAGTTCTTGATAGAGAAACTATTCAGATAAGGTGTGGGATAACAATTTACATGATTGATTATTCTGATTGTATCATTTGTTGATTAGTTCATGCATTTAAATCAATAAGAACACTAAAAACATTCATTTAGGCCAAAAACATGTAACATATTATTTTCATTTGTCATTTCCTTAATATTTTGATTTTACCATTCCTTTTGTCATTAATTCCTAACCTGCCATTTTCCTTATCACTTGGGAGAAACCCTATTACCATCTTATCTAATTACCATCATCATCCTAAATAATTCCATACCCTATACTATTTTACCATGCAATTATTATTAGACCAAATCCTATTTTTAACTGTCCTACCCTAGCCTGTTTTGATCTTGTTTATTTTAGGTTCTTCTCATACCTTCCACAAGGGGATTTCGATCAAGTTTTAATAATTTTTGAATTTTATGTTTAAATGATAGTTTATGAAAGTAGTGTGACAATTTATATGGAAATATATCTTTCATTCACGTTCACCTTTGACCAGTGCTATTTGATTATAACTACCCATGGTCAAATCAGTAGTCCACCTTGTGTTGTTAATTATAATCACCTATGGCCAAATTAGTATCATAGACCTATGCCATTGTTTCCTAATTATAACCACCTATGGGAAAATTAGCAATAACACATTTTACCATGTATTTGTCACATCACCTTACCATTATTATTTTCATTTGCCTGGCCATTTTCTAGATTTGAGAACTTGTTACCTAGTCAAATTTCTCCCCACATTTTGTGTGGATAGAGCTATTATGACTTGAGGTCATTTTGGGATTATGTAAGTTATGCTCATCATGTTGAGGTAATCTTAGTGCTCCTTTTCATAGGCTCTCACCATTTTATGAGCAACCTAATATAATACTCTCACCATTTTGTGAGTTGGACCATTTAGTATCTCATAATTCCTAATCAGGTTGAGATGCTTAGAAAATTCCAAAAACATGTGCCTTATTTAATCCTAGTCAATCATCCTCGATCTACCCTGTTAGGGCAAAATTGTTAGGATGTTTTATGTTATTTTTACTTTCAGGATTTATGTATGTTTATTTTCTATTTGTTTGTTGACTTTTTTTTTTGTTGTTTATTGGTTTGTTTACTTGCCTAGTTATTTTCTTTTAGTAATTTTGCCTTGAATCATCTATGTGTCCATTGGGTGATTCCTTGTGCATTATTTTTGACTCTATCCATATTCATATGTCAACATTATCATTGTGGTTTTTATCATTCGTGCATTGTTTGCAATTATTTATTAGATTGGGAGTTAGTACTTATGCATATTTTAGCCAAGTTATCATGGTTTTCTATCATGATGCATACCATCACGTGCTACAACAAAAATCAAATTAGGAAGTATTACAAGTAGTGAAGTGATAAATAATTCTCCTTGGTGCCTTTGGGAAAATCCTCCCACCCATCTTGATCAAAACAACCTATTGACCATTCTAGTTATATCAATGCTAATAAGGATGAGCATCTCCACATTGGTAGGTACAACTGAATCCTTTCTATTGATCATTTATTTATTATTCTATTCATCTCTTTCATCACTTTGTGCATCCTCATGTGCCTAGTTATTTATGGATTCTTTAGTCATTATACCATCTCATCTATGTTTGTGCCCACTCATTTTTAATATGTGCAACATGTTATATCCTTGAGTTATGCTTGCCACTCTACCCTACTATGGCACAATTAAAACATATTTATTTAACCCCGATCATCTTAATGATTATAAATACCTATGGGAAAATCATTATTTTTTGATTCATCAGCCCTAACTGGGGCATATGCCATTTCCACTAATTATAACCAACTATGGGAAAATCAATATCACACCCTTTGTTACTGATTATAACCACCTTTGAGAAAATCAATACTTTTAAAATCAATTCATGCAAGCATTTTCTCATTTAGATTAATCTCACCCATGGGTTATTTTCATTCTTCTTCTTGCTTCTTTTTGATAGACCATCCATCAAACATATGATGGCCACTCCCTCAAGGGGGAATCATTATAGGCTTCCCAAACATTCTTTGGAGTTTTTTCTTCAACCATCATCTTTTTTTAGGCATACATGCCTTTCTTTCTCATTATTTAAGAAGATATTTCCGTGCCTACAACTTGAAACATCTTCCCAAATTGGTATAAACTATAGACACCTAAAACTAGCCACTAATGGATTCATACTATACTTTAGACCAATTCTTACCAAATCAAGCCTAAAAATCACTAAACATCTCAAATTTAGTTTCATAACATTCTCTTTAGTCTATAAGACTTATTAAATGGGTTAAATGCACACATACAATTAATTCAAATCTTACAAAATGCTAAAATTCCTAAACAAAATTAATTAAAATGCAAAACCTAATAAAGTGCCTAATTAAATTAATTCATGAGCAATTAATGAATTATCAAAAAATAAATTCAAAAATCAAAGAATATTCTATGAATTCATAATTACCTTTTTATGAGTTTTCAAATATCTTAAAATATCTCAACATGCCTATTCACTACTAATTATGACCATTTGACACCTTTTAACTCTATTGGGGTTAATTAAATCACAAAGGTTAGGTTGATCTCTTTCTAAGCTCTAACTACATTCCAACTCACCTTGGGTTGGGGTTATTTTCTAAGTCTATAAATAAAAGCAATTGCCTATGGAATTTAGGAGAGATCTTGAGCATAGAAAAGTTATAATGCATGATTTGGTGCATGATTTAAAGATATAGAGTTATAATGCCAAAATCACAAGCCAAGCCATCAAGCTACATTAAGCAAACATGAGCCAAATAATAGTGCCAAAGAGAGAAGGAGCCACACAACTCTATTTTCCAAAGATTTCTTGAGCACAAGTTGAGCAAGCCAAATGAATAAATATCTTGGAGCATTCAACGAAGATAAAGAAGTTATCATTCTTTACATTTTTTTTTGTAGTTTCAATTGGTGTTATTCACTAAACTCCCCTATGATCTAGGCAATCAAGTGTTATGCATGTTAGTGTGTTTTAATTCAAGTTTTCTTACTTTTTCTAACACATGATCTGACCACCCTTATTGGATTCCTTTATCATAGTGCCCAAATCAACATCAAATAATAACAAAATAAAAAAATAAAGAACAAGGTTCATGTGGATAAGAGATAGAAGGGATTACGCCAATGGGCCCAAGAGCATCATAATGGTAAAAAAAACCTCAAGAGCATCAATGATTCTCTAGGCACATATCTGAAGGGGAAATAGGTAGGAGAGAGAAGGGGACATTCATAAGGTGTTGGGGGTAGATGTGAGGGATATTATAAGTCAATAAATGTGCCAATAATGTCTAATTAGGGCCAATAATTGTTAACTACATAGACATCCTAAAATCATGTATTTAGTGGCTAATAAATGCACATGGACCATATTTAGTTGTGTATATTTTCCCCCACTTTATGTGTGTGCACATACATCTCAAATTAGAAAAGAGGACAATGTATGAATACAATTTTTTGGGTGCCTGGAGCTTCAGATAATAAGACAATGTACATTAGAATCTACAAAAATATTCTTTCTTTTTCTACACATGCATGGGTGAGTGACACATAATAATAATCTTGTAAAAATTTAAGAAATTAAAAATAAGATACCTAATTTTTGCAAGAAATATAATGGAGTCAAGCACCTTATCATATTCGGGCCTACATACATAAATAAAGCCTCGGATATAATTTTGAGTATAATTCTTAGTAAAATTTTAAATCAAACTAAATAAAATTCTGAGTTTAATACTAATTAAAGCTAGATGTTATCATGAGTACATACCCTTATGCTTGAAACTAAATTAATATAAATACATCCTCTATAGGAAAAATTGAATGAAATATGAGTTACTAGAATTTTGATGTAATGATGCATATGCCATATTAACATGTATTTGAATATGATGAGTATGTTATATGCACCTCTTTTGAGATTTGAAATGAACTTGCGAAAATTGCATATAAAAATAAGTGGATTAAACATAATTTGTAAGATTAGATATGAAATTGCTAGTGTACAACAAATAAAGATATCACCTTAATCGTAACAACCCCATTGAGTTTTCTTAGAATAGGTTAATTTTTTTTTCAAAATTAATTACACATATTCAACTAACAGATTTTATCACGATGAAATCTACAAAAGTGATCTTTAACTAAATACATTATTTTTAGTTAACCTTATAAATTTATATAAATAATCTCTTTAGCTAATGATCACCATAACAATAATATAACAAGAACATGTACAATGTTGATTATAAGAATAAAGACTACATTAATTCATAAAAGTATTGTTACAAATCCAACCATGATTGATACAATATTATATACAACTTCTATATGGTACATATGAATATGAATTATAAGGATGCATAGCATTAGGGATAAGTCTAATTAATCATCAACATCTGATTCTCTATCCATCTGATCACTTACTTGAAGTGATTTGCCATTCAACAATCCATGTCTAGTTCACTCTATCACTTAGCTCCTTTGGCTTAAGGGTATCTTTAGTATGAATCCCTATTTATTATATTATTCATCATATATTTTCATGACATTAATATCCTTCCTTATCATTCATATTCCATATCTATTTTATTCAACTCCTTTCTCTACTCAATCTTGTGTTATACTTTCGCTAGATTCCCACTCCTTAGGTCTCAAGGACCAAGACTAGAACTAGGTGACAAAGAGCCAAACTAAAAGAATGAATATCCTTAAAGTGTTATATCTCACCTGTCATTACCACTCTCAATATATCCCACTCATTGAAACCATCTTTTCCACTTCTCATGCATTCTACTTCGTTTAGTCTTATAGCCCTTTTCTTGAGGTTTACTTTTGATTAACCAAATTCAAGCACTCATTTGATGAAGTAATCAGTTTTATGAGATTTTTATGTCCTCTTTGAGATGTATGTAAAGTTTCAAGTCTTTACCATTCTCCTAGCTATGACTTCCTTCTTTAATTTACCCTCAAGTAGGCCTAATTAGCCCTTTTCCAACCCCACAAGCCTCAAATTTGTTCTATATAGAAATATTTCAATATAAAAACACTTTATTAATTTTTATCACATTAATTGAGGTAGGATTACAAGTTTTTGGATTTTTAGAAGGGTTTAATCTTTTAGAATCTTCAAAACCTTAGTTCTAGGGTTTCACCTATTTACAGGGGGCTAAGGCCATTAAAAATTCAATATCTTGAGTTTCATGAGGATTAAAGAGGTCATTCAACCTCCAAAAGTTATTTTTTGAGCTTACTCAACTTTTCATATAAGTTATATGCCTCCTTTGGCCTTGATTACTCACATAAACATGAGAATATAGGTCTCTTTTATCCTTTACATAATTGTGATAATAGGGGTTTACTTATGATTTTAAAGGACTTGTTCTATGGAATTTACGCCTTCTAACACCTTTCCCATGAATGTACCAACTATTTCAACCAATTCAATCACTAACACCCTCACTCCATACAAGATTAGTCTTATATTCTACTTTGATAGTGCACACAAAAAGATCTTCTATAGGCCTGCATTATCAAGAAGGTCTTTTTACACCTTTATAACGTATTCCAACCCCAAATACATACTATCAAGATTCAATTATATTCTCCCATCAATAATTGAATGCTATTTTCTTACTTTATGATCCAAGATACACTTTACTTCCTTCATGGTTGACTATGTTCCCTTGGGTCATTTACAGGGTCATTAACAACAATAGGGTTAGATTTCTCCATTTCAAGTTTCTCACACTTCCTTAGGACTTTAAAAACATTCTTCCCATGTTGAGACTACACTTATAGAATTAAAGACAATAATGACAACTTTATTAAGGTTAAGGAAAAAGTTTTAACTTACCACATATCATGCCAATGCCCTCAGATAGGGAATTCTCTATGGTACATAGAATTATTTAACAAAAAAATGTATCATTTAAGATCCTTATGCTCACTATCTTTCAACTCTGTCCAACTCAGGTTCACTGAACACAATCATATCCTCTTGGCTATATCACTGCTCTAGACACAACAATAGTAAAGCATGTAGGGGTCAAAGTACTCAAAACAAAGTTTATATTTTAATTTCACTTGAAACCAAATATTGTATCTACTTCCATACATTATTATACCTTGTTCTACCTTCTATCCACATCAAACACACCTTAGTATATTCACCATTCCTTCATTCAAACGTAAGCTTCTTCCTTGACCCCAAAATAGGGGTTTTCATTATCATTATAGTGTTGGGTTTCATAATATACAGGCACCTAATCAACTTTATTTTGTATTCCATCATCCACAGATGCCATTCTCTCTAGTAACAATACTTAATACTTATTAAGATACTTTATTTTACAATTCAATCAATTACACTTAGCTAATAAATCTCTTTGCAGACAAGGTTGTATAAAAAATAGGGTCTTGGGTTTAATCTCTTTATTGACTAATCAAGAGACTTGTTTTGTGTTTTTGAAACTAAAAAAAATATTAAAACTTCCATCATAAACATATAATGAAGGTTTAAAGCATCTATACTTACCATGCAATTCAATCTTGAAATACAATGACAATGTTCTTGAGACAACAATGGAGAGAGACTGTCAACACACAACAAGGTTTATATCACAACACACTCTTTAAATAACCCTTCCAATTTAGAGATATCAAAGATAAAATACTTATGGATTATTTTAATTCTATTATCACTTGTGGAGGATTGAATATGCCTCAGTCTTGCATCAAGATTCACCAATTTTAACAACTTGCTTGCCTTTCTCTAAATTTGCAAACCACTGTCCACCTGAACAACCTGCAAAATTTTCAAACTTGTAACTTTGACACCAATATGGATACAATCATGGACTATATAAGATAATCTAATATTTCCTTCTCACACATATTGAATGGAAACATACACCTCAACCATATTACATTATTCATCACTACATTCTCTATTACAAAACTTGTCCATTCATGGAGTTGAATCCTGCTAGAGGAGGTTTGCTTTCCATTCTTACATTTTCAAAATCTACTACCCTCTCTATTTATTAGATACCCCCTCTCCTCTATTCCATATATCTTATAAATGTTGTTATCCCCAAATTCTACATTACTTTTTGTGAGTTGGTTACATCTAGCCACCTTCACATAACTAATTCAATGTATAAGGGAAGCTTTTATACTTAGTTCTAATAATTTGTCTTAGAGTCTAACTATGAAATTTATTTGAATATTTTATTATGACATGAATGATCCCATTAACACTAACTTTACCCATCCAATCACTTCTAACACATAAATGACTCTCTTAGTCTCTATTACTATATCTGAATTTTTAAAATATTAGTTTTGGAGGGAAAACTCCAAACACCTTTTAAACTCAACTTATGACTCCTAGGGATCCCATATGACTTCATATACATGATTTGACCTTGAAAAGGTCTATAGACACACATCATACTCCAAATTGACACACTTTTTCCTACTAATGACCAAAACATGAAAGTTGACAACTTTTACTTGATATTCTTGCATCATACTCCCCAAGAGGGAGAAAACTTGAGCCACCTTATTTATTTTTTTGCCTTATAATTTATTATTTGATGGTACTTCATATTTTAGACACCTAAATCTGGCCACCAATGACCTCTAATCAAGGTTTTGGCCAATTTCCACCCAAAATGCATAATTTGGCCTAAAAATACTAAAACATGCTAAATGATGTGGAACTGACATATTCAAGTTTCGGTTTTGGCCAAGGTATCATTAAATGGGGAAATGAAATTTGTGGGCCAACTAACTTTGATCAGATCATTTTGAGTAAAAATGCCAATTTTACACTTGGGTGCTCTAGATTGCTCTTTCCTATCAAATCTCTTGCACAAGACACATGCCTTTGTTATTTGCTATTGATAACATCTGAAATGGGATAACAAATCCAATGCGTCTGACATTGACTTATAATTCCAATCTGATCAAATTTTGGATGAATAAAAAAGCATTCTGATCAATTTGAGTACTTTGTGCACAAAGAGATTAAACATGCTTAAGAGCTAATTAATCCAAATTAAAAACTAATGAACAATTCCATGGTAACTTGTTGAATAATTTGTTTTGAAAATGAATATTAAATATCTACATCATCAGGTGACCTCATTTCTTGGGAAGATATCCCTAGGTTATAAATGCCACAAATATCAGGATTCATGCCTCCCATTCCACATCAAATCCCTCCATGCCTCTTAATTACTCCTCTATCCCAAATATTGATGATCCTATTTATCAATTTTAATTGCATAATTGGATTAATCCTGAGTCACACATCTCAATCTTGAGATGGATAGTTCAAGTTGATTATGATCAATCTCAAAAATCTATAAATAGGAGGCTTTATCACATCATTTCTAGGACATGATTATGCAAGGTTATAATGCATAATTGATTACAAAGCTTCATGAAACTAGTGTTACCATGCCAAATTGATTCCAAGACACAAAGCCATAAGGTGCCAAAGAGAAGAGGAGATAGCCAAGCCTCCTTTGATGAAGACTTCATGAGCACAAGCCGAGCAAGCCACTACAACAAGCATTTTAGAGCATCCAAGGAAGGTAAAAGAGGGTTTATTTTATATTTTAGTTGTATGTTTTATTCATATTTGTTAACTAAGCTCTCCCTAGTGTCTAGGCCTAGAGATGTTATGCTATTTAGTGTGTTTCTTTCATTTTATTTTCATTTTGAAACTAACACGATACTAACCATCCTCTCTTGAGTCAAATTCCTAGTTCACATATATGGCACACCTGATGGGACCAAACACATCTCACACATGAAGAAGATCATGCTAAAATTTTAAAATCTTCATTTATATCATTAAAACTCTTGAAATTTGATTTTCTAACTTTGTTTTGCCATTTTTCTTTGTCATGGGTTTACACAGTAACCAACATTAATTAGTAAAACTGTCATCAATTGGCATAACCATCATTGGTCAGTATTGGTATAACTAATGTCGATTAGATAACCATCATCGGTTAGTAATTGTAACTTATGTTAGTTATATAATTGATGTCGGTCACTATGTTTTTCTTAGAAAACACAAACCTGAGAGTTAAATAGGCCATTTAAAATGCTTGGTTTGGGGTTATATGGACTCCGTTTTGGATGATTTTTTTTTTAAAACCATGTGTTTTCTCCTAAATTTTAAGAATTTGGCATTAATTTAGCTTCAAGTTTCATATATTTTTTACAAAATTTACAAAATCTATTTAAAATGTTTTTAATCTAACATATTTGCTTTTGGGGTGATGTCTTAAGGGTAGACAGGTAACTAGTAGATTTCAAGTTTGATAAATAATGTTTTAGAACATATTTTGAATATTTTAAAATAAATTAAGAACATTATTTTGGTGCTTAAAGTAACATTTAAGGTGCTTAAATAACTATTTTTAGCATTAGTTTTCAAAGTTACAACTAAGACTGAGAGGTCAAATGAACACCACCTCATTTTCATTTGGGCTTAAAAATGAACTCATCTTTCTAAGCTTTTTATCTTCAATAGTTGCTTGATCTAATTTTTGTTCAGAAAGAAGAGGGATGTTGCATATATGCTCTTCCATTTTCCCCTTTAGGGAAGCCTTAGAATCAAAAGTGTCATTCCTATTGCAAATAACCTAGTTTAAGGCCTAGAAATAAAGTCATCTAATACACTCCCCAAAAACTCATCAAAGTTTGGCTGACCTTGAAAATGACCCTAAAGTCTTTCTATTTCATGATTTCCTTATTTTTATGCAAACTTGGCTTATGAGGGGGACTTCATCACCTCCCATGAGTTATTTAAGGAAGTTTTAACCTAGGGTTTCATCTCCCAACATTGAATTCATTTGGATCCTAATTGGAGTTGCACACAGGATATATTTGCATTTGGGCATCGCACTACATTGAGTGAACAACAAGTTGTAGTGGTTGTAAAAAGGACTAGACGTTTTTACAACTAGCCAATGCCATGGTCACCCAATTTCTATGCTTTTCTTTTGCATTTTTTGATGTGAAAGTCATTACACAATTGATTCCCCTAGAGATGTTTGAAACTTGATAGTTAGTCAACCCCACATTGCCATACCCTTGTTAGGATTTGGATGATTATACTTAGTGTATTTTGGTCATTTATCTTGGTATCTTTGAGAGTAAAACTTGTTTGTTTTTTTGTTCATAAATCCATGTCAAAACTAATTTTTCTATACATCACTCTTTTGTCTAAAAGAGGCATTATGTTGGACATTTTATACCACTCTTGTGCCTTAAATTTTTTTCTAAACTTATCTATGTGTGTGTCATTTGAGTTGAGGAGGCTAGTGTTATGATGTTAAAATCATGTCAAACCATTTGTACCTTTGAGTCTTTTAAAACATAGCATTGATCACATCATTTGAGCATGCTTATGTCATTAGGCTACTCAAATTGTTTCAAGACTAGTTTACCTTGTATTAAAAATTATTTGTTTCAAACCATGTCATGTATACCATTTGGACCTTTGTCTTATGCTGTCATGCTGTCCAATCTTGTCTAGCCTATTTGGTCAAATCCTAGTTTTCAATGTTGAGTTTTCAATTAGCCTTGTCAATTTTGGATTTAAACATTGATTGATTTCTATATAGGACTTAATTCATGGGGCTAATACACAGATCTTTCTCTTTTGGGTTGCATAACTTTGGTTAATTGATTACCCAAATTTGAAAACTATTGATGGTTTATTTGTTTAGTACCTATCCTTATCATTATTTATGCTTTTATTTGGGAAAACACAGTCTTTCTTAAAAGAGCCTTTTGTCTTATGCCTTATGCCAATTGATCATGTTTATGTTTAATTCTATTTTTCAGGTCTATGTTAAAGTTGTTTCCAAACTTGTTAGATTAAATCAAATCACATCAACCTTTGTTTCAAGTCTCGATTTTGATGTCATTTGGCCAAAAGTCCTAGCATATACCTGTTTGTTTGAGCCCAAATTTTGACTCTACGTTTGGACAAAAGACCTAGTAACTCAACTTTTTCCTTTCCTAGTTTAGACCTTGTTTGGAACACTTTGACCTAGACTTTTGACATGCTAGTTTTTATTCAGACACTTAACCTTTTGTGCATATGACATTTGAAATTAGAGATTTGATGTTAGGTTTTTTTATGCCAAGTCTTAGAAAAAATAATTTTGGAGATATAGCTCCACTTTCAGACCATATTGGAGATATAACTCCACCTTTTGACCAAGTTAGACCAAGCTTGAACTATTTGTCCTTTGGACATAGTTTTTTTGGAGTTTGTATAACTCTAAGCCTTTTTGTTTCAAAGATTTCATAATTTACATGGATATGTATCACTACATTTATGGTGCAGTCACATAAAATCCAACTTATGATAGAATGGACACACAAAATCCCGCTAGGAACCCTTATAGAGAAAGATTTTCTAAGGAGTTTTATTATTCTCCCTACAATACTCCATATGGGGAAAATAGTCAAAATCCATAAAATCTAAATCAAGATCTTGATTGGCATGAAGAGGCTTGTGAAGAGGACTTTAAAGATCCAACTATAAATAATGTTGTTTGAGATATGGATCCATACCCTCTTTACAATAATCACTACATCAAACATAGTCAAGAACCAACTCATGACTGGGATGATATGGTTTATGAGGAAGACTTGGATGCTTTGGCTTATTCAAGTAATCAAGATCCACCACATCATACCATTTTTATTCTAGGACCACAATGTCACACCATTACCATACCAAGACCTTATCCTTTGGTTTGTGTGAGAAACCAAGCTCCACAATGCCCAACCATTTCTATACCAGGACCTCACCTTTGGTTTATGTGAGCAATCAAGCTCCACAATGCCCCTTCATCATTCCAAGACCTAGTCCTTTAGCTTATGTGAGTAATCAAGTAGCACAAAGCCCTATCATTACCATCTCAAGACTTTGTATTTTGGTTCATTGAAGCAATCATGCTCCCTAATGCCCTACCATTATCCAACTATAAGTAATTCCTTGTCTAGTACCAATCCCATCCAAACCTCAATCGATCCAATCATTTGAAGACCAAACTATGTTCAAAACTGATATCTTACAACTCATTAGAAACCAAAGCCAAGACAACTGACCAATCCAAGATTATTTTGTTGAACCAACCACTTGTGATAAGTCAGCCTATGATGAATCACCTATTGATCCTATACCAATTTTCAAGGAGTCTCACATTGATGAGCCAGTATTTGTTGAGTAATGATTATAACCACCTTTGGGCAAATAATTACCTTGACCATATGCCTTTTTTTATAGAGCCTCATATTGATAAGCTAGTCTCTGAGGAGTTATATCTTGACCTATTTTCCATCTTAGAGGAGTCTCACTTTGACAAACTAGTTTTTGTGGAGCCCATTATGCCATCATAGGCTATTGCTTGTCTAAAACCAAATATTCAATAAGACATCATTATAAAAAAGTAACCATCAGTTGACGAATCAGAGTTAGAGTCAGGTTCTATTCTAGAACTCACATCAAATTTACCATCAAAATCTAAATCCACATTAGTCTCAACATCAGATTTAGAGTCCCTTGAGTTAGAATTAGATTCAAAAGAAGAATATGTTCATGGTTGTTACAACATTGGTTACGCATGCCTTTCAGATCAATTTGAATACATTTTTGATCCTTATATAGTTTTTGAGGATGATTAATTTAAATTTGACACAAGTTATCCTAATATCTTCTATGAGGATTGTGCAGCCTCTCCCCATTCCATTACCATTCCACAGGTCATTACCATCAACCAAAATAGCCATATCATTGACATTCTATCTCCCACAAGTGTTAATTGGGATCAACAAAATCACACTTTGTTGGACTGCATCCATGGTGACATAATAGTTGATGAAGAGCAAGGAGGTTAAGACAACATTCATGTAGCAAAAGAATACTCTCCTAGTGAAACTTTTTGGAAGTGTTAGAAGACTATCAAACTCAAAAGTCAACATTCCTTAGTGAAACATTCTTGAAGGTGATATGAGATAATCAAGATAACTTCATTGGTGAAAACCTCTTTGAGGCACTAATAGCTAAGCATAAAAGTTCTTCACTACTTATTGAAGATAAAATCAAAGATCAAATTAAAATAGCTTCTTATTTATAGCCTAATCAGATGGTATCTACTCTTAATATCAAATAACAAAAAAATTTGGTGGTCTTATCGAGAGAATAAGTCTTCAGCCCCACCATAACCAAAATTATGTTGAATCTGACATCAGTAACATTACATGTGACTGAAGGTCCTGATCTTTATTTGTTTTTCCACCATTATACATTCCATTATCATCTACCATTCCATTTCATAATCAAACCTATCATCCATTATTTGTCTTTATTTACCATCTATGGTTGCACTTTCCTTTGTAGAGGCTACAAATATACCTTGTCTCAACATTTGAAGGAATCAAAATCAATGACCAATGAAGATCACAAAAGTATTCTTAGCATCAAAATCAATAGGCCATTTTTGATAGAGCAACTATTCAGATGAAGTGTGGGCTAGAAATTAATATGATTGAGTATTTTGTTTATATCATTTATTGATTAGGACATGCATCTCCCCATCAAAAAGAATAATAGAATAAAAAACCACACCCAGGCAAAACACCATGTACCATACTATTTCACATTACCATGCCATTACCATTGTTACATATCTTTTTTCCATTATTGTGTATCCTGTCATTCACCCCATCACTTGGGGGCAAAGCCTCTTACCATTTTATACATCCCATCATTCTATTCCTATCTAGACCAAAGCTTATTTTTAGTCATCCTACCCAATCTTGTTTTGATCTTGGTTCTTCTCACACTTTTTTATGGGGGGATTTTGATCAAGTTTCAATAATCAATCCAATCCATGTTTACAATGACAGTCTATGAAATTAGTGTGATAGTTGATCTGGCAAGATATCTTTCATCTTATCAAGTTTGTTTATGTGAGCCTAATTATAACTACCTATGGTCAAATTGGTGTCTCACTAGTCTTATTACTAATTATAACCACCTATGGACAAATTAGTATCATTGACCTATGCCATTGTGTCCTAGTTATAATCACCTATGGGCAAACTAGGGGCAACATTTGTTTATCATGCATTGCTACATCACTTTGCCATCACTATTTTCATTTGACTAGCCTTTTGCCATATTTAAAAACTTGTTGGGACCTATTTGTTTTTTCCTTACCTTTTGTGTGGATGGAATTACTATGACTTGAGGTTATTTTAAGACTATGTGGGTTATGCTCAATTCATGTTGAGGTCACAGTAGTCACTCTTTCCATATGCTCTCACTATTTTGTGAGTAACCTAAGCCAAACGCTCTCACTATTTTGTGAGAAGGTATCTTGTCATTCTCTAATGAGTTAAGATACCTCAAAAATCTAAAAAACATTCATAACATTTCAAAAAATCCAAAAATATTTATCTTGTCTAAGCCTAGTCAGTTATCCTTGATCCACCTTATTGGGGCATTGTCATTGTTAGGATGCTTTATTTTTATTTTGTTTTTAGGCTTTCTATTTATTTGTTTATTTCAGGTTATTTGTTTGTTTGTTTTTCTTATTTGTTTTTTGTTTATTCACTTGCTTGTTTGTTTACTTTCAGTATTGTTGCTTTGATTCAGTTTATGTATGTTCATTGGGTGATTCTTTGCCCACACATATACTTGAATCCATCCATATTCATACATCAATATTATCATCATGGTCTTTATCATTGGTGTATTATTTTTGAGTGTTTATTGGATATCGAGAGTTAGTCCTTATGCATTTTTCAGCCAACTCTTCATGATGTTCTATCATGATGCCTACCATCACATGCTACAACAAAAATTAGCTTCCATAAGGTCTACAATCAATGGAGCCATAAAATTTTCTCCTTGGTACCTTGGAAAATCCTCCCACCCACCTTCAATATAACTCATTTGACCATTCTAGTTGTATCATTGTTAATCAAGATGAACATCCCCTCATTGATAGGTACAACTGAATCATTCACACTAATCAATCTTATTCTTATATTCATCTATTTCATCACTTTGCACCCACTCATATTTAATCTATATTTTAGGTTATATCCTTGAGTTATGCTTACTAATCATCCCTAATTGGGGCACCATCAATTTTAGCCAATCCAAGTTTGCTTAATGATTATAACCACCTATGGGCAAATCAACATCTTTTTTACATCAATTAATCATTTTCTTATTTCGATTAATCTCTACCATAGATTAATTCCACTTTTCTTTTTGTTTCTTTTTGAGGGACTGTCCATCAATAAATGTGAGGACCACTCCCTCAATGGGGCATCACCATAGGCTTCCCAAAACCATTTGAAGATTTATTATTCAACCATAATCTTCTTTTTGGCATACAGGCCATATCTCATTATTTGAGAAGACATTGCTTTGACTATGGTTTGTAAAATCTTTCCAAATAGGGGAAAATTGTAGACACCTAAATCTGGCCACCAATGACCTCCAATCAAGTTTTTAGCTAATTTCCACCCAAAATGCACAATTTGGCCTAAAAACACTAAAACATGCTAAACGATGTGAAACTGACATATTCAAGTGTCTATTTTGGGTAGGGTATCATTAAATGGGGCAATGCAATTTGTGGTCCAACTAACTTTGATCATATGATTTTGAGTAAAAATGCCAATTTTGCAGCTGGGTGCTCTGGATTGCTCTTTCCTATCAAATATCTTGCATAAGACACATGCATTTATTATTTGCTATTGATAACATCCTAAATGGGATAATGGATCTAATTCTTTTGACATTGAATTTTAATTTTAATCTAGTCAAAATTTGGACCAATAACAAGGCATTCTAATCAATTTGAGTAATTTGTGCACAAAGTGCTTAAACATACTTAAGAGCTAATTAATCAAAATTAAGGCCTAATTAATAATTGGAAATGAATATTGAATATCTACATCATCAAATGACCTCATTTCTTGGGAAGACATCCTTAGGCCATAAATGCCATAAATATTAGGATTCATGCCTGCCATCCCTCATCAAATCCCTCTATCCCTCTTAATTGCTCCTCTATCCTAACTATTGATGAGCCTCTTTATCAATTTTAATTGCATAATTGGATTAATCCTTAGCCACACATCACAATATTGAGATGGATGGTTCAAGTTGATTCTGATCAGTCTCAAAAATATATAAATAGGAGGCCTTACCACATCATTTCTAAGACATGATTATGCAAAGTTATAATGCAAAATTGATTACAAAGCTTCATGAAACTAGTATTACTATGACAAATTGATTTCAAGCCATAAATCCACAAGGTGCCAAGGAGAAGAGAAGATATCCAAGTCTCATTTGATGAAGACTTCATCAGCACAAGACGAGCAAGCCACTACAACAAGCATTTTGGAGCATCCAAGGAAGGTAAAAGAGGGTTTTTTTACATTTTAGTTGTGTGTTTTATTCATGTTTTTTAACTAAGCTCTCCCTAGTGTCTAGGCCTAGAGATGTTATGATATTTAGTGTGTTTCTTTTATTTTGTTTTCATTTTGAAACTAACACGATACTAACCATCCTATCTTGAGTCAAATTATTAGTTCACACATACGTTCTTGAATACTGGTTATCCTTGCTTGGTCCCTTATCTTTGCTAAATGCTTTCATTTATTCCTTGTGGCTTTGTCTAACTTCTTTGTCCATGCATCTTAAACTTCCATGAAGTGTTCCCACTACTGTACTTTCTTATTTTATGCATATCTCACATTATTTGCCAGTTCCTTGCTTCCTTGTTTGCATATTTGCATCTTAGCTTGCACACTTATTTGTGATTTACTATGCTGCTCTTCCCTTGAGTTTTATTGGAGTTCTTGTTTGAATTGTACCTATTGTACCTTACCTATTTTTAGCTCCTTTGATAGACTAAACATGTTCTCCAACATCTTCAACTCCTCTTTCAACTTGAATGCATCAATATCTTTATTTGCTTCATCAAACTTTGGTTCACTTTGTTCTTCATTGTCTTGGGAAACTTCCTATTTATCCTCTCCTTGGACTTCCTCATTTTTGAGATTCATATGAGCCTCCTTATACTTCATACCATTTTTCTCAAGCACTCTTTGAGGTGCTTCTTCCTCAACTTTCTTTGATACACATCCATTCATCAATTCAATGGTTTTTCCGTACAAAAGATATTCATCTTTGGAATCAAATTCAAACATGACATTATATACCACACTTGAAAACACTTTTTTCAAACATTTATCTTCTCTTATGCATTCATTACCTTGTTCACATGGCTATACCTTACCTTAACTTGCTTGGTTTGCTTGCACCATCTCTCTCATTTGCTTTGTGAGCTTATCAACTTCTTCAACCTTCATACTTTCTTGGGACTCACTTATCATGTGATCCTCTTATACTCTTTCCATATTGTTTACCACCCATTTTCTACCCTGTACATTCTTGGGCTGCCACTTGCCTCTCTTTGCATCACTCTCATGCCTCATGCCTTGGTCATCTATCTTGCCAACTTGAGTTACTTTGCCTTTCATGCTTTCTATACACACTTGTGTTTGCTTTCTACCTTTAATTTTGATTTATTTTACCTCTTGCTTGAGGTTCTCCTCATTCTTCTTTTCACCTGCTTGTTTCAGCCACTTAGGCCACACATATCTATGCCCATGCTCTCCTTTTGAGGGCTGTTATCTATCATTATTTTCCTCAAGATTTATGTTAGCTTTGCCTTTTTTATATATGCAATAAAATTCAACATTCAAACATTCATTTACCTCCAATGACAACTTATGCAAGCTCATTTCTTCTTTGATTTCTTCTTCGGTGTCCTTCATGTCTTCTTGGTATGCTTCTTCTTCTCTTTTTTTAGCTGTTATGCATAACAATGCTTCATATAACTCCTCTTTCTCATCATATTCTACATGTGAAATGTATTCAATATTCATCATCTTGTCTTCTTCATGAAGTTATTTATCTTTGTCATATTATTTCCATTTGATGGGTAGTGTTCTTGATCCATTCTTTATCATCTTTGAGGCCTCATGCTTGGCCTTCATCAACTTCTTCTTCATACCTAAAAACAAAAACTCAAAAGAAATGTTAGCATATAAAACTAGAGACCACATAGTCTCTTTGAATGCCTTTGACATAGGCATGGTCCATCTTCTCTTATCTTCATTCTTTTGTGTTCTCTTTGGCACTTCTTTCACATTATTATTATCTTCAATGAGAACTCTCTTATCAACTTATCTCTCTTGTTTCTCACTTGGAAACATATTCTTTCTCATGCCATTTTAGTTTTCCTTCTCTCTCTTCTTCTCATTCTTCAAGACACTCTTCTTGTGCCTTCTTCTCACAAGTGACTTTATGGGCCACTTTACTATCTTTTTCATATGCCAACCTATCCACTGGCTCTCTTATTCTCTCACAAGCTTCACCATGAGTTCAATATTCTCAAATATTTTCCCCAACTCTTTTTTATCTCTTTTAATTATTTTTCTATATCCATCTTCCCCATTTCTCTTCACTTTCTTGGCCTATTTAGACCTTCTCCTTAACAAGTCCTTCAAACTTACCTTATAGACCTCTTGTGGGACTTTCCTCATGTTGAGTCCTCTCTCTAAGATCTCCTCTTGACTCTATTTTAGAGTCTCTTATCTTCCTTTCTTCTCTCTTGGAGATTTAATGCTCTCTCTCTCTCTCTCTCTCTCTCTCTCTCTCTCTCTCTCTCTCTCTCTCTCTCTCTCTCTCTCTCTCTCTCTCTCTCGTCTAGTCTCTCTTTGACTAGCTCTTGTCCTTATCAAGGACTTTGGGGCTATCTCTCTCTTCTCTCTATCAATCTTATACCTCTTATGGGACTTTGGGGCTATCTATCTCTTCTCTCTTTCTTGGCCTATTTAGACCTTCTCCTTAGCAAGTCCTTCAAGCTTACCTCTTAGACCTCTTGTGGGACTTTCCTCATCTTGAGTCCTCTCTCTAAGATCTCCTCTTGACTCTTTTTTAGAGTCTCTTATCTTCCTCTCTTCTCTTTTAGAGATTCAATTATCTCTCTCTCTCTCTCTCTCACACACACACACACACACACTCTCTCTCTCTCTCTCTCTCTCTCTCTCTCTCTCTCTCTCTCTCTCTCTCTCTCTCTCTCTCGTCTAGTCTCTCCTTGACTAGCTCTTGTCTTTCTCAAGGACTTTGGCGTTATCTCTCTCTTCTCTCTCCTTGACTAGCTCTTGTCCTTATCAAGGACTTTGGGGATATATCTCTCTTCTCTCTATCTTATTCTCGTTTATGTTGACCTTAATGGATCATACCTACACTTTCTCTTCTCCCTCAACACCCTACAAGTTACTTCTCATGCACATCTCATAATATACTATCTTTATTTCAAATCAAAAAAATGGAAAGAATTCAAAACACAAATTTAATCCAAGCATAACTAACCTAGATATGATACAAAATTATGTAGAGAATTAGGGATAAGTCTCATTAATTATCAACATATGATTCTCTATCCATCTGATCACTTGTTTGAAGTGATTTGCCATTTAATAATCCATGTCTAGTTCACTCTATCACTTATCTCCTTGGGATTAAGGGTCTCTTTAGTATGAATCCATATTTATTATATTATTCATCATATATTTTCATGACATTAATCTCCTTCCTTACCATTCATATTCCATATCTATTTTGTTCAACTCTTTTCTCTACTCAATCTTGTGTTATGCTTTCACTAGATTCCCACTCCTTAGGTCTCAAGGACCAAGACTAGAACTAGGTAACGCAGAGCCAACCCAAAAGTATGAATAGCCTTAAATTATTATATCTCACCCATCCTTATCCCTCTCAAGATAGCCCACTCATTGCAACTATCTTTTCCACTTCTCATGCATTCTACATCTTTTAGTCTTATAGCCCTTTTCCTGAGGTTTACCTTTGATTAACCAAATTAAAGCACTCTTTTGATGAAGTAATTAGTTTTATAAGATTTTATTTTCCTCTTTTAGATGTATGTAAAATTTGAATTCTTTACCATTCTCCCAGCTATGACTTCCTTCTTTAATTTACCCTCAAGTAGGCCTAATTAGCCCTTTTCCAACCCTACAAATCTCAAATCCATATTATACAAAATCATTTCACTCAAAAAACATCTTATTCATTGTTGTAACATTAATTTAGGTAGAATTACAATTTTTTGGATTTTTCCAAGAGTCTAATCTCTTAGAAGCTTCAAAACCATAGTTCTAGGATTTCACCTATTTGCACAGGGCTGAGGCCATTAAAAATTCAATAACTTGAGTTTTATAAGGATTCAAGAAGTCATTAAACCTCAAAAATTTATGTTTTGATCTTACTCAACTTTACATATAAGTTATATACCTCCTTTAGCCTTGATTACTCACATAAATAAGAGAATATAGGTCTCTTTTATCCTTGACACGACTGTGATAATAAGGGTTTACTTAGGAATTTCAAGGACTTGTTATATGGAATTTAAGTCTTATAAAACCTTTAACATGAATTTACCAACTTTTTCAACCAATGCACTCACTAACACCCTCACTCTATATAAGAAAAGGCTTATTTTCTACCTTAATAGTGCACACAAAAAGATCTCCTACAAGCCTGCATTATCACGAAGGTATTTTTCCACCTTTATAATATATTATAACCCAAAACACATACTATAAAGATTAAATTATATTATCTTATCATTACTTGAATGCTCTTTTCTTAATTTATGATCCAAGATACACTTTACTTCCTTCATGCTTGACTATGTTCCCTTGGGTCATTAGCAGCAACAGGGTTAGATTTCTCCATTTAAAGTTTATCACACTTCCTTAAGACTTTATAAACCTTATTTACATATTGAGACTAGTCTTCCATGATTAAATACAATAATGGAAACTTTCTTTAGGTTAAGGAAAAAGTTTCAACTTACCACATATCACGACAAATCCCTTAGACAGGGTATTATCTATGGCACATAAATTTTTTTAACAAACAAATGTCTCCTTTAAGATACTTATTTTCACTATATTTCAAATATATCAAACTCACGTTCACTAAATACAATCATATTCTCTTGGCTATATCACTGCTCTAGACACAACAATAATAAAGCATGTAATGGTCTAAGTACTCAAAATAGAGTTTATATTGTAATTTCACTTGGAAATCAAATATTGTATCTCCTTACCTACATTATTATACATTGTTATAACTTATATCCACATAAAATACTGTTGGGAAATATGGAAGCACAATTGATTACCAAATACAAGCAACTTACATGTGGAATTAAACCAGAATCACAAGTAACTAGAATTTAGAAACAACACAGAATATGAGAGACAATACACAATTGTATTAATACTCTTCCAGAAGGAAATAAAATATAAAAGATTGCCACAGTTCTTCTTCCTTACACACCTCTAGGGCTCCCACACCTCTAGGGCATAAACAGTAAATCTTCCCTCAAAGCTCTCTCTCTTACGGTCCCAACACACAACTCAAACACAGAGTTGGTGTTCACCTCCAACCATTCAGTATCCACTACTGCCAGTACTCCAGTGCTCCACGCACTCCACAAGTGCTCCACGCACTCCAAGTAGATCTCCCCTAAAATTGCAACAACCTACAACTCAATCTAATCTTACTTATGGAAGGAACTACCTTGCCTTCCTCTTTGCTCTCTTTTTGAGTACACACTGTACTCCAAGTAGATCCTGCCTGATCTTGCTCCTTGTTGTGTTGCTGTCCTCCCTAATCTTGCACACCTGCAAATCAATCTGGTTTTGCACACCTACAAACCTGGATCATGCACACACATACACCTACAGATCAATGATCTTACTTACCATGTAGATCTCCTAATGTAGCCATGCACACCTGCTGACCAAGATCCTACACACCTGAAGAACCCTTTTGATTCTCCAAAACCAACACCCACACTTGGCACTACTGTGGAACTAGGAGGAACACCCTTGCTCACCTCACACACAGAAGGAGCTAAATTTGCTCAACTCAAACTAGAACACTTTACAACCCATGAGTCTCTTAAATAGATCTCATGCAAACAATAATTAGACACCTAATTACAATAATTAGATCCACAGCTTCTAGTCTAAAATTGGCTCTTGACATGAAAACAATCAGTTTGTTAACTAACTATTCGTGAACTGGCAGTTCTAAACCATACAGGTGACCGACATCGGTCCCTGTCTGCCTGGAGGTGACTGACACCAGCCAACTTCTAATCGACGTTGGTTGCTCTTCCTGTCTAATCCTACCGATGTCAGTTGGCCTGACCGACGCCGGTGTCTGTGACACTTTAGCAACCTCCTCTAGCAACCTCCTTCCCTATTTGCATTAGTGAAGCTTTTAGCTCCATAACCTAACAATCTCCCACTTGGAGATAAATAGCTGCACTGTACCTGTACCCTATCTAATCTATTTCTTGGCTTGTATCCCTCTTCAAGATTAATCCTGAAGACCACCCACCACACAACCTATGGTGCACCTCCTGTCATCTGAGTAACTTACCACATCCGAACCTACAAACCCATGTAGTGAAGTCTTGACCCTGCATAGCATGAATACTTGCTGCTGGTCCCTCTCAAATACTTGAGAACCCACTTCCCTGAATTGGCTCCTAACTCTCTGATAGCACCCACTGCTTGGGCAAACTCAGGTCTATACCAGACCTAATGTGATTTTAGACACTGAACTGTCCAGCCCCTGGTGTGCTCCAATTTTGCATCCTGCGTATTGAACCTCGCCAACACCTGATTCACATCAGCTCCCACTGGAGACAAAATCAACCTGTGATCTTCCATGTCTCTCATGCCAAAGAATTTTACTGCTCCAAATTCCTCATGACATGCCATTGAACTAACCTTACCCTTAGCTCAGAAAAACCTTGTATGTTTGAACCTACTAGCTAGCATACCATCCACATACAGTAACAGGATAATGTCACGACTCATCATCCACCTAGTAAGACAAACACAATGGTTACACTGACATTGACTAAAGCCTTGCTTTGTCATCCACCTGTCAAAACTTGTACCACTGTCCTGTAGCTTCATCAAGACCATATAACCTGGCCTTCCATCTCACATGTTCATTCTCTCTATTCTTTAACTAAGGTATCCATTCATCTCTCAGTGCTTTCTTCAGGCTGGCAACCCTACCAAATCTCCCACTTGGTTCTGCA
This sequence comes from Torreya grandis, assembly GCA_037957365.1. Lineage (NCBI taxonomy): Eukaryota > Viridiplantae > Streptophyta > Pinopsida > Cupressales > Taxaceae > Torreya > Torreya grandis. Next base: position 2,313,089 of record JARHVA010000178.1, read on the forward strand.
TCATATTCCTGCCATGCTCCCACTATTTCTTGGATCCTTCCTATTCTGTAATAAGCAACGAGTATAAAGAAGAGGAACAATGAATTTGAGGCTTACTTATCCCTTTAGTCCTCCATATGGGCATTTGAGACTCCTTAATAGGTTGTCCACCCAAAATCTGTTACAGTGACTGACCTCGATCACCACACAGTCTGCATCTGATCGACGTCAGTTTCCATGCACCTGTCCTGACTACCAACTCTGTCGACATCGATGTCCCTATTGCCAATGTCGGTCTTCTTGGTCGACGTCAGTCTTACCTATTACCAATGTCGGTCCTCATGACCGATGCCAGTCTTACCCTACCTGACATCACCAACTTTGGTCTACACATGATCGACATCAGTGCCTGTTTATTCGACGCTGGTTCCTCCTGACTGACACTGGTACTTGTGTTCGCCTGTGAGTGATGACTTTTTACCCACAAGCTTTTTTTGAATCAAATCCCTATCTAAACTGCTTTACTTAGAGTTACTCAGCCTTCTCCACTAATCTCTGTCTGCCATCTCCTCCATAAACACCAAGGCTTTCCAGTTCTTAAGTCTATCAAAGACATCTGACTCCCTATTAAGAACATGCATCTCCTTCTTGCTCATATGACCAAGACTACAAAGCCACATCTTTGCAACAGAAGAAGAATCAGTAATATAAGCAAGTAGATAAAGAGTACCTACTTTCTTACCACCAGCTAATTCAAGTACATCCACTGTGAGAGTTCTTGTGCATCTCTCATCACCCAACTTCCCTAAAGAAATTAGCCACAACTTCAAGACTGGGACCTGCATGACCTCCTTCAACAACCATGTGTTGGCTGCCTGCAATATCAGCTTCACTTCCCCTTTGACAATTCTTTGGCAAGGCACACCAGCCCCTAAATAAATATTTCCAAAGTCTCCAAAGACCTTGCCATGGAAAAATACTCTATTTCAGACTGCATGGAAAGAGGCAACATAATCTATAAGACAAGATTCTACTTTATCCAAGAAATCTCTCAGAGCATCCTGTGCAACATCCCCTGCAACATCTGCTTCTTCAGTTCCTTCATGCTGATCTTCAACCAACCAACAATATTTCTTTTCCTACTCTTTCTTTCCATAACACCGTAAGTGATCATCTGTGCTTTTTAGCTCCTCCATTCTTAGCTTACTTTCTTCTGCCGTTGCTATACTCCCACTCAATCAGAAACCCCTGAGAGTGACCTGTAACCAAACACAAAACCTGCTCCCTGCAACCTTAGCTCTGATACCACTTTGTTGGGAAATAGGGAAGCACAATTGATTACCAAATACAAGCAACTTACATGTGGAATTAAACCAAAATCACAAGTAACTAGAATTTAGAAACAACACAGAATATGAGAGACAATACACAATTGTATTAATACTCTACCAGAAAGAAATATAATAAAGAAGATTACCACAGTTCTTCTTCCTTACACACCTCTAGGGCTCCCACACCTCTAGGGCATAAATAGTAAATCTTCCCTCAAAGCTCTCTCTCTTACGGTCCCAACACACAACTCAAACACAGAGTTGGTGTTCACCTCCAACTAGTCAGTATCCACTACTGCCAGTACTCCAGTGCTCCACGCACTCCACAAGTGCTCCACGCACTCCAAGTAGATCTCCCCTGAACTTGCAATAACCTAAAACTCAATCTAATCTTACTTATAGAAGGAACTACCTTGCCTTCCTCTTTGCTCTCTTTCTGAGTACACACTGTACTCCAAGTAGATCCTGCCTAATCCTGCTCCTTGTTGTGTTGCTATCCTCCCTGATCTTGCACACCTGAAAATCAATCTAGTTCTGCACACCTGTAAACCTGGATCATGCACACACATACACCTATAGATCAATGATCTTACTTACCATGTAGATCTCCTAACGTAGCCATGCACACCTGCTGACCAAGATCCTACACACCTGAAGAACCCTTCTGATTCTCCAAAACCAGCACCCACACTTGGCACTGCTGTGGAACTAGGAGGAATACCCTTGCTCACCTCACACACAAAAGGAGCTAACTTTGCTCAACTCAAACTAGAACACTTTACAATACAAACCATGAGTCTCTTAAATAGATCTCATGCAAACAATAATTAGACACCTAATTACAATAATTAGATCTGCAGCTTCTAGTCTAAAATTGGCTCTTGACATGCAAACACTTGGTTAGTTAACTAACTATCTGTGAACTAGAAGTTCTAAATTTCATAGGTGACCGACGTCGGTCCCTGTCTGCCTAGAGGTGATCGACGCCGGCTGACTTCTGACTGATGTCAGTTGTTCTTCCTGTCTAATCTTGCCGACGTCAATTGGCCTGATCGACGCCAGTGTCTGTGACACTTCAGCAACCTCCTCTAGCAACCTCCTTCCTTGTTTGCATTAGTGAAGCTTTTAGCTCCACAACCTAACAAATACACCTTAATATATTCTCCATTCCTTCATTCAAATGTAGGCTTATTCCTTGACCTCAAAATAGGGGTTTTCATTATCATTATATGTGTTGGGTTTCATAGTATACAAGCACTTGATTAAATTTGTTTTGTATTCCATCATACACATATGCCATTATCTTTGGTAACCATCCTTAATACTTATCAAGATACTTTCCTTTGAAATTCAATGAATTACACTTAGCAAATAAATCTCTTTGCAGACAAGGCTGTATAAGAAACAGGGTCTTGGGTCTAATCTCTTTATTGATAGATCAAGAGACTTGTTTTGTGTTTTCCAAAATAAAAAAAACATTCAACCATAAATAATAAACATATAATTAAGGTTTAAATCATATATACTTACCATGCAATGCAATCTTGAAATACAATGACAATGTTCTTGAGACAACAATGGAGAGAGATTGTCAATCCACAATAGGGTTTATATCACAACATACTCTTTAAAGAACCCTTCCAATTTGGAGATATAAAATATAAAATAATTATGGATTGTCTTAAATATATTATCAATTTTGGAATATTTAATATGCCTCAGTCTTGCATCAGGCTTCACCAATTTTAACTTTCTTGCCTTTCTCTAGATTTGCAAACTATTGCCCACTTGAACAACCTGCAAACTTTCCAAACCTATAACTTTAACACCAATATGGATAAAATTATGTACTATATAAGATAATATAAGATTGATTTATCACACATATTTAATTAAAACATACACCTCAATCATATTACTTTATTCATCACTACATTCTCTATTACAAAACCTATCCATTCATGGACTTGAATCCGACTAGAGGAGGTTTGCTTTCCATTCTTACATTTTCAGACTCTCCTACCCTCTCTCTTTCTTGTAGACCCCCTCTCCTCTATGCCATATATCTTCTACAATGTTTTTCTCACAAAATTCTATGTTGGTTTTTGTGAGTTGGTTACATCCAACCATCTTCACATAACTAATTCAATGTACAAGGGAAGCTTTAACACTTAGTTCCAATAACTTGTCTTAGAGTCTAAATATGAAATGTATTTGAATATTATATTATAACATGAATTATCCCCTTAAAACCAAATTTACCATCCAATCACTTCTAACACATAAATGAATCTCTTAGTCTCTATTGTTATATTTGAATTTTCAAAATATTGGTTTTGGAGGGAAAACTCCAAACACCTTCTAAACTCAACCTATGACCCATAAGGATCCCATATGACTTCATATACATTATTAAACCTTGAAAGGTCTATAAACACACATTATACTCCAAATTGACACACTTTTGCCTAATAATGTCCAAAACATGAAAATTGACAACTTTGGCTTGATGCTCTTGCATCATATAGTTTCAACAATAATAAATGCCTCAATAATATTATACAATGATACAATGTTCCATAGAGCATGCGAGTCTCAAAAAAATTGTAGTATATAGAAGTAATCTCAACTGTAGCATCTAGTGTAGAATTGTTGTAGGGAAGGAGAGAATCATTCAAGTGCTTTTACACACCAACCATGGACCATTGATCCCCCGCACTATCTCCCAACAAGAGATGGACCTCCCTTCATGGATGGGTAGATAATGATGGTGTGAGAATCCAAAGTGACAAACTAGAACCCATGTGCTATAAGATAACTAATACATGATGTATACCATAAATAAATCTATTTTAACATGATATTATAAAAATATGTAAACTATATCAAACAAATGAAATGACAATGTTTAACTATAAACATTACTTTAGCCAAATTTTTCATATAGTTATTGATCACAAGGATCAATCAATTTCATACACACCACTTAATTGGATTACACCTTATCTATGAATTAGTGGCTTTAATTAAGCAAGTGAAATATATCAAACTAATTATTTAGGGTCATTAATGTGATATTTGGTTATATATTTAATATTATAAAAACCAACAGATTCATACAAAATATTCTCTACTAGCAGATTTAAAATGTGCTGAACATGAGAATATCAAATACATAGATTTAATCCATAAAATGTAATGCAATGAATCTTAAAACATCTAATTTATTACTGCATACTAAATCAGATAAAACACATTGATTTCAAAACTAGTCCTCAATAAAATCATACCATTCGAGTAAGAAGTTTATCTAGACCTCAAGTTACAATATATTAACATATAACTACAAATGTTATTTCATCCATATAAATAACATCAATTTATAGCTTAATTACTTTATTTCCATATAATAAAAGTACAATACTAAGTTATCTCAACTAATAATAACATTATATGGTTTGTATTCCATTTTAATACCACATAAGTGCATGTTTCTTTCAATCATGCAACACATATATCAATTTAACTTAGATAACAAAAGCACCCATACTTATTTGTTATTTCATGTAATGTTTAAAGCATTATTCTGAATATGTAAATCCATACATGGTATAATTGACTTAGATTTACATTCATCAACAAATCATCTATATCCTATGTATTTATTTACATATTCCATACTCAGCTAAATCTTATACTTATTATATCAACAACTAGTATATACATGTTTGGATATGGTATACCTCAAATAGACAAAATTTCATTCCATAATCTAAAAATATCATGTATCACTGTATAGTCAACTTATCACTATAACAAATCCCTTCCAAATTAAATAAAACACTATTTGTGAAATTGACTATGTTCTATTTCATCAAACTCAATGGTCTATGCCTTAATTTAAAATATGCATATAATCTTATATACACAAATAATCAATTGAAATCATAAATTTCTTTACATAGAAATATGTAATTTAGACTAATCATCATAATGAATTCTTCATATTGTTTAGTAATACTAAACTATAGTAATTTGATTGTTTTCTATTTCATAAAATTCAATACCCTCGAGTTTGAACACTAAAATGGATAGAATCACATTTATGAATATAGATGACTATATTATCCAAAATTCACAAACTTACAATCATATACTAACTCAGTTGAGTAAGAACACGAGTTTTTATATGGAAAGGATTATATATATATATATATGAAAAGACATACCATTTTAAGAAGTTCTGGTCATTTATTTGTAAATAGATTTCAATGTAGGATGGCGTATTAAAACAATACTAACCCATAGAATATTAACAAAAAACTATAATCTAAAATAGTTGTATATAAGTGAGCGTGAAAATTCTGCTATATACCCATAAGTTTCACTTATGAATATATATATATATTAAATCAATAGCTCCCAACTTGGTTTTACATTATATAATTTTAATTCTTATGGTAACAAGAAACTATAACCTAAGTAAATTTATAGGTATATATATATATATATATATAAACATCACCATATTCATATTTATGGGTTCTCAAATAATTTCCTCATTATCTAAAAATTATATGTAGATGATTAAGTTTAAATATATGGCTTAGGTTATACTTATGTATGGGTTTTATCAAGAATCAAAACAAACTTGTTTCATATCTACTTGCAATTGTTTGTTTTAACCCTACGTATTGACTGTATGCACCTAAATCTGCTTGCCTTAATAATATTAAACTTGCTAATTTAACCCATAACTATAGCCCTAGCCAATTAAATAATATCCTAATTCCTACACAATATTCCATATATCCCATAAACCTTACCATACCCTTATAACCAATTAATTACCCCATTAATTTACTAACCTACTTAGCTACTAATCTACCCACTAACCCACTTGCCAATTTAAAATTTAATTTTATTCACCTACACCCTAGCTACCCTATCACCCTAGCCTTTTCTACACCCCTGTGAATCTTAAAACCTCATTAATTCCCATATATTCCTCCACTATCCCCTAAACTAATTAAAAAACCTCTAGAACTAGGGAAGCTCCTCCAAAGTTTTAGAACTCTCTAAACTAGAGGTTTTAAATAATTTAAAATTCCCTAAATTCTCCTCCACCATACTATATAATAAATGCATTGGCTATGGACAAACTAATTTATAAATAACTTAGCCTCCATTATACTCTCATAATTATCAATTGTCAATCATCCTCACACTCTTGCCAAGCCATTCAACAATCCAAAGAAGCCATTGGAGTCACTTGGAATATCAAGTCAAAAAATATACACTCAATCAAATTTAACATTCCAATCCACTTGAAGATCTTGGAGAGGAGTTATAAGGGATAAAAGGATGGTAAGAATCCATATTTAATTATTTGATTGTTCTTTTATCCCCTCCCTTGATGTTTTTTGTGTTATTGGGTTTTTATTACTAAATATAGTAGTTTTGCAAATAACTCAAAATACAATCACACAACAACTGTACCCTATAAAGGTTTAAAAATATTGACCTAGTTAAATATTATGTTTAAATCAATAAAGTATATGGAGTAACGAATCTCTTTATACTAGTTAGATAGTCTAATTTTAACCCAAAAGGCCTAGTCATGCCCTAGATTCAAGTTTAATAACATAACATGTTAAATTAAGCCTAAATATTATAAACAAAAAGATAAGCTTCAAAATAATATTAAAATAACTAAGTATAACCCAATATAAGGTCTGTATACAAATATATCTCAGCTAATAGTTAAATCCTAACCCTAAATTTAATCTAGGCTTTATTTTCATCCAAATAGAGACATAAAATTTCTACCATTAAAACATATTGTATTATAGTATTAGCCACTAATTTATTTAGTATGGCCATTCAACCTAGGTTTTTTAGGTTATATGCTCAATTTTGTGGATGGCTGAGTCATCCACAGGGCTGAGCATTTATCCTTTTATTAATTTCATAATAACTAAACAAATAAAACCCTTATGAAATTATTTACTAAAATTCATCCATATAATCATCCATGAATTTAAATACGACACCAACATGTTAAAGAAGCTCTCGAGATAGTAACTGTTAAACTTTTTCCAATTTTCCATTTGAATCTCTTTTCTTCTTTTTCCTTTGTGTACTATCTCAAGACATGTTCCTCCAGGCCTCCTTTCTCATTTTATTCTCTTGCATGTTACTAGAACCCCCAATCTATTTGGAAATTGTAATGACTTCATCCATGCATATAAAACACATAAAATAAACAATCCTTCCTTATTTTCCTCAAACTATTTGATAATGAAGTCTTAGTTTTGGTATAATCTACATTAAACACAAGTAAACTCCACATTTTAAAACCCTAATCTTGAACCTTCTAGGAATTAAACAATAAAATAATCTCTTTTATTTAATATACAAATCAATCAAAACCATCGATTACACAAAAACCATTATAATCCTTGACTTCACTAAAGTGCTTCCAACTTTATAATTCCAATGATAATGTTGACTTAGCATAGATTATTAGAAAAAATTGACTTCATTAGAACATTTACCAAAAACATTAATGTCATCCATAATCATAAACAAAGTAACTCAAACTTAGTATTTGACTCAACATTAGGTCATTCAATTATTATAAACAATAATAATATTCTAAGTATTAGGTGTATCAACATTGATTCCAAATAACAATATGGACTAAACATTATATTTAATAGTCAATCTTAACACACAAAATCAATCCATGAAATAGTGTTCATCCTATCCATTAGAAATGTATTTATACATTACAATTTTGAAGACACTCATTTACATCTATAGATAACATGTCATAATAAGGACATACATGGATTCATTTACTTGTTAAAGCAATATCACATAAGAGATAATCTAAATACGACAACCATAAGTGAAATCACACAACTAGATAAACATAAGCATCAAATTTCAATCATGATCACAATAGCAAGTCTATTAGCAGTCATTCAAATACAAATAACACACTAGCAATCAAAGACATACTAAACATCTATCCAATCAAAACTGATCAAAGCATTTTAAACTATTTGTTTTATGTGCATGGGTTTCTAGTTTTTTTCATCTTTCATTACCCCAATGCCTCCATATATGCCACCCTCTTTGATGATGCCTTCCCTTTGTCACACTCTGAGGGATGGATTTGTCCTACATCTACCTCACAACAATGAAGGTAGTTAACCCAAAATAATATAAAATCCATAATAGACTATTGTAACAAACTAAATAACCATGATCGTCATGTACATAATATGCAAGTACAACTAACTCCATAGCTAACAATCATGTAAATTAAGCAACATATAACTATCAATAATCAACATATGAAATCTAGCTTAACCAAAATGGTAACTAACAAAACAATATCCATAAAAATCCATAAATCAATAAGTTATTAGGTCTAGAGAGAAATCAATATGTGACATTAATATCATGTATGCTATGAATAAGTTTACCTATATGAACCCGATATATAAGAAATGCAAGATCAAGAATAATATGCCCCATATATATGTGTGTGAGTGTATATGTGGATGTGTGTGTGTATACATACATATATGTATGTATGTATTATGTGTGTGTGAGTGTGTGTGTGTGTATATATATATATATATATATATATATATATATTGAGTTCATATATATGTATACCTATGTATATGTATGTGTGTGTGTGTGTGTGTGTGTGTGTGTGTGTGTATTATGTATACATACATACATGTATACACACGTACATGCACACACACACACACACACACACACACACGAGTTTAGACTAATAAGATAAATATTTATGAACTCAAGATATAAGTAATATATAAATCATGACAAATAAGGCAAGTAGTAGAGTGATTTATATGACATTGATCATGGCAACATACCAATTACATAAGACACACAAAACACATGAATAAGAAAATCCTAATAGAATATATGTCATAAATATGACCAAACATGTCACAAATACTTAAGAAACTAGAGTCACATCATGCATGTATGAGGCTCATAAGAAAATGAAATCACATCAAGCATATAGTAGGGGACACATCAATAATGAGAAAATACATACTAAATATATGACACATAGTAGTCATTTCAAGAAAGACTATAGAAAATATAATAGAAATATTAGAGTGTTATGAAATACATAACAAAGATATAGAGAATCGTGTAAAGTAGGGGGAATCATGTTAAACACATAAAACATATTAGGTAGTTGAAGAAATCCCAAACACATGCAAACACATTAGGGAGATAAGGTATAGTAAATCACATATAATATATATTAAAGTCACAAATAAATATATTAGGTGAAAGCATGGTAGGGTAAAAAATAATAAAAGGAAAAATAACATGTATTGAAGTAAGGAATGTGGAATGTGCCCCAACTTAATGTGAGGCACAATAACAAGCATGCACCTTGATGAAAAAAATATTGCATCTACCTCGACAATCATATCAATAGTCATATACAAAAATAAATGAAGGACTATATTTATAGGCATATGATATGAATATGAAGTGAGTACCTTAGCATAGTCATAATGTACCAAAATTTTACAATTACCACTTAATAGAAAAAAAAAAAAAAAAACAATAATCATTGCATATTATGACAAACATATGATATACACTTAGAATTAAGTAAAACAAAATTTATGATAAAATTTATACGTATAAGAGGAATAAGAAACAAAAGGGAATATATACACACCACGACTTCTATCAAAGTTAGTTGGATTATTTCCCTATTTTCAAAAATGCCCTATCATCATTTAGAAATTATTATGTGATTTTAGGATGGGATTAAAAAGCAACATCATTTGATGATAAAAAGCATCAGAAAAGACAATCTAAGAAAAATAGGGAATAATTGTAAGGAAAATTCAAAACTGAGTAAATACAATTGGAGAATAAGGCTCAAAAATAAAAATGACAACTTTTCTATAAAATTAAGCGTGAAGCAAGATGAAAACAAGCCAATGAGGCATAAGAAAATGCTAAATCTAGAAGAAAAAAATCTAAAAAACAAGTATAATACAAAGAGAAATCATAAACATATATATATATATATATATATATATATATATATATATATATATATATATATATATATATAAAACAGAAAAAGAGGAGCCAAGAAGAGGGATTTGAAAATCATGAGATCAAAAAAGACCTAAGGAGGTAAAACAAAATAGAAAAATACCGATTTGAAAGAGAACATTAAGAAAATCAAATATTCAATACCAAGAATCAAAAGGCCAAGATAGAAAAATAGGGTGTATTAATTTCTAAGCATAATTAACTAATTAAAAAAAACTAACAAATAATACCGTCATATTCAAGTGAGTCAAAAAAATCATCATAATATATATAAGATAAAACATTAAGATTATCATAAATTTTTTTAATTGGAAAGTGGGTTTACATCAACATGCACTACACCTACCCATAAACAATGTCATATTTTATATCTACGCCAATTTACTCAAATAAATAGAAGAAAATAACCTAATTAAGTAATGAATATTTTAAAATAATTAAATCTAAGAATAATAATGAATTGTCTCAAATATATAGATTGTCAAAGGATGAAATCAGTTAGAAATAGGTTAAAGAACCAAGGTGAACATAAACCATAAATTTCAAAGTGAACTAATGAATTTGAAAATGTGACCAAGACCATACCATTCCTATCATGGGATTACAAGGACCATATTGCTACATTCTTGGAAAATATAGAAATTACTAAACCAAATTTGATGAAAAATTTCCTTTTCTCTTGGGCTTACTCATTTTTTATGAAATATATTGTAGATAACTACAATTTTGATATCCATCCTTGAAACCCTAATCAACCCAAAATACCTTACAAAACCTTAAAAACATGGGGTATTCATTTAAGGGTATGTCTAAATCAGACCTTTATTATTAGACAAGTTGGAAACCAACACTCAATATATTTTAATAAATAATCATGAAAATTTAAGCCCTAATCCTTATATGAGTTTTCACAAGCATGAACAAAAGGCACAATAATGAAGTATAAAGACTCCAATGAAATTCTACTATGTAACTTCAATTTTGATTTTCAAATTAAATGTTAAATCATTACTTATCACTCTTGACCTTTTCTTGGATTTGTTATCACATTATTTCTTCTCATATATGCATTTATGCACATGTGTATTTATAAACTTCTAAAATTTAAATTAGGAACTTATTGACATGCAAGACAATACATAGAAGATGGGAAATCCAACACAACAAACACAAACTTCCATTGAACAAAAGAGACTAGGATTGTACTACTAAAATCATAGTCAAAGCCATAAAAAGATAAAATACAAAAAGAATAAAAATAAAACTAGGTAAGAGAGAGAAAATAAGAGGAAGGGAAAGCAAAAGGGACCTAAAATAGAGGAAACACACTAATAAGAGAATAATATGAATGATATTAGACAAAAAAAAAAGTACATAGAATAATGTAAATTGACATCTAAAATTACCCATGAACCAAATTGTATGCGCGCACAAAGCAAATTAAAATAAGTATACCTAGGAGGGTTCATAGAAGATATCAAAGTTGAAACATGTAAGATTTATTGAAGTTAGTATAGGGTTAATAATGATCTAAAATTCAAAAGGAAATATTTTACCTTATTGACACTATAAAAACTCATGAAGAAATCATAACAAACGTACACACTCATATGTTTGGGATACAAGAACATGTATACTTGGAAACATAAGGAAACCATTTCCATGTGAACTAATGTTTGTATAAATACATAATCAATTAATTAAAGAAATAAAAGTAGAGAGAATAGAAATGAATAAACCTGATTGTATGAAAATGTGAAGTAACTTATGTGAAAACCATATCTTGGATTCCTTTATGAACTTGTTTGCATAGATTAATCTAGAAAAAAATATAAAAAATATGCACTGAAATGAAAGAAGATAAAAATATTGTATTGAAATAATGGAAGCACACTACAAAGCATCACATTCCTCTTTGAGTAGGAAATACCCTTTGAGCACGACTCAATAAAAAATATTCAATAGATGATCCTTCCACTTACACAAAATCTTTATTTAAATCAATCTACTTAAGATAACTACTATTTACCATACATGTGTGATGATTAAAAATAGTAATGGGAATAATTACAAAGCATATGAGTTTATGTTTTTATTAATAACACTTAATACATAATAAAAGAGTTAGGATAAATGGATCCTAACATGCCTCTCCCTTAAAAACACTTTGTCGTCAAAGATTGAGATGAGAAATTTGCTACTGTAGTTGGAGTAATGGTTCCCATGCTGCATATTTTAGTTGCATGTTGCACCATTATACTAAAATATCTATGATAGTGTATTTATAGAGTTGCTGTGAGCACCTATATATGATAGACTCAGGTTCCAATAGGATATATCCTTCAATGTCAAGCTCAAAGAGTGTAGTTTGGGATGAAACACACTAAATAATGACCTTATTCAAACATGACATGTGGAAATCATGATGGATCTTGGATGAAGATGGAAGCTCTAGATTTTATGTCATCAAAAAAATATTTTGGGAGCACTTTATAAGGACCCTAAAATGTAGGTGCTAGTTTTTGATGACCATTCAACTTCAAGGATGACTACTTATAAGGATGTAGTTAGAGAAAAACCATATTTCATACATTGAAAGCCCATTCTGAGCAGTGTTAATCAACTTGTTATTTCATGTAGTTTTGTGCTATATAAAGGTTATCCTTGAGAATTTGAGGAATATTTTCAGATTTATTGAGTGTGGAATTGACTGCTTGTACCTTAGAACTTCCTAGAAGGTATGTTTGAAGAAAGCGAAATGACTAACCATAGATAAATTTATAATATGCCATCTTGGTGGTAGTGTGTTACGTGTATTTGAACCATTTATAAAGTGGTAACCATTTGAACAAGTGAGTCTATTGATTTGAGGCAAAGTAATGGAGATATGTCTCCAAACATTTACTTATGATTTTGATTTGACCATCTATTTGAAGATGGTAGGTAAAGCTCATTATAAGTTGGGTGTTATTGTAATGGAAAAGTTCCTTCCAAAAGTTACTAGTAAATGTGGAATCATGGTTATAAATGATTGAAGCAAGTATCTCATTGAGATGAAAGATTTAATTGAGAAAAGTTTAGGAAATAATGGAAGATTTAAAAATATGGGCAAAGGAATGGAAATGAACATACTCGGAGAGAATTTCCATAACCACCATCATCACCGATTTACCTCCTAACTTTGGTAGTAATTCAATGAAGTCCATATAAATATTAGTCCATACCTTGATGGGAATAGGAAAGAGATGAAACATGCTTGGGGTTGAGAATATTTCTCCTCTGTTATTTTGAAAAGTCTCACATTCTATTAAAATCTATTAGTTTTCATGTTTAATGCCCTCCTAATTTTTTTGGTGAACCCTTTAATATGTTTTTAGAAAATTAAGTGGTCAATTGATGGTAATGCATGTATTTCCATCATAATTTTCTCTTGTAGTGTTAATTTAGGCATAAGTACTAGACAACATGTGTGCCACAAATAGTGACCATCTTAATATTAAATTTTTCAAGATGAAGGATTAGTGGTCACTTTTTGGATGAGGCATTAACTTTGGGTTTCCTAGGACCATTCTCATTGTGCCTTATGCACCCATTATGTAATTTGGGAAGGATAACATGTAGAAATTTGTCTATTTTTCATACTTTTGAAATACCACATATGTGACAACATTGATTTCTTATAGGTATAGTCATAGCCCATCAAATTGCTTACCCACTTTTGTTGCTCAGGCGAAGAGACTCTTTACTCCAAGAAGTAATTGAGACTATGATGATAAATTTTGATGTAAAAGTGTTTCTCGACTAGGTATGGGATCCAACTATAAAATTCATGAATAATAGCTAACATTTCCTTCTCATATGTTGAGTAGGTAAAGTTTTTCCTGATAAATGCTTTTCTATTGAATGCGAGGGGTCAACCTTAATACATTAAGAAATGTCTAATTACACTTATGGAGGTATCACTTTTGATGACAAAGGGTTTGGAAAAACAAAATATAACTTGAGTTGGTGTAATACACATTACATGCTTTATAAGTTCGAAGGCAATTTTTTCCACCTCTGACCAATGAAAGACATTTTTTAGCATGGTCATCAATGTAGCTACAATTTGACCATAATCATAGATGAAATTAATATAGTATCTAGTGAGGCAAAAAAATCTATAAAGGCTCTTGATTAATTTGGATTTAGGCTAATTTTTCATAGCTCAATTTTTTCAAGATCGAATTTGACTCCTTTTTGTAAATGAGGTGCCCCATAGATAGATCAGATCTATAGGGCAAGGTGGGGTGCGAGGGATGGATTAGTCAGATCAAAGTAGGGGGTAGGGACTATATATATTCATCAATATATATATATATATATATATATATGTATATATATATATATATGTATATATATATATATATATGTATATATATATATATGTATATATATATATATGTATATATATATATATATGTATATATATATATATATATATGTATATATATATATATATATATATATGTATATATATATATATATATATATATATATATATATATATTGTAGACATCCAATTCCTAACACCATTTGTGTTGAAATTATCAATCTTACTCGAATTGCATTCAAATGCACATTTTAGGTCAAAATCCATAAAACACACTAAATGGTTCAAAATTGTCATTTAAAAGTGCCAATTTAGGTCAAAGTATCCATAAATAGGGCAACATAATTTATGGGCCAACTAACTTTGATCAATTCATTTTGAGTCAAAATGATGATTTCCCCTTTTGTGCTTTAGATCACTCTTTTCTCCTAAATTCATTGGTACATGCCATGTACCTTTATTATTTTGTGTTGGAAACATCCTAAATAGAAATATAGTTCCAACGCATCTAATGGCACCTTGTAATTCTTCCCAAGTCAAATTATAACTCATTAATATGATTTTTTGACCATTTTGATCAATTGAGGACCAATTTTCAAATAATTTAACAAATGTTGATTAACTTTGTGTTAGGTGTGGAGCTAAAAGCTTCACAGGTATGCAAACATGGAGGAGGTTGCTGAGTGTCACAGTAATCGACATCGGTCAGGCCAACCGACGTCGATCAAGAGTAGACAAGAAGCTACGAACATTGGTCATGGATCGGCTGACATCAGTCATATCCAGATAGATAGTGACTGACGTCGGTTGTCTGTGCATTCTAGAACTGGTCTAATTTTAGATGGATAGTCAGTTTGCATGTAAAGACTAATTTTAGTCTTGAGTCTGTGTTTCTAATTATTTTAATTAGGAAGTCTAATTATTGTTTGTATGGGATCTATTTAAGAGACCCATGGGGCTATATTATAATTTGTAGAATCATAAGGACTTGCAAAGGCAAGGACAAGGGTTCTTTCAAGGTGTGTAAGATCTAGGTTTGCAGGTGTGCAAGACCAGGTTGATCTGTAGGTGTGCAAGATTAGGGGAGATTTACATGGTAAGTAAGGTCGGTTGATCTGCAGGTGTGTGTGTGTGTGTGTGCAAGGTCAAAGGAGATCTACGAGATAACAAGGTCAAAGGAGATCTGCAACATAATAAGGAGCAAGATCAGGGAGATCTACTTGGAGTACTTTGAGTACTTGGTGGTACTGGCAGTATTGTTACTGACTGGTGGAAACAACAACTCTGTGTTTGAGTTGATTGTGTTTGTAATTGAGAGAGAGAACTCTTGAGGGAGAATTATTGGTACGCCCAAGAGGTGTGGGAAGAGTGTGATTTCTTCATTGTATTTCCTTTTGGAAGAGTGTTAATAAAAGATTGTATTATCTCTCATATTCTATGATGTTTCTGAATTCTAGTTACATATTACTTCTGGTTAAATTCCGTGTTTAGTTGCTTATACAAAGGTGATCAAGTGTACTCTGAAGGAGTAGGGATCCTGACAATTGGTATCAGAGCTTTGTTATTCTAGATCCTGACACTTTGTTTAAGACTGATTAATCCAAATCAAGAGCTTAAGTGGATTTTACATGAAAATTATTGAATATTTCTTTTTGAAAATTGATTACTATTAATTGCATCATCAGGTGACCTCATTTATTGGGAAGACATCCCTAGGCCATAAATGCCATAAATATCAAGATTATGGGTCACCCATACCTAGTTAATGCCTCCCATGCCTCTTCAATGCCCCTTCTTCTAAGGTCATGATGAAGATAATTATGGATTTAATTCCAAATATTAGGATTATCCATGGCCACACATCTCAATCTTGAGATGGATGATCATGGTTGATCTTGACCAATCTCAAAAATGTATAAATAGAGAGGCTATGAACATCATTTCTAAGCTATTTTGGTGCAAGGTTATTATTCTCAAATATCTTCAAAATATTGAATATTGTAAAGTTATAATGCTAAATTATTTCCACTAGGCTTTGCATTTGATCATAGATTTTGTTTGAAAGCTTCATTGATAGGCTAGTTTAGTGATTTGGAATCAAGAGCCTAGGTTTTATAGAGTGTTTTTGAGGCATTGGAGGAGCTTATCGCCATTGTTGACAAAGACAAGGATGCTTGATTAAGGGAGAACATGTTTTTGAGCCACATGGGTATGATGCATCCATTTGGGAAGGTAATATAGTGTTACTTTCTTTCATTTGTTTTTTTTCTATCTTTTATAATTCTTATAGGAATAGATAGGCTTGGTTAGTTAGTTCTTTATGCATGTTTCATTATTTATGGACTAATGCTTGACTAACTTGATTTGTAATCCTCTCTACATTTTGGCACACTTGGTGGGACTAGATGCATCTCACACCTAAATAGGATCACTTTGTAACTCTAAAATATCCATTTAGACCCTTAAAACTCATGCAAATTGATTTTTTAACTTTATTTTGCCATTTTTGTTTGCCATGGTTTTACATAGTAACTGACATTGGCAAGTGATATCTACATCGATTACCTAGCTTAACCAATGTTGGTTAGAAAAATCGACATTGGTTAGGTCCTAATTAGCCAAATTAACCATCATTGGTTGTAATAACCGACATCAGTGACTGTGTTTTTCCAAAAACTTAGATTCGAGAGCTATTTTTCCAAAGTTCATTATTTCAAGCTACAAAGAGCTTCAAAGCTAAAGGACATGATGACATTTTTGCTATAGGAACAGGCTTTTACTTTGATAAAAACATGTTTAAATCATCTCTTGCATGCTTAAAAATCAATTAGGAACTTTCTTTTGGTGTTTAAAAAAGAATTTAGATGTTTTGGTGAATGTTTTCAAAGTTTTCAACTAAGACTAAGGGGTCAAATGAACACCATCAAATATTTTATTTGGGATTAAAATTGAACACACTTGTTAATTCTTGTTTGTAATTGTTGTTTATTTACGTTTTGTTTGGAAAAAAGAGGAATGTTACATGTATGCTCTTCCATTTGTCTCCTTTAGTGAACCCTTGGAATCAAAAACACCATTCTTATTACAAATAGCCTAGTCCAAGGCTTAGAAAGAATGTCATCTAAAGCACTCCCCAAAAACTCACCAAAGTTTGGGTGATCTTGAAAATGATCCTAAAGTCTTTCTATTTTATGCTTTCTTTATTTTCATGCAAACTTGGCTTTAAAGGGGGACATCATTACCTCCCATGAGTTCTTTAAGGAAGCTTTGATCAGAGGTTTCACCTCCTGACATTGAATTCATTTGAATAATTTGTAGTTGCACATGGGATGTATCTACATTTGGAAATCATACTACACTAAGGGAACAATAAGATGTAGTGGTTGTAAAAAGGACTAGACCTATTTACAACTATCCAATGCCATAGTCACCTAATTTTTGTGCTTGTATTTTACATCATTTGATGTGAAAGTCATTGTGTAATTCATTCCCCTAGAATAATCGAAACCTTGCTAGTTTAGTAGACCCCACTTTGCCATACCTTCTTAGTTTACACTTAAGACATTTGTTTTTTATAATTAGCTTACTTGGTCTTGATTTATGTCTAAAACTGCTTGTTAACTCAATGAACTTAACCAAAACACATTATCCTCAATTTTCTTGAGCAAGGGAGGTGTTATGCTATCCAAATGGAAAATTCATCTTCCCCTATTTAAATTGTTATCAAAAACTTTGTGTCATGTCATCCACTTTGGCATAGTCATGCTATCTAATTGAGTCTAAATATTTTACCTAATGTGTTTAAATCTGTCATTTATAATCCACATTCAAAATTGAACCTTTTTGAGTTCTAATGGTTGGTGTGTCAAAGTGGGTTTGCTATTTGTGCACTAAGCTTATTTTAACTTGGGTTTAATTTTCCATTTGGATTGAAGGTAATTTATTAAGACTCAAAATCACATTATAATCTTGGTGGACTCAAGTCATCTTGCGTATTACTCATGCTTTAGGTCCTAAAACATATTTTATCCTACTATAATCATGTGGTGACGTTGTGCTGCCTATTTGGTCCTAGATTTATACTTAGTGATTCATGTATGTTTTTACATCTTGAGTTTCTTAGTTCATTTTCTCTTCTTCATAATCTAGAGAGCTTTCTTCTAAACTTTTAGGGTTAACTTGTCAAAGTTGAAGCTAGATTTTGCAGTGTGGGTGTATCACAAAGATCTAGGCTTTGGTGTACTAGTTTTTACCTTGGGTCTTTGAGTTACCTTACTCTCTTTCAATCCATATGATCTCAACTTTACCAAAGGTTGATTAAACTCGTGAACCAAATATTCTAAATTTTGCATAGTTTTAAACCACCCTCCCTTATAGTCTCATTGCTACCTTGGTTATTTGTTTAAAAGAGATCTAAAGCATACTTTGATTGGTTACCAAACATTGGTCTAAAGTTTGTCAATACATTAAACAAATATTTTAAGACATGACTCAAAGGTTCACTCATAGTGGGGCCTCTTATGGCCTTAGTTATGAAGACAAGCAATTTTATGATGGTCAAAATAACCTCATTGTTTTTGATGACATCCTTGTAGTAGTAGGATTTGAAGATGATTACAATGAATATCAACCCTAGGAAGATCAAGATGAAGCCCTTCTTAGATTGATAGAATTAGGTGCTAGACTACCTTCTGACTTTCCTACAGAATAATTTCATACCTTAGTTAGAGAAGGAAAACAATAATGACAAGAGCAAGATTTTGAAAAAATAGATATACCTTCTTCCTCTAATAAAGGAAAGGAATACAAATAGAGTGAAAACCCACAAATCTAAATCTTCTAGCTAAGATCAAGATAATAATTCAATGATACGCAGATCAACTTATTGTAGACTTAACTAACTCCTTAGTTGTCACTTCAATTCACAATAATGCTTCAAAAGAACAAGGAAATGTGGTTGAAAGTATGAAACAAATATTGGATGAGACCATTACCATAGTGGATCAAGGAAATCTAAATGAATAGTTAAAGACACAAGAGACCTTACAAGATGTTCCATTTGACACAAAACATACATTTTTCAATCATCATGAACCTCTTGTTACTTTACAAACTCAAAAAAAAAAACACTTAGTCTGAATTGAGGAAATCCCTCAAGACAATTTGGCTAGTTCTTTTCAACCAACCCAAAGATTGGTAAATAAACATAGAAATTTCCAAAATTAGAAAAGTGCAAAATATCCAAATTTAGGGAATGTTTTACAATCTAAGAGTTAATAGCCTATGTTATCAACTAAAGGGGCAAATTAGAACCGAGTCATGGATCAAAAGGTATATGTTGCCTATAGATCCACACAAAACTAGGGGCACATTCCACCCCAGCAAAATCTTATACAATCCATAAATGCACCAAACATGAAAGAATGAAATTCTATGAAGGAAATTGTCTAAAGATTAGAAATGAATAATAGAGTCAAAAAGTACAAATTTGATGAGATATGCCCATATCCATTTGATTTATCTATTCTCCAAAAAATCTTTCCACCTCATTTTGAGGCACCCAAATTTGACAAGTACAAAGGAAAGGGAGATCTGTGTGAACACATACAAGCATTCTTCATCTTATGTCAAGAGGTTGCTTATAGTAGTGAGTACTTATTATGACTATTTCTACAAGTTTAGCGGGACAAGATCTTCATTGGCTACTTAAATTACCTAAGGCATCAATTGCAGATTGGAATGACTTATAAAAAAAAATGTTAACCATTTCTCATACAACCTAGAACATGAATTGATCATTTTTGACCTATGCAAAGCCAAGAAATGTGATGGTGAAAGTTTCACTGCATATCTGCAAAGGTGGAGAGCATTGGCAGGCCACTTTCAACACAATTTACCAGACAAATAGTTGGTTGATATTTTTGCATGGAATTAGCATCATGAAGTTGTGCATAATCTATGATTAGCTTGTGATAACTCATTTGAAGAAATTATTGACAAAGGAGTGTAGATTGAGAAGGATCTTATTGCTAGAGGCATTGTAAAGATTTTTGTGTAAGGTCAAGTGTCTAATTAGACTAAATCAATAGCTCAAATAGTTATGCTGGAAAAGCCTAAGGGATTTGGAAAAAATAAAAACATGGTTGGAAATAGGGTGATAGAAATAAGAAATGTATAAATGGTATAGGCTATGCCTCCTTCAAATGTACAATTAACTCCCCTAAATCCACTACCTAATTTGCATAGACAACCTCCACAAAGGACATTTCATAACAATTTTAGAGTCTTTAGCAAGTTAGGATAATCAGTTGAAATAGTGCTATAAAATCTCATTGTAGCTAATTTAATTATATGTCTAGTATCAAGGCCATTTCCTCAAGATCAACCTAAACTAGATCGGTATAAAGAGAATAAATGGTGTAACTTTCATCATGTTGCTGGTCATAATGCATATTGTTGGATTCAATTATGATATATTATTAAGGACTTTATTAACAATGGCTAGATAGAAATTAAGTTGGCCCCTAATCAGGACATAAATCAGGATATGGGAATCTACAAAGACCCCTTTCCTCAACATGATCCACCACCACCAAGAAATCATTAAAATGGTTAAAATCAAGGATAGAGGCAGAATCAGAACTAATAACAAGGTCAAAATTGTAATGAGCATAATCAAGATCATAATGCCCAAACTAATAATTTGGCTTATAAAAATGTACCTTATGATTATAATAATATTATGGGATGCATTTTTGCAACCCATGTTGCCACTATTATTGTAAAACCATCTATCCAATCTCATGTTCCTCATAACACGGGACCCATCATTATAGGGTCAACACCCTCTCCCTCTGTAATACCATAATGAGTTTTCATCATCATGTTGCTACTCCATTTGCATGGGTTACTAGTCCTAAGCAATAGTGTCATTCTTCTAATTCTAAAGTTTCCTCATTGACCCAAAATTATAACAATATAGTTAGTCACCCATGAGTCACCATCTAAGAACCTTTGCCTTGCTCTTCTAATTATAATGACTCCTTGCCACCTCTAGGTTGTGCAGTTACAACTTGATGCCCTTGAGTTACCATCTAGGGCCCTTCACCCACTTCTTTCCATAAACCCAATGAGAACATTGTGCCAATGGTTCCAAAGCTGAATACTGTCTCAACAAAAACAAAACTAGTTCAATCCACAGTTCAAAGGCCTTATAGTCTAACATATTGATTAGATAAAACCCCTTCACAAATTTCCATATTGGAACTCTTGTGAACATCTAATGTCCATAGAACCATATTCAACAAAATTTTATAAGAGTCTATTGTGCCTAATGATATAAATCTTGATCAATTTTCAAACCTAGTTGGACATTTGTATTCATTTTGGTAAATTACATTTGATCAAAAGGACATGTCCACCCTTGGCCCAAACCACAATAACCCACTATACATTGAGATAATTATTATAGATCACAATATCAAGTGGGTTCTTATAGATAATGGTTCAAGGCTGAACATCATATCTCTTAAATTAGTATGATGATTGGGTTACATGGATAAAGACATTCAGCTAGAAACTATTACAATCAAGGCTTAGGACAATGCTGAGAGGGAGTCATCCAATATAATTTGGTTTCCAATCATGGTTGGGTCTATTTATCATCACACATTATTCCATATTATGGATATTGAGATTCCTTATAACATGCTTCTTAGTCATCCTTGGATCCATGAAGTACATGTAGTTCCATCTACTCTTCACCAATGCCTTAAGTTTCCCCATGATGGGATCAAGGCTACTATTCCTACTGATCAATATCCCTACTAGTACTGCAAACATCTTGAAGTAGAGTTTCATAATTATAACTATCACCTATATTTATAATTCATTGAAAATAAGAACAAATCCATTATTTCTCATCTATATCCATCTAATTATATAGACCCTAATGATCTAGCTTCCACTTTAGTTGATCCATTTCTTGTAGCTTTAGCCAAAAATTTTATTATTAAAGATGTAGGCATTTCCATATACCATCTGAAGGACATCCTCCATATTAAAAAATTACCAAAATTCCCTAAAACATTTGGTAAGCCTAAAACTTCCTAGTCTCCTAATAAACTCAATCAGATTTGGCAACCAAAGAAGAAGTAACCAAAAACTCCTATGGTTTTTGTACCTATAATTACACCAAATAAATATTGAGAGGCTTTTACCAAGGGAGATAGGTTATATTTTGAAGGCCTTGCAAATTGTTTTTAGAATCTAAAGTATCCTATCCTTAACATGATAATGGATCATCTTGACTATACAAGGAAAGGCCTTGGCCCATAGGTGCCAAGAATTTTAGAACCCTTATCAGCTGGTGTTATCAATTGGGATCATGGTCTTAGATTTAAACCACTAGAGGATGACCTCATGACATTTTATAGTGACTCTTCTGAAGTGACTAGCAATGAGACTTCTAGCAGTGACACAACATCCCATTATAGCCCTTTTAATGAGCTTACCGACTCAGATTTGTTTGATTCAAATGCCATATTGACCATAACATCTATTTGAGCTTCCTATCCTGAAGCAAAAATCCATCCTAGTGGTACTTCCCTTCTTGAATTAGGACGTTATATCTTTACCATTGAAGCTTCCCATCTTGAAGCAAAAAACCATCCTAGTGGTGCTTCCCTTCCTAAAGTAGGATGTTATATATTTACCATTGGTTCTTCTTGTCCTGAAGCAAACCCTCACTATAAACCTATGCCTTTGCCATCCTAAACTCATAGATTGGGATCATCAAAATTTAGTCATATGTCATGATGAGTTTCAAAATGAAGAATCAATTGTAAAATACATGAGACTACGAGATGCATTCCCCATTAGGGATCATAAGCAGGGTTTTAATTTTTCATTGAATTATTATACCTACTTTGGAGAGCAGACAAACTTTTTTGGTCATAATAAAGAACAAAAATTGAGATCTTTAGGTGAAAACCTCTTTAAGGCACTTGTTGATTAGGGAAAAAGTAAAGAAAAAGACAAGCCTTTGAGTGAAAACCTATTTTAGGCACTCTCAGGCAGGAAAATTTGCTCATCCCCTTAGGATGTAGAAAGTCTATCTAGCCCAAGTTCCATAGCTAGTACAAGCATCTATTCAAAACAACATCAAATATTTGAGAATATTGCTCTTGAGTTTCTAGAGGTTTTTGCCAATTAGCCTTTACTTGAGAAAGTAGATTCTAATTCTTCATATCATCCAAATCTTTGGGAGGAGCAATAAGAAAATATAGAAGAGGGAGATGATCATGACCATATATTTCCTAAAATTCTATAAGATGAATCCACACTCCTTATGGAGGGTAAAATAGAAGTGAATTTGGGAATCCATGAGGATCCCAAAATAGTTTATCTTAGAGCTTCCCTTACTGAAGTAGAACGTGAACATATTATATCCATTCTTAAGGATTATATAGACATCTTTGCATGAGCATATTTTGACATGCCAGGCTTGGATCCAAATTTAGTTGTGCATGATCTTGTTGTTCACCCTGATGCTAAACTAGTCAAGTAAAATTTGAGAAAGATGCATCCATGCATTGCCCTTTTGGTTAAGGCCGAGTTAGAAAAGTTGTTAGGAGCTTATTTCATCAGATCATTAGACTAGTCTGAATGGATTTATAACATAGTGCTAGTAAGTAAAAAGACCCTAGGCATATGTGTTTGTACTAATTTTTATGATATCAACAAAGCATTCCCCAAAGATGATTTTCCTCTGCCCAACATCGACATGATTGTTGACTCAACTATGAGGTATGAGATGCTATCCTTAATAGATGGATTGTTTGGATACAATTAGATCAAGATAGCCCCTAAAGATCAACATAAGACCACATTCAGCAGTCCATGGGGGACATTATATTACCAAGTCATGCCATTTGATTTTAAGAATGTTGGAGCCACATATCAGTGGGAAATGACTATTATTTTCTATGACCTGATGCATGATATTGTCAAGGACTATGTTGATGATATACTAGCAAAATCAAGAACAAGAGTTGGATACCCTAACATTCTATGAAGAATATTTGAGAGGCTTCATGTATATAAAGTATACTTGAATCCTAAGAAATGTGTCTTTGGAATCACATCATAAAAATTGCTAGGGTTCATTATATCACAATGAGGGATTGAAGTCGACCCTGTAAAGGTCAATGCTATTATGGAAATGCCTCCACCAAACAATATTAAATAGTTGTGAGGTTTACAAGGCAAGATCCAGTCTATATGCAGGTTTATTTATCAATTAGCAGATAAGTGCCACCCATTTACCCACCTCTTAAGGAAAGGGGTAAAATTTTAGTGGGATGAAGATTGTCAAATAGAATTTGCAAAGCTTAAAACATACTTGGCTAATCCACCAATTTTATGACCTCTGACACAAGGAAAGCCGCATCTTCTTTATATATCAACCACAGAACATACACTAGGGGCACTTTTGGCACAACATGATGATCATGGTAAGGAACACATGGTTTATTATTTAAGCCACACATTGGTAGCCTATGAACATAATTATATGACTATTAAGAAGGCATGTTTAGCTATGGTGTTCACCACTTAGAAATTATGACATTATATGTTAAATAACAAAACTATTGTTATCACCAAGGTAGATCCTCTCAAGTTACTTTTGTCTAAAACATCTCTTCAAGGATGCATGGCTAAATGGATTATATTTCTTAGTGATTTTGATATTGAGTACCAAAATCAGAAGGCAATCAAAGGGCAAGTTCTTGCTGACCAACTTGTAGAAGGTCTTATTATGACCACTCAACCCCTCAACTTTGACCTTCTAGATGATTCTATCATGATGATAGAACAAGCATCACAAGAACCTGAACAGTTGAAACTCTATTTTGATGGATCCTTCACATCTTGAGGGTCTAGAACTAGCATATTATTGACCATGCCATAGGGGGTTTGATCCCCAAAGCATTCCATATACAATTTTAGTGTACAAATAATATGGCTAAATATGAGGGATTAATTGCAGGGCTCCATCTTGCCATACAATGGGATATTTAAAGCTTAAAGGTCTATGGAGATTCATAGCTAATCATAAATTAAACAATTGATCAGTATCAAACAAGAGATGATAAGCTTATTCCTTACAAGTAAATTGTTGATAACCTTAAAACACATTTTAAATCTCTATATTTTGAGAAAGTTTTATGAGTCAACAATAGATCTATCGATGTTGGCATTAATTAGTTCCATGATTCAAATGCAAGAAAATGTTAAAGACTATTAGTTATTGCTTGAAAATATTCTTCAGCTAGCACATATTCTATCAAATTCAGAGAGGATATACACCATTGATGATCCTAATCCATCACCTAAGTTACCATGGTACCAAAATTTTTATAACTATTTCCATAGCCATGTATTTCCTACCAAACTTTCCAACAACAAAAAAAAATCATCGCTTAACACATTATATCCTCCTTGGAAACATTATTTATTGTAAAGGTTCTAATGGAATGCTTCTTCATTATTTATCTTTGGGAGAATCCAAGCTGGCACTAAAGGAGGTTCATGAAGGAATGTATGTGGCCCATACTAATGGTGTAGTCCTAGTAAAGAAACTTCTCAAAATAGGATATTATTGGCCCAAAATGGAGATAGATTCTTGTAATCATGTAAAGAAGTGTGTTCCTTGTTAGCAACATGATAACTTGATACATGCACCTTCCTTACCATTACAGTCGACTGCAACACCATGACCATTCTCAACATGGGGTCTCAATCTCATTGGGAAAATTAACCCCACATCTTCAGATGGCCATGAGAAATTTTAAGTATAACCAAGTACTTTACTAAGTGGATTGTGTCTATTACTCTCATTTATGTTACTAAGAAAAAATAAACCAAATTCATTCATTGCCATATCATCTGTCGATACAACATCCCAAATCGTATTATAACCGATAATGGTGTATCCTTTGTAAACCAAGATGTGAAATCGCTTTGTGAAAAATTCAAAATCAAGCAAAATAAATCCACTCCATATAAATTACAAGGAAATGGAAAAGATGAGGCATCAAATAAAACCATTCTATCCATCTTAAAAAAGATTGTCAATGATGCTGGTCGTAATTAGCACTTGTAAATTTTTCCTACCTTGTAGGCTTATAGAACCAATCATCATACCCCAACTGGAGCTACTCTATACTCCCTTGTTTTTGGCATTGAAGATATCATCTTAATCAAGATCCCATAATTAAGAATATCACTGGAGCACATTGAAGATAATGAAGACTATAGAGCGTCACAACTGCAAGAACTAGAACTTGTGGTAAGCATTTGGATGTCTTAGAAAACTTGTAGGCCTATCAGAATAGATTGAGGAGAAGATACAATAACTACATTCTCCCTTTAGAATTTCATATTGGTGACTTAGTTCTTAAAGAGAATAAGAATAACATGAATGCTAAACCTAAAAATAAAGGCAAGTTTTAGCCTAATTACTTAGGACTATATATTATCACAATGAACTATGGATCAGGAGCATATCGACTGACTAAACCTAATGGTGAAGAAATTTTAGAGCCCATGAACATCATACACCTTAAGAGGTTATATGCATGAAATTTTTTGAAAAATTGTCTATAATACCCCTAACTTGGGGGCAACTTATGCTATCATAATTTCATCCCACTCTTTTATCTTACTTTAAACACATTTTATACTACCTTGGTCCACTTTTCATGAATCTTGATAGTAAAGGCTTTGAACCCTTGGCACTCTAAACACATTCTTTATCCCATTCTAGATTACTCTCTTTGAGAAGCATATTCCTTATTTTATCTAGGACATGTTATAGGTTTGAACACTTTTTATCCCTTTACTAATTATGATCTCAATTATGTCTCATGAACATTATGAACATCTTCAGTAGTAGTTCTACAAAGCAGTTCAACCAAGATAGTCTTATACAACTTCAAATAGGTGAATAGACACATCTTCCCACTACAAGTATTTGCTACTCTTTCTTGTTTTATCAAGAACCTCAGTCTCACCGATTTGTGAGCATGGGCTGTTGCAGCTAGCTTAGCTATTTTATTGGAACCTCTACTCTCAGAATGTGCATCTCCTCGACTAGATGGTCCTACCTTATGCATATTTTATCCTAAAAACACCAAAAACATTAGAAATACTTTGAAAATACCAAAAACATCATAACATGATCCACAAAAGAATAAAAACATTATCTCACACTTCTATACATTTTTACATTCCCATTACACCATCCCACACTCTCATCATTTTATGAGCAACTGTTAAGTTTGGATGCTCTCACTATTTTGTGAGCAACTCTTAAGTTTAGACGCTCTCACTATTTTATGAGCAACTACTAAGTTTGGACACTCTCACCATTTTGTGAGCAACTATTAAAATTTAGATACTCTCACCATTTTGTGAGCAACTGTTAAGTTTGAATGCTCTTGCCATTTTTTAAGCCAAGAAATACCAGTTCATTTCATCTTATCCCACACACTTAAATTTTTTCAAGATCATTATTTCTCCTCTCATCAGATTCTCATTTTCTAGACCATTCTCATTTGTTTGTCATATCTTCCATTTATTCTATAACATTAATCATGCTGGTCTGATCATCATTTTTTCTTCTATCCCGTTTCCTGGGAGAACTACATTTGGCCTAAAGTTCATGTTGGAACATGCATCCATGGAACTATGTAGGCAGTGTCCACTTGTCTTATACATCTGAAGTCATCTTGGCCAACCCCTTCCTTTTCTTCTCTTCCCCCATTTCTTCTATCATTGTTCCTCTTTAATTAGAGAATAATTGTCATTATTCTTTGTTATGATGTGGTGGAAAGTAACACCTCTACCGCACATGCATGAACATTTGTCTTTAAACCGCACTAACTTAGTTTTTGTTTGTGTGTGTTTTGTTGTGCTTTCACACCTCTCCTTTTATTTCTTCTCATTTTCTCATTTTATTACTTCTTTTCTCCATTCTTGGTCTTATGTTTCCTTGATTATTTTTTGCTTTTCTCTTTTGTGTTCAAGAATACCTTGATGGTCCATAATGGATCTTGATTATTCATATCTTGGTCTCATATCATTAAGACGTTCTTGCCTTTTGTTTTTAAACATTTTTTGTTCCTACTTAAGTCTTGATAGATCATATATTGATTTCAAGTTAGGTTCATTTATGTTTATATTTTTCTTTGTCTTTGCTTTTTTGTTGTTGTTTATATCTAAATTATTGTAACTCTAGTTTTGGTCATTATTTTACCATTATACTTAGTTATAGGTATTCACATTTGAACTAGCTTAGTGCATTTGGAATCTTATGTCATTCTAAGTTACTCATACTTATGATGCCTAATTTATTTTACTACAACAAGCACTTTGTGCTCAGGTCTCAAAGTCTTAACGTCAACATCAACTCTGATGAATGATTCTTAATAACATTTTGAAAAACCTAGGCTCATGATATAGAATTAGGATTCTAAGTAGCATGCATTTTAGTACTTAAGTTCATGCTTAGATGTGCATCTCTTTGCAACACCATGACCATTCTCAACATGGGGTCTCAATCTCATTGGGAAAATTAACCCCACATCTTCAGATGGCCATGATCAATTTTAAGTACAACCAAGTAATTTACCAAGTGGATTGAGGCTATTACTCTCATTTATGTTACTAAGAAAAAAATAACCAAATTCATTCATTGCCATATCATCTATCAATACAACATCCCAGCTTGTATTATATCCAATAATGGTGTATCCTTTGTAAACCAAGATGTGAAATCTCTTTGTGAAAAATTCAAAATCAAGCACAAGAATTCCACTCCATATAACCTGCAAGGAAATGGAAAAGATGAGGCATCAAATAAAACCATTCTATCCATCTTAAAAAAGATTGTCAATGATGTTGGTCGTAATTAACACTTGTAAATTTTTCCTACCTTGTAGGCTTATAGAACCAATCATCGTACCCCAACTAGAGCTACTCTATACTCCCTTGTTTTTGGCACTGAAGATATCATCTTAATCAAGATTTAGATCCCATAATTAAGAATATCACTGGAGCACATTGAAGATAATGAAGACTATAGAGCCTCAAAATTGCAAGAACTAGAACTTCTTGTGGTAAGCATTTGGATGTCTTAGAAAACTTGTAGGCCTATCAAAATAGATTGAGGAGAAGATACAATAACTTCATTCTCCCTTGAGAATTTGACATTGGTGACTTAGTTCTTAAAGAGAAAAATAAGAACATGAATTCTAAACCTAAAAATAAAGGCAAGTTTTAGCCTAATTACTTAGGACTATATATTATCACAATGAACTATGGATCAGGAGCATATCGACTAACTAAACCTAATGGTGAAGAAATTTTAGAGCCCATGAACATCGTACACCTTAAGAGGTTATATGCATGAAATTTTTTGAACAATTGTCTATAATACCCCTAACTTGGGGGCAACTTATGCTATCATAATTTCATCCCACCCTTTTATCTTACTTTAAACACATTTTATACTACCTTGGTCCACTTTTCATGAATCCTAATAGTAAAGGCTTTGAACCCTTGGCACTTTGAACACATTCTTTATCCCATTCTAGATTACTCTCTTTGAGAAGCATATTCCTTATTTTATCTAGGACATGTTATAGGTTTGAACACTTTTTATCCCTTGACTAATTATGATCTCAATTATGTCTCATGAACATTATGAACATCTTCAGTAGTAGTTCTACAAAGCAATTCAACCAAGATATTCTTATACAACTTCAAATAGGTGAATAGACACATCTTCCCACTACAATTATTTGCTACTCTTTCTTGTTTTATCAAGAACCTCACTCTCACCAATTTGTGAGCATGGGCCGTTGCAGCTAGCTTAGCTATTTTATTGGAACCTCTACTCTCAGAATGTGCATCTCCTTGACTAGATGGTCCTACCTTATGCATATTTTATCCTAAAAACACCAAAAACATTAGAAATACTTTGAAAATACCAAAAACATCATAACATGATCCATAAAATAATAAAAACATTGTCTAATACATTTTTACATTCCCATTACACCATCCCACACTCTTGTCATTTTGTGAGCAACTATTAAGTTTGGATGCTATAGAGTAAAATTTTTAGTCTACATTGCATTCTAATTTTTGGTCACACACTACAAATTTTGTTCCCACATACCTTGGTATTTGATGGTAAGGTTCAGAAATAGAACACAGGTTCTATTTCCTGCTTGATTCATTTGTTTCAATTTTTGGCTAAGTGTCAAAATCAAGCGAAAGCTGCCAAGTGGCATCATCTGAGGCATCTTTCATTTTTCCTACAGGTTGGTCAGGATGTGCCATGTGTTCAATAGAAACTTAGTGGAAAGCACCATGTGTCAGCATCCATGTTTCATATCGGCACCCGCGTTCCATTTATTTTTCAACGAAGGTCTTCAACAAGCTAAGTATCAGGATGAGGCAGAAAATGCCAAGTGGCAATCGCAGAAGGCTCTGGATTACTTTTGTAAAAGAAAGTAAAAGTCACCACGTGTCAGCATCCAAAATAAAGTGGTTTAATGCCTTAGTTAAATAAGGTAGTTCAATGCCTTGGTTTAATATTTTTTGTTCAATACCTCAAGTTATGTGTAAACGGTGCGCAGTGTTGAACCATTAAACCGTTGAACCATTGAACCATTTTTAGTTCAAAGGAGCATCCCAAAGATCAAAGGAGCATCCCAAAGACCAAAGGACAAGTGCCCTTTCAGAGGGCAAGTAAAGCGCAACCAAACTGTTTAAGTGGAGGCCGTCAAGTGTCATCAACTGAGCCCCTTTTTACTCTATTCTTAAAATCAATGAAAGCCGCCACGTGTCGACATCTGAAAGATCTTTTTCAAAGTTTCATTGCCAAATAAAGACTATGGTGGGTCCTGGTTCTTATTTTTGAAGTCTGAAAAAGTTGCCAAGTGTCACCATTCATAGGAACCCTGCATGCATCTCGAACACTTCCACATCATAGCAAAAAGTAGTGGAGATTGCCACATGTCATTTGTTGAAGAGAGGCAGAGTTTGCCACCTATCTCCATACCCCTTTTAAAGGTTGCTCAGGAAAGAAATGTGGTGAGTCTTATTTCTTTAAGTTGTTAAGTATCAAAGAAGTGGATTGCGATAGGTGTCAGAGGTAGAACGTTCCTGAGCATGATATAGTAAGAATATAGGGAAAGTGAAAAGTACCGCATGTCTTCATTAAAAGTTATGAAAAGTGCCAAGTGTCATTCTCTAGTGTCTCCTAAGAAATAAGCAATTTTTTAGGAAATTGACTAAGTATCCTCTTCCATTTCAACAGAATAGAGGGTCCTGTATAGACACTTCCAACTCAGTTTGAGTTTAATTTGGGCCATAAGTTTGGGAACGTGTGGACAATCTGGAGGGAAACTCAGTGGGAGTTATTTCTAGTAGATGAAGTAGTTCACCTGGTAGATTTTTGGGGCCTACAAACATTGAAAGCATCGTCTATTTGTCCCCTGTGAGATAAAGGTGGAATAAATAGTTATGCAGGAAAGGAGGCAGTGGAATGAGAGATCTAAGGCTATAAAGAGGAGTGTAGGGATCATCATCAAAAATAAGAAGAAGATATGGAAAGAGAGATTTTATGAATATAGAATTATTGTAACAAGTTTTAGACTTTTTAGAGCTGTGGCTAAGTAATATCATTTTATTTTGTCTCATTTTCTTGAGTTGAAAGGTTTATATGACTGTACATGTTTATGCACCTTTTGTATGACTAGAAGATTCAAATAAGGAAATTGAACCCTATGCCTTTGTTGATATTATCTGTGTCATTTGCAAAAGTAGTCTAGACTGTAGATTTTCTAGAATTGTGATTAGGAATGTCATTTGCTTTTGTCTCATTTTTTTGAGTTGGAAGGTTTACATAACTGTACGTGTTTTTGTGCCTCTTATGTGATCAAAAAATTCAATTAAGAAGATTGAACCCTATGCCTTTGTTGACATTTTTATATTTCAACAAAAGAAGTCTATGTTGTGAGCCTCTATTTTTATTATTTCAATCTTTTACATGGATCATGCACTTTTTTTCTCTTAAATGTAAATGAATCCTACATATAGTTTCATTGTGCTCAGGTTTAAGGTTGAATTACATTTAGGTGCATTGCCATAGTTAAATTTTCTTTCTTTGCATTTGCATTTTTGTTTAAATTCCCATCCCTTTTCCCCCAACACTTGATATAAAGAAGAGACCAAATTCTTAAAAATCTAGAGATTGTTTCAAGTCGCATGTCCCACATCTTAAAACTTCCCATTGTTGGTGTCTGAAACAAAGCACAATTTTAAACATCAACAATTTTTGGCACACTCGGTGGGACCAGTCTTGAAGTTTCTTTCAAGACCATATGAACTAGAGAGCTACAAGGAGTTAGAGCTGTGGACCAGTAACCAGATCACAATCTGCTACAAATCTAGGTATTCTTTTGCCACCTTTGGTAATAAGTCCAAGAAGAAGAGCTAACCAGTTTGTACCAATATCAAGAGCAAATATGGGAGCCCCTATACCCCCAAGAAATTATGCAAGATGGAACACTGGTAGTCCCTTAATCCTCCCAACACCACTAGCCATTTGGGATCCTATCCCAGTGAATGCCCTAAAAGCTCTACCCAAATTCAATGGGCAAGACTCTAAAACACCTGGGGAACATCTTCAAGATGTATCAGATGTCTGTGCTATACATGTTGTCACACAACAAAATGTGGCCATAAGATTATTAGCAGCTTCTTTTAAAGGGAAGGCTCTAGAATGGTATCAATCTTTGACCCCAAATACCATATCTACATGGGATCAGCTCAGAGATCTATTCTTTGAAAGATTTGCAGAGAAAGGGGATAAGTCTTCTTTGTTACAATAGTTAATTACCATTCAGAGGGGACCACAAGAAGCTATGACTGACTTCAATTCCAGATTTCAAAAGACTTGGGATAGAATCCCTGTTACAGCTAGACCATTACCAGGTATGGCCATAGTGTTTTATCTTAAGGCTTTGAATTCAGATATATCTGTTATGATTTAGTCACTTGGAGGACACACTTTGCTAGAGGCTTATGAATATGCGGTCAGAGTTGAGAATCATTAAATAGATGCTAGAAAGTTACCTCCAAGGCCTCCCATGCCCATGTTCCCAAAAATTTCTTTGCCATTACCTCAAGAAGTTCCTAAATCTGTAAGCCCACCTATGTCTATGTACACTTACCCTCAACCATCTGTGAAAGAACCTATCCCTGCTCAGTCATCTGAGATGGATGATATCAAGAATATCCTAAGGACATTTTCCAATGAGTTGATCAATATAAAAAGACAACAAAATACTTTCTCTAAGCCTCCATATCAAGGCTATCAAGGAAACAAATTTTCATCTCAACTAAACCAATATTAGGGCCCTCCAAGACAAACTAATCATCAGCCAGCAAACCAATTGGTTGCAATCCCCACACCCTCACAGATTATCCCTCCCAATTCAAATAGGGATATTGTTCCAGGACAAAATAACTATGTGGATAATACTAATGCCTAGTGTTTCCCTTGAAATAATGCTCATACACCTAGAGATTGTCTTATGGGTAATCTACAACAAAAGGTAGCAGAGTAAAGAAGAATGGATGGTCAATTCATAAGTTCCAATGAAAATCAAACCTACCAGTCTCCTGGTATGTAGAATTTAGTCTGAGTGGCTCAGATGTAAGGAATGTCCTTGCAATAAGAGGAAGAAATAGCCCTAGAACATGCTTTGTTCTCATGGGTTGAAGATGAAGAATCAATTTTCTTGAACGAAGCATCTACCTCCCAAAGACTAGTGGTGCAATCTGATTATTACACCAGATCAAAGAGGAGAATGGTTGAATAGCCTGAGATTGTAAATGTTCAAGTCATGAATAATCCTCTATTTCAAGGACAAATAAACACTACTGTTAGACAAGAAGTGCCTCAGTCGGTGCAAAATCAAGGGACTCCTGCCCAAATTTAGGAAAAAATAAGATATCCTTATGTTCAAAGAACTCAATCTTTGGGACTGATAAATGTAGTGGATCAATTAAAGAAGACTCCAGCACAAGTATCAATATGGGATATATTGGCTATTCTTGAATAGAAGACACTACTACAACAAGCTCTGCAAGGCCAAGCAGTGCCCAAAGGTACTATTACCAAAGGACTTGCTGAAAAAGAAAAGCTCAAAGATATAATTCTTCTGAAGACAATAGCCTTTGTGAACGATGCAACACAAGTAAGTAAATCCAAACTAGAGCCTTTCTATTTGACTCTGATAGTTGGAAAGAAACTCTTGCATAATGCATTGATAGATTCAAGAGCTAGTACTATAGTGATGCCCAAGCAAATAGATGATGCTTTGAAAATAAAATATGAACCCCTTACAAAAGGAGTTATGTAGCTAGATGGCAAAATAGTACAAACCATAGGGAGAATCAAACAACTCCAATTACAATTATATGCTTGTCCAAATATAATTGTAAAGCAAGATGTAGTAGTGATAGATATACCTCCTATTTTTAGCTTACGTTTGTCAAGAGACTTTATAGCCAAAATAGGGGGATATATGTCCCTTGATTGGTCTCATCTCATTTTAAGAACCCAATACGGTTCAAAGATGAAGATATTGTCTGAACCATTACATAAAGATCACATCACTAATGAGCCCACTACAAAGTTAGAGGCAGCCCATGCCATGATGAATAAAGAAGAGAAGGTTTTTGTCGAAGAGCTAGGTGAATGGACTGGGTATAATCAAGAAGAAGAAAATGATCATTTATTAGCTATGATGCAAAGTGACCCATTTGGAAATTACGACTCCATTGGTCTAGGCACTTATATTATACTTGATGAGGATCATAGAATTCCAAATGTTTTGGAGGAAGAAAAGTCAAAAGATACCTCTTCTATTATCCCCGGGTCTCTTATGAATTTTAGATTCCTAGTGAGAAATCACAAGCATATATTTTGACCCCTGATGAAGAAGAAATAATCTTTGACTTTCTTCTTACTTTGCAAGATGATGAGGAAGAGCATGGACTATTCCTGGACCATGATTTAAATGATTTGCTTAAAATCATTGAGTCTGGTTATATCATTTTTCAAGATAGCTGTGAACCGGATATAGATAAGCAGAATGGCATTGAGCCTCAATTGCATGCACAAAATTATTACAAACTTTTAGAATTTTCCTTTCAAAATATTGGTAATTTTGAAGTTATTAAGGAGGATGGTCATGCAGTAGAACCAAATTTTGAAGCAAAAGGAATTAAGTCATTAATTGATTTCTTGGTAAGACATGACAATAGCAAGAGCAGATATTCGATGAGCTTCCAAGAACAAGAAGAGTCTATATATGTCAAAAGCATGTTTGACTTAGACGCACTAGAATATATCCAAATCAATGAGGCATACACCAAAGGCAATTCACCAAAGCCATACCCAATTTGATCACTTGTATGGTAACATAAGCTGGCTTGTAGTGAGAGAAAATTTAGAAATTCTACTTTTGATCTAGGAGAGAGTTAAATATGCTTCATTAATGTAGATAGGTAGTTTCCCTTTTCATTTTTTTCTATTTTCTTGCTTTTTTTCCTATTGTTGTTTTTCCACTTTTCTTTTAAATAAGTGTTCTTTGAACACATTGTCAGCGGTTTAGAAATTTTTTAAATTCTTCAAATCCTCGACACATTGAATGTTTCCCCAAATCTTTAGAAATCTCCAACGTACCTTGCACTACCACTTGCATAACATGTTTATCTCACTATCCCATGAAGATTGAGTAGGATTTGCTAATGGTTATCTGAGTTTAATGCCATTTTGAGACTTGATTGGTCAATCAATAGCTCTTAGCAAGAGTTAAAGTTTACCAACTCTCAAGTATTCCTGCATTTGTGAGAAAATATCCTGCTACTTTTAATTTTTTTTTAGTGCCTAGTAAATTTGCTTTAACGAGAGTGTTTCTATTTGCAAAGGGTTCATACCAATTACCATAGAGAGGACATAGAGATGGAAGGAGCATCATCTTCACAACAAGGAGCTGGGACTTATGAATCCCTTGATAGGTTTTTGGCAAGTAAGTCATATGCTTTAGCTGTCGCACAACCATTGAAAGCCTATCCAAGGACCAAAATTTTAGAGGTTGGTCAGGCCAGTGACCCAACAAAAGTAAAGGATTATGTAGATGGAATCATGGACCCAATCTTGCAAAGAGCCAGCAATAAAAACCTTAGAGAAGGGGCACATCAAAGGTGCCTTTAGATGGCCAGAGTAGGGAAGTATGAGACATTCACCATGAGGATATGGACCTCATAACTGGCACAGTTTCTTGTCCTAGCTATGCATCCATGCCCTGACTTGGTTAAATTATGTGCAAACTGGCTCGATGCACCTTTAGGCACCATTCAACGAGGCCCATTCATAGTGCAAATCACACTGCAAGCTATCAGGGATATGTTAGCCCTACATCATGATAGTACAACCACATTTCCCACTGTGGCTAAGATGTAAAGGACACAAGCTAATATCAACACTCAAATAAGGTTCTTGAGATATGAGTTATAAATGGGTGATGATGATACTATGGTACCCACACTCCCTGCACCAAGAGCTCAATTCACACAGGCTAGCCAAGACGCATTGTCTATGATGGCTCTCATCTTTGGCATGAAAGATAATATGGCAGTGTATGCAGAATAAATGGCTATCCTTTTTAGGCTGAAGACTATTGACAAAACCCAGGAGTATTAGCTAAACTTCTTGAAACAAATTGCGTTCTCGATGGTAGAACAATTGGCTCATTTCAAATCAAAAGGAGTGTTCAGGTATTCTTCCTATTTGTTCCACCTCATGCTTTTCTAGAACTCTGATCTCTTTACCCAACATATGCATCTTAACATGTAAGACCTAGATTTTGATCTCTAAAGGACCATTCCTATGTCTGCATGGACATACATTTTGTCAAAGACTAGTGACCCATATGAGTTTTGGGAATTATTTGTCACTCCTGCCCTTTGTCATCTTAGTCCTAAACTAATTATGAATTGATTGCTCCCCAGTGTTTCAAATCTTCTGGTTAGTTACCCAATCCCTTATGATTTCTATTTTGGATCACACCATACCATTATAAGAGTCCATGGTTTTTGTGGAGAACCAATATTGCTACCGAAGGTTTTGACTCTTAGGATAACATTCCTCGAGGTCACCAGACAAATATCTATAGTTGATAATGAATTTGGTTCTAAGAAGAGAAAAAATAAATGTATGATCTTTCATGGATGACAACAAGCATGGTTTTGGAAACTAGAGACACAGAAGTTGTGTTGCTTAGAAAGCTAGCCTTTCTAGGTTTCCTTCTAGTAGAAGAAAAATGGGTTTATGACCCAAATGATTTCATAGCCTCTTGGGTAAGGACTCACAGGGTTGCAACCAGAATTGCGCATGAAGGTCGCCCTTTTTGGGAAAGCAGGAAAAATCCTAGGGAAGACAATCCTAGATTTTATGTTGAGTTAACAGACTTGCCCTTCCATAGAATAGGCCATGGGAGACATTCTATGTTAAGTAGAGTGAGTATGATCCTAAATTCAGAATGACTTTTGGCTTAAGGAGAGCATGAAATAATAAAGATTGGGATATTGAGAAGATAGAGGCCTATTGGAAGTATAGGCAAGAAATTTGTCAAACAACCCATTCTTTCAAGAATGTAGACACAGATGAAAGATGGGAAGAACTATGCGATGAGTGTCATCTCTCCCTTACATCTAGCCCAGAGACATGTAATTTTCCTACACTGGGTGAAGGATAGGAAGCTAAGGCTGGGTCAAGCTAGGAGTCACAAGCCTCATTGAAAGGAGCAAAAATATAGCCAAAAGAAGAGACATCCAAGAAAAAGAAGAGGGTGCATTTTTAATTAGCTTCCGAGGAAGCGACAGACACCTCATATCGCTAATTATAGGGTACTGTAATTGCTCCTCAAGTAAGTACTATTCCTCCCTCTCCTTCTTAGCCTATTTCTTCCCCTGTCACTTTTGTCTCTCCCATTTCTCACTTCATCCCATCAGTGCCACCTCAGGGCTTAACATTACCCTATTTCTCCCGTTTTACTCCCAAGAAACCTTTCCCTTAGATTGCCCATAGCTAAAAATTGGCTATTCAATATGGTCTACCACAGGGACATCCTTTTGTAGGTGGGCACATTACCTCTCCTCCCACCTTCCAGACCCAAGCAGATGCTACTAGGAAGGCAAGGGAAGCTCAAAGAGAGAAAAAGAGGATAAAGGAATATAAAGCACTGGCTACAATGCATCTATAGTCACAATTTGACCCAATTCAACAATAATTGATGGTGACTCATTTGTCGCCAAATATAATAAAGCCAATGGAGTAGATGTAACTAGAAGATTACATGATGAATGCTGTGGCCATCGACATGTCCCTTTTCAGACCCTAGGACATAATTGAGATGTTGATCGAATCCACTTCTATAGTCACTGAAGACTATTTGAAGACATCAAGGAGGCTACATAAGATGGAGGCTGATTTGGCCAAAGAGAAGGCAACCTGTAATAGTTTGACCATAGAAATTGACATAAAGGACAATCAAATAGCAAATCTAAATAAATAATTGCAAGAGACTATTTCTCTTCAGATTCACCAGGTAGTCCAAGCCCAAAATGATTCTTTAAAGGTAGAGATCATGTAGATAAAGGCTATGATGGGGACCCTGAGGTGGGAAAAAGTAGAATGGCAACACAAGCTACTAACTGAACAAGATAATACTGTGGCCATTCAAGCCCAGTTCCAAGTGGAGCAATAGAAAGTGACACAACTGACACTAGAGTTGGCTAATAGGCCAAGCAATGTCAAAGTGATAAAACTGGTAAAGGAGCTCTATGAATCCATGTGGAAAAGAATCTCTTCAGAGATTATTTAGCTCAGGCCTTCTCTCACCTTCCTGTTAAATGCATAGAAATTGTGTGAAAAGGTGGGGGATTCAATGAAGAACACTCTAACTATAGTTTCTGATAGAGTAACAAATTCTCAAACATTGCTATAGAAGCTCTATGATGCTTTAGATGCGAAATTGGCAGCTACAAGAACCACTGACAGAATGGTCACCACAAAGAGAGTGAATGAGGTTCTTAGTTGCAATTTTGCAGCCAATAGTTGCAGAGAGCTCCTTAAAATCATGAAATAAGGAATCAGTGAAATGAAGTAGCATATTGGAGATCTAGTGTGATTAGGTCTTCCTTCTCCATTTCCTGATGATAACATGGTGCTAATGGTTGATCAAATTGAACCATTGCTGCTGGCCAAACAGAATGATCAAATAGTTTTTTAGAACTTACAAGATGATTCCTCAGTCTCAGAAGTAGAAGTTGTTCTAGTTCTTGTTTCCCAGCTCGAATTCAAATTGAAGGCTACAGTTTAGATTTTGAATTTTTTTTTGCATAAGGATATTATTAACCTTGATTTAGCCTTCAATGAATTACAGAACAAGCAAGGGTTATCTGACCATGAGTGGTCCACCTACCAGACAACATTGTTAAAGCTGTAAAATTTTGCAATTTTGATCTAATGGGAGTGTGGTTTATTTTTGAGCAGGCTCAAAAGCCCTTGGGGTCACCAATAACTATAGAGTAAAATTTTTACTCTACGTTGCATTTTTATTTTCAATCACACACTACAAATTTTGTTCCCACATACCTTGGTCTTTGATGGCAAGGTTTAGAAACAGAACATGGGTTCTATTTCGTGCTTGATTCATTTGTTTCAATTTTTGGCTAAGTGTTGAAATCAAGCCGAAGTTGCCAAGTGGTGTCATTCGAGGCACTTTTCATTTTTCCCATAGGTTGGTCTAGACGTGCCATGTTTTCAATAGAAACTTAGCAAAAAGCACCACGTGTTGGCATCTATGTTTCATATCAGCATCCGCGTTCCATTTATTTTTTTAGCGAAGGTCTTCAACAAGCTGAGTATTAGGATGAGGCAAAAAATGCCAAGTGGCAATTGCAGAAGGCTCTAGATTGCTTTTGTAAAAGAAAGTGGAAGTCACCACGTGTCAGCATCTAAAATAAAGTGGTTCAATGCCTTAGTTAAATAAGGTGGTTTAATGCCTTGGTTCAATATGTTTGGTTTAGTACCTTGAGTTATGTGTAAACAGTGTACAGTGTTGAACCATTTTCAGTTCAAAAGAGCATCCCAAAGATCAAAGGAGCATCCCAAATACCAAAGGACAAGTGCCCTTTCAGAGGGAAATTAAAGTGCAACCAAACTTTTCAAGTGGAGGTCATCAAGTGTCATCAACTGAGCCCCTTTCTACTCTATTCTCAGAAGCAGCAGAAGCTGCCACGTGTCGACATTCGAAAGATCTTTTTTGAAGTTTCATTGCTGAATAAAGACTATGGTGGGTCTCGGGTCTTATTTCTAAAGTCTGTGGAAGCTGCCAAGTGTCACCATCTATAGGATCCTAGCATACATCCTGAACACTTCCACAACATAGCAAAAAGCAATAGAGATTGCCACATGTCATTTGTTGAAGAGAGGCAAAGTTTTCCACCTATCTCCATGCCCCTTTTAAAGGTTGCTCGAGCAAGAAATGTAATGAGTCTTATTTATTTAAGTTGTTAAGAATCAAAGAAGTGGATTGTGATAGGTGTCAGAGGTGGAATGTTCCTGAGCAGGATATAGTAAAAATATAGGGAAAGCGGAAAGTGCCGCATGTCTTCGTTAAAAGTTGCAGAGAGTGCCAAGTGTCATTCTCTGGTGTCTCAGAAATAAGTAGATTTTCAAGAAATTGACTAAGTGTCCTCTTCTATTTCAACAAAATAGAGGGTCCTGTATAGACACTTCCAGCTTAGTTTGAGTTCAATTTGGGTCGTATGTTTGGGAACACACAGACAATCTGGAGGGAAACTCAGTGGGAGTTATTTCTAGTAGATGAAGCAGTTCACCTGGTAGATTTTTGGGGCCTGCAAACATTGAAAGTGCCATCTATTTGTCCCCTATGAGATAAAGGTGGAATAGATAGTTGCATGGGAAAGGAGGTGGTGGAATGAGAGATCTAAGGCTATAAAGAGGAGTGCAGGGATCATCATCAAAAAGAAGAAGAAGATACGAAAAGAGAGATTTTCTAAATATAGAATTATTTTAACAAGTTTTAGACTTTCTAGAGTTGTAGCTAAGTAATATCATTTTATTTTCTCATTTTCTTGAGTTGAAAGGTTTATATGACTGTACATGTTTCTGCACCTTTTGTATGACTGGAAGATTAAAATAAGGAAATTAAACCATGTGCCTTTCTTGATATTATCTGTGTCATTTGCAAAAGTAGTCTAGACTGTAGATTTTTTAGAACTGTGATTAGGAATGTCATTTGCTTTTGTCTCATTTTCTTGAGTTGGAAGGTTTACATAACTGTACGTGTTTCTGTGCCTCTTATGTGATCAGAAAATTCAATTAAGAAGATTGAACCCTATGCCTTTGTTGACATTTTTATATTTCAGCAAAAGAAGTCTATGATGTGAGCCTCTATTTCTATTATTTCAATCTTTTACATGGATCATGCACTTGTTTGCTCTTAAATGTAAATGAATCTTACATATAGTTTCACTGTGCTCAGGATTAAGGTTGAATTACATTCAGGCACATCACCATAGTTAGATTTTCTTTCTTTGCATTTGCATTTTTGTTTAATTCCCATCCCTTTTCCCCTAACACTTGATATAAAGAAGAGACCAACTTCTTAAAAATCTGGAGGTTGTTTCAAGTCGCATGTCCCACATCTTGAAACTTCCCATTGTTGGTGTCTGAAACAAAGCGCAATTTTAAACATCAACAAATGCTCTCACTATTTTTTGAGAAATTATCAAGTTTAGATGCTCTCACTATTTTACGAGCAACTATTAAGTTTGGAAACTCTCACCATTTTGTGAGTAACTATTAAAATTTAGATACTCTCACTATTTTGTGAGCAACTGTTAAGTTTGAATGCTCTTGCCATTTTTTAAGCCAAGAAATACCAGTTCATTTCATCTTATCCCACACAATTATAATTTTTCAAGATCATTATTTATCTTTTCATCAGCTTCTTATTTGCCAGACCATTCTCATTTCTTTGTCATATCTTCCATTTCTTCTATAACATTAATCATGCTAGTCTGATCATCATTTTTTCTTCTATCCCATTTCCTGGGAGAACTACATTTGGCCTAAAGTTCATGTTGGAACTGTTGGGTGAATATTTTGTCAACCAACTAATTGGCATTCAAAATATTTCCTATCACCATAGCATAGAGAGATTGGTCGTCTAGATGTGCATGTTTACTGCATCACAAGGGGACAAATCTCTCCTCTCATCAAGAGGAGGTTCCCTATTAAATATGCAAAGGCTATATACTATATAAATAAGCTAAAAGTAAGACACAGGGGTGGGATGAACCATCCATCTCTCTTCTTTTAGAGATGATGCTAACAAACAGAGGAGAAAATCTTAGTGGAAATAATGAAGGCACTTCTCTTCTTTCAGAAGTGTTCTTGCAAGAAATAGCAGGAGTTCTTTTAGGTAAGATAAGAAACTAGTAACAAAAGGGAATATTAACAGTAGGATGAAATAGAATGCAAAGTTAA
Source organism: Torreya grandis (assembly GCA_037957365.1). Classification (NCBI taxonomy): domain Eukaryota; kingdom Viridiplantae; phylum Streptophyta; class Pinopsida; order Cupressales; family Taxaceae; genus Torreya; species Torreya grandis. The sequence goes on from JARHVA010000178.1 coordinate 2,356,644, forward strand.
GGCAGCCGCCCTACTCCAGCATGGCCCTTCCTGATAGAATCAAAAATGCAGCCAAGGCATTGATTGCATAGCATAGGTCACTCCATGGGACAAAGTGCCAAGTCTCTCCTGGCCTCTATATAATATAAACTCTTTCATTGTTACAAGGGAGATCTTCCCCTTACCAAAAGTGAAACTCTGCCCAAATTAAAAGGCATTACTAAGACTTTGAGCTCAGATTGTAGTTCATATTTCTTTGATTAAATGAGAAAGCAAGTACTTGTAGACTTTGTGCTATTATAGCTTGTGCTACTTGAGGAGATTGTTCATATGTCTATCTTCTAAAAGCATTCTTATTTATTTGATTTAACAAGTAGAACTAGTGGAGGTGATAAGGAAGGTATCCTAAAGCCAACTACTTCTAGACTTTGCACTGTCATAGTTGTCTTCAGTGTGTGTTTTTCTTTTCTATTTCTATGTAAAAGACCTTGGGATGACTTTGTGCCCTCATTGTCTTTCGTATCTCCTTCTAGGGTAGTCAAGGTGGAGACTTTGTGATACATCTTAGATTGCTGGTTACTTTGGACCTGGTTACTTGCTACTTGAAATAGTTCTGCTGTTTGCAAGAAAAAACACTTCTAAAAGAAGAGAAGTGCCTTCTATCGCTTCACTAGGATTTCTACTATCTAGGAAGGGATCTGGCTCTTGGCTAAATGTTACTTCTGAAAGAAGAGAAGTGCCATCACCAATCACCCAGGATTCCTCCTTTGTCTATGAGCATCATCTCTGAAAAAAGAGAGATGGATGGTTTATCCCACCCCTATGTCTTACTTTCTACTTATTTATATAGTATATAGCCTCTGCATATTTAATAGGGAACCTCCCCTTGATGAGAGGAGAGATTTGTCTCTGGTTGATGTAGTAAAGCTGCACACTTGGATGACCAATCTTCTTATGTTGTGGTGATAGGAACTATTTTGGTCACCAGTTAGCTAGCCGATAAAATATTCACCCAACAATTTTTGGTGACTCTGTTGGGGATGAACTTGCAGTCTGAAGCCTCAAGTTTCAAATTGAAGTAGTTCTTTCCCTTATCCATTATAGAGTCTAGCAACTCCCATCTGGGTCTTATCCATTATCCATTTATAGCCTTACTATTTTCATTCATCTCCATTATATTATTTGGTCTGCAAAACCAGAGCTGTTGGGAAAGAAAGCACAATTTAAAGCCTCAAGCTTGAAGCTAAAGCAGGGCCATTTTCTTTTCCATTTTTGTCCTATAATCTAGAAACTCCACTCAGATGTATTATCCCTATTGTTCATAATCTAATCATGGTAGTTTGAGGCCCCTGGGGTAACTCATTTGGCCCACTTAATCTAACTCCACCCCTGCATGAGCTACCACTCAGTTCAAGGAAGAATTTCCCCAAATTCTTTGGTGATGGAAGAGTCCACCTTGATGAACACATTGTAGCCTTCACCATAGCCTATGGTGTGATAGGGGTGGAATTTGAAGACGTGGCAGTCATGCTTTTCGTAGAGACATTACAAGGTGTTGTTACTGACTAGTTTTACCATCTGTGGACTGGATCAATGACTAGTTGGGACACTATCAAAGCCATGTTTGAAGCAAGGTTCAAACCTATAAAAGATGCTCATGCTTTGCTAGCCCAACTTATGCAGATGAAGAAGGAACCTCATGAGCCCATAATGGATTTTATTGCAAAATTTGACAAGCTGAGAAATAAGATTCCCTAGTTGCTCAGCCCACACATGAGAACCTCAAATGCTTCTTCATAAACTCACAGCTACCTGAAGTGAGTTTTCTACTAAGACATGCTGGCTGCATAGATCTTGAAGCTACTCAAGACTTAGCCACTGAGTTAGAAGATGACCTTATCATGGCTGGAAAGATAAGAAGGGATTTAAATAGAGGTGCATCTTCTTCATCTTCTGATAACTAACCTGCAGCCACCACTGATCCAATGGTGTAGAAGCTAACAAATGAAGTGCTGGCCCTCAGAAGACAAATGGCACAAGGGATGTCATCTACTCCATACAGATATGTACCAAGGAGGACAATCCCTAATCAGGCACATCAAGGGCAACCCAATCATCTTCCTCCCCCACAGAGGAACCTTGTCATTGAAGCACCTCCAGCCAACTCAGCAATTGGGTATTTGGAAACAGAGCATGATTTCTCTTTCCAACCTGAGTTTAATCAAGAAAATGATGCTAGTCTCTTCACAGAGGATCAAGAAGAGTCAACTAGTGACTCCCACATCAGTTTCTTGGATTACCAGGATGAACCCAGAAGTAAAGGTGAAGCATCTGAGGGATCATATGCTATGGTCACCTAGTCCCAGAATCAATCAGCTCAATAAGCTGATAAAGGAGAAATAGAGGAGCGACATCAACCTACAATTTTGATTGCTAAGCATGGGGCCACTCTGCCTATCTAGCCAAAGGACCCAATGATTGCTAAGAAAGTAAGTATCCCAAACATTTCTACACCTTCTACTTCAAATTCGTAGGCCACTCCTCCCACCCATCCCATAAACCAAAAGGAATAACTCCCATCCCCTGTGCCTAGTCTAATCCAGCCATTTGACATAATTGATCATGTCAAATGTGTCAAGACCCAAACAGGGGCCCCTAAAACCCAAATTTTGTTTGAGTCTTCAGGTAGGGATGAAATAGCAGAAGAATTGGTGGAGTGCGGCATAAGTGCAGAAGAACCCTCCCCTCCAAATGAAGAAGAATCTGAGATATCTGAGGGGGACAATCAAGACACGTGCTGGGCTGAGCTATTAAAACAACAAATTATGGTACTAGGTCATGCTGCTACCCATCAAAATCAAGAAAAGGAACTCTTTGCCATGAGAGCAAAGATTCATGGTTTTTGGACCAAAATTCAAGTCTTGCTTTGGGGCAAGAAGAAAAGAAAACCAAGGGGAAGGCACAAAAAATGTGATTCCTGGTGGAGAGTTCCATTCTCTTGTCACTAATTCTAGGGACAAAATGGTTTCCTACTGGTTTATTAGGATGGGATGCCATTATCATTGTCTCACAATGGGTGGCATCTGAAGTGCTTCAAATCTTGAGGCATCAGATAAGTTCATTTGTACATATGTATATTTGTATAGTCTTTAGTTCTATTTTGTGCCTTTCATCTTCATTTTTGTCGCCTTTCTTTTTGGGTAGCATGACTCTGTAGCCCAATGGCACACTTTAAGGCACCAGAGATTTTGGTTTCTACTCACCTCAGCTATTTTGAGTTGTTATCTGAAGGAAGTTCCCCAACAAGAGCCAGCTGTTGTCTCTAAAAAATGACTCCTCATTTTTTTTAGACAACATATGACTATTTTGGTCCTGCATGGCCAAAATTGTCCCTCCTCTTTCCAAAAATTTGTTCTGAACATTCAATTTTGTCATTTTCTCAAATTTTTGGTAAAAGGATTAGCAGGTTTAATTGGTTCAAAGGGTCTATTGGCAAGCATCAAAACAAAAGCTTGAACCATTAAACTATTGAACCTTGAACCATTTTGGTTCATTAGTTCAATGAGTTCAATGTTCAATCGATTCAACACGCTAGGTTCAAAGGTTCAAAGGCTACCTTAGTTATGAAGAGAAATGCACACAACAGAAAGAGTCAAGTGGATGCTACAAGGTGTTGTTGGTCGACCCCCTTTATGCTTTGTTTCTATGAATTGGTGGATGCTGCCATGTGTCCCTCCGAAGCTTGTTGAAAGCCTCCAAGTGCCAATATCCACAATCTCTTGCCTTAGATTCACTATTTTTAGCAATGACCATGGTGGGCCCTAGGGAAAATTACTAAATTAAAGTGGAAGCTACCATGTGTCTATGTCCGCATGACTATTTAAAGTATTCAGACCATGCCACGTGTCCCATCCCAGTGTAGCAAAAACTGTCACATGTCTGAATCTGCACCTCTAGCCTCTAACAAGTCTCAAGGCCTATTCCAAAAAGCTTATTTCAAAGCTACAGATGCTGCCACATGTCCTCACCCATGTCACAACAAAATTATAGGCCTACAAATGTCAAAATTAGGGGGAATGGCTAGCTGTTAACCTTCAAAGGAAGAGAGACCTGTGGACATCAAAATTGCTATAGTGAAGCGTCTAATTGATCCTTGCAGGCTTAGAACATGGACTCGATGCATTCAAAGAACCTAAGGCTAGGACCAAGAGAAGGAAGAGTCAAAGAGGGAAACTCAGTGGGAGTTAATTCTAGTAGGTGAAGTAGTTCACCAGGTAGATATTTGGGGCCTATAAACATTGAAAGTGAAGCCTGTTTGTCCCCTTTGAATTAAAGGTAGAATAGAGATTTGCATGGATAGTAGGTGATGGAATGAGTGATTCAAACTTAAGAGAAGACAAGGAAGATGAACCAACATGCCATAGTTAAGGCAACTGCCCTACTCTAGCATGGCCCTTCTTGATAGAATAAAAAATGCAGCCAATGTAGTGATTACGCAACATAGGGCACTCCATGGGATAAAGTACCAAGTCTCTCTTGGCCTCTATATAATGTAAACTCTTTCATTGTTATAATGGAGATATTACCCTTACCAAAGGTGAAACTCTACCCAAATTGAAAGGCATTACTGAGACTTTGAGCTCAGATTGTAGTTCATATTTCTTTGATTGAATGAGAAAGCAAGTTACTTGCAGACTTTGTGCTGCTATATCTTGTGCTACTTTAGGAGATTGTTCATATGTCTATCTTCTAAAAGAATTCTTGTTTATTTGATTTAATAAGAAGAACTAGTGGAGGTGATAAGGAAGGTGTCCTGAAGCCAACTACTTCCAGACTTTGTGCTGTCATAGTTGTCTTCAGTGTGTGTTTTTCTTTTCTGTTTCTGTGTAAAAGACCTTGGGATGACTTTGTGCCCTCATTTTCTTTTGTTTCTACCTCTAGGGTAGTCAAGGTGGAGAATTTGTGCTACATCTTAGATTTCTAGCTAATTTGGACCCGATTACTTGCTACCCAAAAGAGTCCTACTATTTGCAAGAAAAAATACTTTTGAAAGAAGAGAAGTGCCTTCTGTCACTTCACCAAGATTTCTACTATCCAGGAAGGGATCTGGCTCTTGGCTGAATGTTAATTTTGAAAGAAGAGAAGTTACATCACCAATCACCCAAGATTCCTCCTTTGTCTGTGAGCATCAACTCTGAAAAAAGAGAGATGAATGGTTTATCCCACCCCTATGTCTTACTTTCTGCTTATTTATATAGTATATAGCCTCAACATATTTAATAGGGAACCTCCCCTTGATGAGAGGAGAGATTTGTCTCCAATTTATGTAGTAAAGCTGCACACCTGGATGACCAATCTTCCTATGCTGTGGTGATAGGAACTATTTTGGTCACCAGTTAGCTGGCTGAAAAAATATTCACCCAATAAGAACATGCATCCATGGAACTATGTAGGCAGTGTCTACTTGTCTTATACATCCAAAGTTATCTTGTCCAACCTCTTAATTTTATTCTCTTACCCCATTTATTCTATCATTGTTCCTCTTTAATTAGAGAATAATTGTCATTGTTCTTTGTTATGATGTGGTGGAAAGTAACACCTCTACCACACATGCATGAACATTTGTCTTTAAACCGCACTAACTTAGTTTTTGTTTGTGTGTGTTTTGTTGTGTTTTCTTGGTATTTTTTTGTGCTTTCACACCTCTCATTTTATTTCTTATCCTTTTCTCCTTTTATTACTTCTTTTCTCCATTCTTGGTCTTATGTTTCCTTGATTATTTTTTTGCTTTTCTATTTTGTATTCAAGAATACCTTGATGGTCCACATGGATCTTGATTATTCATATCTTTGTCTCATATCATTAAGATGTTATTGATTTTTGTTTTTAAACATTTTTAAATCCTACTTAAGTCTTGATAGATCATATATTGATTTCAATTTAGGTTCATTTATGTTTATCTTTTTCTTTGTCTTTGCTTTTTTGTTGTTGTTGTTTATATCTAAATCATTGTAACTCTAGTTTTGGTCATTATTTTACCATTATCCTTAGTTATAGGTAATCACATTTGAACTAGATCAATGAAATTGAAATCTTATGTCATTATAATTTATACTTATGATGCCTAATTTCTTTTTCTATAGTAATCACTTTGTGCTCAGGTCTGAAAGTCTTAATGTCAACATCAACTCCGATGAACGATTCTCAATAACATTTTGCAAAACCTAGGCTCATGATATGGAATTAGGATTCTAAGTAGCATGCATTTTAGTACTTAAGTTTATGCTTAGATGTGCATCTCTTTGCATACATTTTGAGTCTAGTCAATTCTTGGTCATTTTTCATCATTCCTCATTCCATTCTCTCCCAAACATGGGTGAACTACATTGGCCTGAAGTTCATGTTAGAACATGAGTCCATAAAACTATGTAGGTAGTGCTCAATTTATATTGAGGTTAGCTAGGCTATCTCCATTCTTATTTTCATCTCTCTCATCATTTTTTGCATTCTCATATGCTTGGTTTTATATGGCTTTCTAAGCCATTGCACTATTGTATGTACGTTTGCGCCTGCTCACTTTAACCTATCTTTTTAGTTATATCCTTGAGATGTTTTGCTTGTAAATTACACATGTTAGGGCCCAACATCTAAACCACATCAGAATCAAATTAGATATATAAGGGAAAAATAAATCTTTATTCTTTATCAATGATCAAAATTTGCCCTACTGGGGCAAAACTATTTTATCATGATCACATTTTCTCTATTGAGGCACTTCTTATTATCTTCTCTTTAGTGACCACATTCTAGTGGTGCTTCCCTTCCTAAAGTATAAAGTTCTCTCTTTTCCCCTAATTACAAGCTCTCCACATTAAATCCCACAATGGCAATATTTTAGTGTGAAACTTGTTTCAAGATTGATCAATGCCATAAGCACGTAGCTTGTACTCTCAAATTGGGTACATTTACAATGTGTCCCTTACATTTATGGATTGTATCTTTCCCATTCCCCCCATCTATGGGGCCTATTATACCTCTCATTATATTTTGATCATTGATGGTAATCATGTGTGCAAGTATTAACTCATTTGGATGTGATCTATTCCTTGGGTTAACCTCTCACTTTCTCTCTTTTTGAGAGTCCATCCTTCTCTTTCATCCTAGTATGTCCTCTCAAGGGGGTATCATGGGTCTGTTTCAATTTCTTATTCACAAATCTTTTCTTTAAAAATATGTTGCTTTGCTTGAATGTCTTGCTATGCCTTCTCAAATAAGGGCAAAATGTAGACATCCAATTCCTAACACCATTTATGTTGAAATTGTCAATCTTACTCGAATTGCACTCAAATACACATTTTAGGTTAAAATCCATAAAATGTGTTGAATGATTCAAAATTGTCATTTACAAGTGCTAATTTAGGTCAAATTATCTCTAAATAGGGTAACACAGTTTATGGGCCAACTAACTTTGATCAATTTATTTCGAGTCAAAATGATGATTTTGCCTTTTGTACTCTAGATCACTCTATTCTCCTAAATTCATTGGTACATTCCATGCACCTTTGTTATTCTTTATTAGAAACATTATAAATGGAAATATGGTTTAAATGCATCTAATGTCACCTTCTAATTCTTCACAAGTAAAATTACAACTTAGTAATATGACTTTCTGACCATTTTGATCAATTGAGGACCACTTTTTAAATAATTGCACAAATGTTGATTAACCTTGTTTAAGACTAATTAATCCAAATCAAGAGCTTAAGTGGATTTTTCATGAGAGTTGTTGAATATTTATTTTTGAAAATTGATTCCTATTAACTGCATCATTAGGTGATCTCATTTCTTGGGAAGACATCCCTAGGCCATAAATGCCACAAATAGCAGGATTATGGGTCACCCATGCCTCTTCAATGCCCCTTATTCCAAGGTCATGATGAATATATTTATGGATTTAATTCCAAATATTAGGATTATCTTGACAAATCTCAAAAATCTATAAATAGAGAGGCCATGAACATCATTTCTAAGTTATTTTGGTGCAAGGATATTATGCTCAAATATTTTCAAAAGCTTGAATATTTCAAAGTTATAATGCTAAATTGTTTCCACAAGGAATTGCATTTGATCATAGATTTTTTTGCAAGCTTCATTAATAGGCTAGTTTAGTGATTTGGAATCAAGAGCCTAGGTTTTATGGAGTGTTCTTGAGGAATTGGAGGAGCTTACCACCATTGTTGACAAAGACAAGAATGCTTGATCAAGGAAGAACATGTTTTTGAGCCACATGGGTATGGTGATCCATTTGGGAAGGTAATATGGTGTTGATTTCTTTCATTTGTTTCTTTCTATCCTTTGTAATTCCCATAGGAATAGATAGGCTTGGTTAGTTAGTTATTTATGTATGCTTCATTATTTATGGATTAATGCTTGACTAACTTGCTTTGTAATCCTCTCTCTCTCTCTCTCTCTCTATATATATATATATATATATATATATATATATATATAAGGTGGGAGGGAAGGGATCTATTCCCTTAATTTCCTTTTGGCCAAAAGCACACTTGGATGATTTTGCATATAAATATTTCTAAAAAATGAGTTATAAGGTTTGTTATACTAAAACACATTCTCCTCCATAATCTAGTTATAAAAAAGGATGTCACCAAAGATTACTTAGATGAATTTACAAAGAAATGGTTCGAAGATCTAGTTCATTAAGCCCTAAAATGTTGATGGAGCATTGGGGAAGCTAAATGGCATGACATGAAAATATTAATGGACATCATGAGTTTGGAAGGATGTGTTATGAATATATTCTTATTTTATGGTGATTTGATGATATCCAGACCTTAAGTTGAGCTTTGAGGAGAATCAACCTCCATGTAATTTGTCTAATAGCTCATCAATCATCAAATTGAGAAACTAAAAATTAATTATGCATTTATCATGGTTGAAAGTCAATAAAAATGTGCCAAGCCCATATTTTTTATGTACTAATAATATAGAGGAAGAGTAAGTATTGATGCTTGGTCTCATGATTCCCACTTTGAATAATTCTTGCATCATTTTTTTGATTTCATTATTTTATAGAAATGGGTATCGATAAGGATGAATGTCTGGAGGTAACCTTCTAGGAAAAATTTGAATGGCATGTTATCTTAGAAAATATAGAGGTAACCCTTTAGGTTCCTCAAAGATAATTTTATGCTTAAAAAATAAATCATGTAAGTCCGGTGATAAGTTAGGATTAAATGATTCATTAAACTGGGTGGCACAAAGCTAGGTGACTATCTCATGATATCCATTTTTCATAAACCTCTCCATATGATAAGACTTAATGACATTTTTTAATCTTGAAGTGAGTAATTTTAAGGTGTGTTTCTAACCCTTATTGTTTAATTGCATCCATTATTTGTAAAAGTCCCATAGTATAGGTATTAGTGTTTGAAGCCACCCTACTCTAGAAACTACAATGAAATCTCCTAAATAACAAAAAAAATTAGTTTCAAATCATAACCCCCCCATTGATATTGAAAAATTATGACATTTTACATTATAAGTTTAGGTTCTTTCATTTGCTATCATGACTTTAAAACTTAGATAGGGATATACATAAAAATTAACTTGTTTGGATAGTTGAGGATTAATGAAGTTATGTGTGCTACGATAATCAATGAGGATTGTGAGGGGATGTTTTTTGATGTACCCATTGACCTTCATTATTGTGGAGTGGTGACACTAGGCAATGCATGTACTAAATTTTATAGTGTTGTATCTTCTCAATATCATGTTTTTATTATTATTTTCCTCTAGGGATTTTTGTGCGTCTTCCCATTTGTTGGACTCTAAAGGTGAATTTATGTCATGTAGATATATTTTTTGCTTCACACATCAGTGGCCCAATGTGAATTTATCATTGTAGTTGTAACATAATCATTTTCCCTTTTATGGATGCATCTCAAACTTTGTTAGGCCCTTTGATGGATGCATCTCAACCTTTGTTAGGCATTTTATGGGTGTAGTTCTCAGGTTTGGAAAGGTTACTAGTCATGATGACATGGAATTATTGAATGGGTGGGATTTGGAAGACCTTTGTTGGGTTGTGAACTATTTACCCTAATTTTGGTATTAAATAGAAAAAGAATTAAAAAATATAATTAAGTTGATATAAACAAACACAATTGAAATACATAACTCAAACCTATTTAGTTTGGCTAAATATAGGAAAAATCCAAGTATCACAAACATAATCTAAAATAATGTAATGAAATGACAAAGAGGTTGGGAAACACATACACCTTGATTGTTCTATAAGTTTAAAATTGTTTTTTTAATGTGTTTGAATTGATCTTTATATTTTGGATTTGAAATGTGCTCTAAGATGTTCCCCTAGATGTATGAGACTATCTTATACATACCTAACTATAAAAATCCTAACACATTGATAAACTTTGTGTATAGACATTCTTAATTCTATAGGGTTTCAGAATCTAATTTTGTTAAATTTTGTGTCTTTCACTTTCTTGATTATGATTATAAATTTACTTCAAAAATGTGTATGGAATAATATTTTTTATGACTTAATCTTAAATTTAAATCATTTTCACACTCCAAAACAAAATAATAGTAATGGAGTCAGGAAAATAGGCAAAGCAAAATTAAAACTATGTATCCTACACACTCTGAATTAGACCTCCACATAGTTTTACAGTGTGTGGATGGAATATTTTGAGAAATAATTTCAATCTCCTCTTTTATATAAGTGATCAATGTAACTAATAAATACTAATTACCATCCTTTGGTACAAGGTAATATGTAGAGAGACCAAGATGAATAATTGTCACAAGTGTGTAGTATTGTGAAACACAACTTGAATGGAGAAGCTTGTATCTATGTTTAACCCTTGATGTGACAAATTATATATTCTCTCTATTTATTCTTATATTTTATATGGATGGATAGATCCCTAATCAATTTCCAAGACCTTTCATTTATAATATGGTTCATAATGACACATGCACATTACCCAAATTTTGAAAATCAAAATGGAAAGGGTTAAGGTGAAAGTTAAGGGACAATAGGTAGAGGGACTCCCTAAAAAAAGGGAAAAACCTATAGGAGTAGGGGAATATCAATAAATAGAAGTATAGTTATGGGTTTGTCTAAGAGACAAGTAGAGCTCAATTCTCATAGTAGGATTGGATAATAGGTGATAAATAGTTTAGATGTACTAAAGAATAAATTATGGATAGATACTAGGGTGTTTTTGCACTTAGTGGACAAGTTAGAGACTCATGTGGGGTTAGGGATTTCTTATAAATGGGTTAAAATGTACAAGTTTTCTAAATAATTCAAATTAGGAATAAAACATGGTAATAAGGATTTTATGCAAATCTGGGTGTCTACATAATGCCCCTACTTTGATGTGACTTTTTGAGTGAAATACATGTGTGCATCAAAGTGTACGTGTAAATAATCTAAAACACATGCCTTTTCTTTCTTAGGGAAGGATGAAATGTTTTACCTTGATCTTGTTGAGTTTCCATCCATAATTAATTAGTTGATATACTTGAAACAAGTGATAATTTTAACAAGTAGGTAAATTTACCATGGTGTATATGTGATTATTTATGTTTTTGAAAATTAATAATTTTCAATTTAAAATTTAGACCTTAAAATTAAAATTTAAAGGAAGAATAAGAAAGAATACACCTATTTGGTATGTCCCCCATGTTCCACCATAATTGATCCATCATTAGACTTTTAATAGTTATTGAAAACATAGCCCAACACTTTCTCAATGGAGTCACTAGGGCTCGATGCACACATCTTATACTTTTGAAAAATGATTAAAATATATTCAAGACATATTTAAAGGAGTCATGAACAACCCACCCACTTATTGATCAAGGAAGTAGATAATTTAGCTCATCTTCGATCATAACTAACATCTTGAATTAAAATTTTTCCTTTATAATGCCTCCCTTTTGAGGTGAGGGATAAATATCCTATTGTTATAATTACTCATCTCAATAAACAATAAAAACAACATATGCAAGGAAAATAATTTATTCATCACATGCTATTATCCAAGACATTTAATTTGAAAAACAACCCCCATATATTAGAAAAGACTGTAGCATGTTATTTTATATGCATGAAAAATCTTGAATTTGAATTTTTAAAATGTTTTGAATTTTTAATTTTTGTATTAGCATCCAATCATGTTATCATAAATCATGAAAATTCCAATTTATCAATGTAAGAAACTAGTATACCCAAAAATAAATGTGCCCTAAAGGTGGGCCCAGATAAAAAATAATAACATAATTACGCAATATTCCCCATAGATGCATGGTAACCACCATGGAAATGTAGGTGAAAAAAAATAACACATAATGTAAATGACTAGACCCAAGTTAGTTATTTGACTCATGACATGACTCAAAAAATAATATGACAACATGATCCTCTAATATATGGATATACACATAAGTAAACACATTCACACACAAACGATCGATATAACAATGTAATAATTACAATGTAAAATAATCATGTGATAAGAGATGAATAATATATTACCATATGATATAGTAACCAATATAACTAGATCAATGTGATAAAGGACAAACAATGATATATTTCATTATACAATAATCTTGTGAAATGGACATACCCCCAAGCTAGGACATACTATCTATGAAATTAGCCCATCTAAGATGTGGGTGCACCATGTGAAATATAGTATTATATAACTTTTTAAATGCATATATATCACTCCAAAAAATATGGTGAAAATCCCATGAGTAAATCATGGATAATGTAAATCTCTAAAATAGATAAATATGCAACATTTATAAAGTTTTTGTTTTTTATTTTTGAAAATTTGAAACTTTTACTCATTTTATTTTTTAAATTGAATATAATTTTGACCTTAGGATATGTAATATAATTTTGGATTTTGGAAAATTTTAATTTTTATTACATTTTAAAATTTGACAATATGACTTAAAACAAACACCATTATGTAGCCATTAAAATATGGTAATTGATACTTCGTTATGTCAATTATGACATACCTTCACCCTACATGACTTGTGCATACATACATGATTCTCATTGAACATTCTATCACATTCACATGTACTCTATGGATATAACATTCCCAAGTTATTATAGATTACCTATGAGAATTCCCACAGTCTATGCCAAATAAATTAATTATCATATTGAGATATCTTAGATCATTAGATAAGTGTTCTTATCTTCTAGAAAATAGTATTAGACTCATAACATATTGTCTGATGGTAACATATGAGTTTGATGGTTTCATCTCATGCTAAGCAATAGTCATATTCAAAATTCAAATCATTCATATGGGCCAACCCATATATTTTACATGTCGATGGTATGAAAAAATACCCAAAGAGTCTTGTATAAATATAAAATAGGTATAAGCATATTAGTCATCTAACTCTCATAAAATAAACATGCACACTTCTGCACATTCAAAAATACTACCCTATTCTTCCTAATTTACCAGTCAGTCACTAGGAATAGGTCTTAGTTAAGTCTGAAGCACTCAAGAGCCAAGCCAAAGTTTTTAATTACCAAGTATCAAGGGATAAGTTATAGGCCACATCCATTGAAAAAACACTATTACACTCATTTAACTAATGGGGATAACTACATGCATTTTGACTTCCCTCTTCATAGTATTGGATATGTAGGCATAACTCAACCATTGAAAGGGGATTGGTTGGGATCAAATTAACCCACCTTCACTCCCCTTTTGTAAGCTTAAGTTTATCATTGAAAGTGGACCAAGGGTTTCAAGTGAAACATATATATTCCTTACATTTTCACACATAATCAAACCTCAATATCACAATTAGAGTTGAAGGACAAAGAAGCACCTCTACCTATATAAAAATAGAGAGGCAAAATATATAGAAAAAAAACCATCTGACTGAAAACACAATGATTGATAGTACTGATATGGGGTTGGTGTTATTTTTTGGCACACACATAGATCTAGATCCTAAATAAAGAAACCCATAGTCTAGTCTACTACCTATCCTATCATCTATGTGTAGTCTCAATCCTACAAAGTTTAATGAACTGCTAAATATTCTATCCTTTATTGTACTTTCTATAATTAGAAACTCATAGTGAAAGATTAGTTTCAACATTTTACATTCAGATTTATGATTCATTGAATATATAATAATATAAATTAATACATAATTTCTATCTTATTAGGGTTAACATTTATTTAAAATAGGTTAAAACACATTGGTGAACTCATTTTTTTGTTTAAAACATTACAAAAACTTTGATTTTTTCCTTAGGGTATCATCTTTCTTTCTAGGGTTTTAGATTTCTTCCTTAGTATTTTATTTTGTCTAAAACTTCTTAGTTTTTCCCATCTTTATATACTTAAACTAAATATTTATAGCATCTTAGTCTTGTTCATTTGACAAATATCAATCATGACTCTACTCTATAGTTCTAGACCTTCCTAATGCCAAAAGGCTCACATTCACCATCTCAATGTGCCTAAATTATTATCTCTTAGTTTTATCCTTATCATTTTGATGGCCCATGTCTCTTATACTCACATAAATCTTAAAACATGATAACATCATTCACTATAAGTTTTAGATCCATACCTATTTTATAGCCTTATGGATGCTACTAGCCACAAAGGGGCATTACCATCGACACTAGTGTCCAGATCGTTATCTAGTGTCCAACAACCAAAGGTCATCCATATTAAAAAATAATCAAATCCCATGGGTTAACATAATTATCTTATTAAATCCTATTGAAATACATTTTCAAAAGGTGTGGTATAAATAAAATCATTAGCCTTCTCATTCATCATCTAATAAATACCAAACAAACACATAAAAAAGCTAAATCAGTCAACTATAAAAGCACTATATTCTACCTTACTCATCACTATTTACATATAAATCACAAGAGTAGTCATATTATAGATTTGAAGCATTCAAAGAACAACACATGAGTGATATTTTTCAAATTACAAGCTAGATCACTACATGCATCTTCATATAGTATATTGCACCCTTATGCACACACTTTCCCACACATAGGGGAGAACTAAATAATTATAAATCCCTCCTTGGAGTATTGCCTATGTAGATAATTCTAATTTATAGAGGGGTATTTAGGGTAACTAGACACTATGATCCAACTAACCCATTTTTCTCAATATTCATTCCAAGGGTGAACAAGGGTGAAGAGATAGGGTTTGATCAATCAACAAAGAGAGATAACCTATATCCAAAATAGGAACATGCTACCATAAAAGTGATAGAAAACCTAGAATAACAAAGTTATTCACATCTACATCCAATCATTGTTCCATAATAGACACCTACATCATAGTCAAACATTGGTGTCGATGATAGTGTCCAAATCTAATGGTAGTGTCCACAACCATAAAATCATAATTTCTATAATCTAACAAATTATCCAAAATATTGATATTGTATACTTTACACCTATTTTCCATTCTAGATATGCTTGCACATAGTAAACCTACTAAGTATCATTATTTTCTAATTATCATAATGTCTTCCAATAGTTATACTTTACTATTTTTAGCAATCTCAATTGTATGCATTTAGAATATTATTTATTAGATTTTTCTATTAATTGTCCTATTCTAGATTAGGTTATCACCCTAGTGTTAAAAATACTTTTATATTATTAACTCTAGATACCCCACATGTCTAAAATTTAGGGTTAAACATTTGGTAACCCTAACTTTAAGTGTTAATTTTCAAACCTAGCTTGATCTAGGGTTTCCAAAATCTTAGGGTTTCAACTTGATGTGATTTATTTTTAGATTTGAAACTTTACTGTGGGGTTTTAAACTCATCTGATTACAAGGATTTTGTGTGCATACACTCATACTTTATTCTTCCTTGATTGGTGAATTTAGGATTTCTAAAAATTCCATTTAAAAATTCCTTAGAGTTTTATTCTACTCAATTTGGTATATTAAAAACCTCTTTTTTAAGCCCAAATTATGTATGGATTTTTTTATTTTTATAATTTACCTTTTTGAGTAAATATTGACATATAAGGCAAATGGTGTACCTAATTTATCATTAATTTATAGGTTTATTAAAAATTCTCTCTCAAATCTCTAAAATATATACCTAATTTGTAGAAATCACCGATTCTTTATTGGAAATATTTTAGGGTTTTGCTTGTGAAACATTCCACATTGTGTGGCCTATTTATGATTTATAGCAACTCACTTATCAAATTCCTTAGAGTTTTTTCATGATTTTGTTTATGTAATAATAAAATTATTTTTTTATCCAAATTATGTATGAAATTTTTAGAATATGCAATTCACAATACATCTTGATATATTGTTTTAATTATTTAGGACTTAGGGTATGTAAACCTTATGCTATTAATGGGATGAGTTTAAAATTAACTTGGAATGAAATTTGGAAATAATTATTTGACATGCCTTTCCAAAAATAGTAAGGATATAGAGAAAGAAAACGTATCTGGAGTAAAACAAGTATTTCTATGGCATAGGAGGCTGAAATAGGCTAGAGAAATAGTCACACATATTTCATTCTATGACTATAGTTGAAATATGGCTATAGATAATATCACACTTATGTGGAAAGTAGCACCATATGGCATTAGTGTCAAATTATGGTGTTATTGTCCCTCATAGAAGAGATGTCTAGAACTTTTAGAGAAACTTCTAGAGGTTTTGGGGGACCTGTAAGTGGTTTTATATCTTCTAAAAGCTCACCCATGTCATTATTTTTATTGAATATCTTCCAAAACCCTAATGAGTAGCAACACAAATAAAACAATAACTGAATCAAATGTAAAAAATGGAAAATCTAGGTTATGAGATATTATGATTGTGTAAAGTAGAACCCCTATTATCTTAGTTGTTCCTACATAAACCCCAATGATAGGAGTCTCAGGTTGCATATAGTTATCCTTGATGGAATGTGCATAATCAATGCACATGGTATGCTATAATGACTTTCACTTAGGCTCTTATTTGATCAAGCATGTAATGTCTAAATGTAATAACTAAGTAGTATGCAAAGTATTAAGCTATACTATTGAATGATTTTTATGTAATTATGTGATAAAATAGTAAGTGTTAAGTGTAAAATGCCTTGTGAGGCTCTTTATATATAAGGAATTTTGATTTGAATGTAAGATCTTGTTAGTTGGATGACAAGTTGTAAATTAGGGATAAAAATATAAGAGAAGGCTCAAGGTAGGGTTAGGACCCAAAACATAGGTTAAAATGACTATCAAACACTAGAGCCATTATTGGACACTAGTGCCACATGGTGCTACTATCTTGATAATGGTGTTAGTGTCTTTAGGCCTAAAAATAGAGTTAAGACCATGCATGATAGGCTAGAGGCCCTTATGACTAGGAAGCACTGACTCAGGACCACTAGGGGTGCAAAAAATAAAGAAAATAAGAAATAAAGAAGATCAAAAGACCTAAAATGGCCATGTAAACAAGGGATATATTCATCACTAAGACCTTCATGTGAATCAACAATAATAGACATAATACTTGTGGTTGCTTGACCAAATTAGGGCGTATACATTTGACCCCATTTTGACTCAGATATATAGTTTGACACAAATATATAGTTTGATTTAGATATATAGGTTCACTCAGATATATAGTTTGACTTAGATATATAGATGTTTAGATACATAACTACATTACTCATAATAAAGGATTGGGGGCATGATGTAAAGTGCATGTCCTTGATATCTATTTTTACTTTACCAAGTTACACTCAGATCATCACCAGGATGCCACTAGGGTTTCACCATGTGGGTCACATGATCATATACAATGGTTGATCCATAGCCTTCCACCAGACCTAGTTTACATACTTAGATTTAGTACACACATCAAAGTGGGGGAAAGTAGTTCTTGTTTCTCCACATATTACTCATATTCAATACACATGTTAGAGTGAGGGAAAACAAGCCTCGTTTCTCCACATATCTATTTTACATATTCATATTCAGCATAGATATCAGGATGGGGGAAAAATAGGGTTTTGGTTCCTCATGATTAAATTCACTATTTATATTTTGTACATAGGACACCCACATTATGTATTTCCTCTTCACATATTTCAATCCAGTTCCTATCCACTTCTCTAGCTAATAAGTGAGTAAAGCCCATAACACATCCACATAGGTAAGCACACATATGCATTCCTCTTTTTATTTTACTCTAGTAATTTCATTTCGTTACATTACTATAATGCACCTATATCTAATAATCCTCCCATAGGTTATGATGGATGGAATCCTATTATGTAACTTTCCCATCTCTCATCTAAAATCCCATTCTTATAGATAATGATAACTTCTCCCTGCCATCAAAATTTCTTGATGTAATTATTACTTGAAATGAACATCCCTTGTCCTCCTCTTGTAGGGAAAGAGGCTACCTTATCTAGATTCAAAGATAACATACTTCAAAATTGTGAAGAGATGTCCATTCATGTTGATGAAATAATTGACATTTCCCTCTTAGTTTCTTATCACTTCTATGATTCTCAATGAGATATTTATTCATGAAGATGATCTTCCCTTATTTATTAGCATCCAAATAGGTGATATCCAAGTTAAGTGTGCTTTAATTAATGAAGGTTCAATAACTTGTGTTGCCTCCCTAGAATTTATTAAGACACTTGGATATTCTGAATGCAACTTTAAATCCACATGCAATACATGTCAAGGTTATGATAGAAGGTAAATGCCTACTCTAGGTTGTGTTTGGATTCCCATGACCATTCCTCTCATTACCATCCATGTGAAAGTCATGATCTTTAAATTTCCACTTTCTTAAAGTATACTACTTGATGGACCTTGGAATCATTGTATGAGAACTGTTGCTTCATTTACATGACAATGTGTCAAATTTACTCACAATGGAGATATCTAAAATATTCAATGGGACATGAATCCTTAGAGTTTTGAACAATTCCAAGAACTTGGTGTCTTTAAAATATTCACCCTTGAACCCTTACCTAGTGTTTCATTTCAAGAATCCCAATACTTAAACTATCTAATTAACTCCACTCAAGGTTATAAAGGTCATCCTAAATTGATTGGGAATATTCCACCTAACCTCTTAGACTTCGATGATGATGATGATACAGATGAGATAAGCCTAAATATAAAAAATTTCAATATTTCCCCTCACATCATTTCTCAAGTTGATCCTTCTCTTCAACCTTTATCTTGTCAGCAACCCTCTGGTGACATACCAGTTACCTTAACCAAAAATCAACATTCCATTCATAATGCTTCTTCGATCAACAAAATAATACCTACATGTCCTATCAATTTGCATACAATTAATTATGATGATGGTTATGATTTATATGACCCATTTTTATCCAAATTCATCTAGGATAGAAATACTAAAGTTCTTAGATATCCATGAGACAAATAACCATTCTTTTACTAACTATTAAAAAATTAGGCAATACATGGACACATTATGACCAATCACTACCTAACCCAAAGATAAGACCATACCTCTTCCTAAGATTCTTCTAGAGTACATCTCTAAATATGAGAATGTATATTATCTTTTGAATAAATGTTATATAAATCATATTGATTGATGATGAGTTCTCCAATAACGTCTTCATGATTTCCCATAGTTGACACCAACACTAGCTATTCTTCCTCCTATAGGTCATCTATGAATGAAGGTTTCTCCTCTATCAGTTGTACCTCATCTTAATTACAAAAATACCATTCCCATCAAGAAATACATTCCTCATACTGAGTATCCCACACAAGAGATACCATATGATCATTCTTCTTCTTTTTTTACACCTACATTTTTAGTTGAGATGATATGGAAAGAAGTATTTTCATAACTTTTCATGAAGATTGATGAAAATATAGCTAATGAAAGAATTTAGATACATAGAGATGTTTTGGATGTTATGGATGAAATTTGTGGTCAAAGATATCAGTATTTGTGAACATGACTATTGAGGCCAACATACCCCCATTCCTAAAAAATGGGGACCCTTGTGTTAAATTGTGCATATTTTGCACCTTAAAATTGAAAATTCACTTGATCAGAGTGTCATTATCATGTTTTCACATCATATTTATTTAACTATCATCCACACCATGGTTTGGTTGGCTTAGTTATTCATGGCTTTGGTTTGATCTTATCTAAAATTGCTAATACCAGATATCTGTGTTTCAAGTCACAGGTTTAATGGAGTTCATTTGAAATGAACAATACTTAGGGTTTTATGTTAAGTGTTAAATTGACCCTTTTACTAACCTTTGGTTTATAATTGATTAATTGAATTCATATTTCAATTTCTAAAACCCTTATTCTAGATTTAGTTTAAGTACTCCTTTTGAATTCAAATTTGGTGCAAGCTTTTACTTAAATTTTTGAAAGAACACTTTAATTTGACTTAGTTTATATTTTATCCTAAGGTCCTATTCATGTTTATTAACATGGCCAAGACCTTAGTCTAAAATATTTATCCTAGTTTATTTACATACCGATCCCCCTTTGTTCCCTTTTATCTTAGTATGGTCTAACTAAATATGAGGTCCCTTTTATTATGTTTCTAACTTAGTTTAAGACTTTAGCCTAAAGATTTATTCATATTTATTAGTATGAATAAACACATTAGTTTAAGAATTTAGATTAAGTTTTATGTTCCTCAAGATCTGACTTAAATACTTTCTTTGTTCTCAAGAACCAATCTTATTTGACTACCCAGATCAAAATCTACGACATGCATTTGATCGATGGGGAAGATATGATGGTGTGAATCATAGTTTTAAAAGTTAATGACCCTATGGAAAAATGTAGAAATAATAAGTAGCATAAATATATGCCAAAAATTAAATCTTGGGTATATTTTAAATATATATGGTATACGTTCATGCATACATATTCTAATTGATGGTTTGCAGAACAAGGAAATAACCCATTGATCAGGATTAATAGTGCACATGCATTTGGAAGAAATTGATTTGATGATATGAGATCAATGTGGAATTTTCAATAAAATTAGGATGAGAATGATAGTGATAAGTGTCACAACCATAAGAAATATTATAAGACAACCAATGGTGTTTGATCTTTCAGATCTAGATCAACAGTCTGTGGTGATCTATGTAGGGATAATCAAACAACATGAGATGAAAGAAGGATTTTCAAAGGAAACAATCACTTTTTGAATATTAATGAGAAAAGTGCCATGAAAATTCCATAAATATTTCATGGTGATGTCACATAGGCATAAAATGACAAATTTAAAGATCTTGTGGGTTTAAAAAAGTAAAGGTATAAATACAAAGACCCAAAGTTCATATAAACTCGACAATTTGGCACCAGTAAAACTCTGATAAAACCTTAAAAAAACCCTAAGCACATACATAAGCCCTATTTTTAACCTACACTCACTATAATCAAGCTTGGGACAATTGAATTATCACCTATGCTAGGATAATTCAATCTAGAGCTGAAGTACAAACCACTAGTGAACAATCTGAACAAATTCATAGCAATGGTAGCTTAAGTGCAAAGACATTCCTAGGAAAGATGTGGAGATTTACCCAAAAGGATACACCATCAAAAATATTAGTGTACCAATGGTATAATTCAATGGATAAAATGAAAGAGTTTACCAACATCTTGATGGAGGATCAAATCCTTGGTTTCAAAACCATTAGACTAGCTTGTTTCAAACACAATCATGGGACTACTTGTAGACAAAATCAAAAGTATGAACACATGGTCCAAGAACTT
Source organism: Torreya grandis (assembly GCA_037957365.1). NCBI lineage: Eukaryota > Viridiplantae > Streptophyta > Pinopsida > Cupressales > Taxaceae > Torreya > Torreya grandis. The sequence goes on from JARHVA010000178.1 coordinate 2,378,498, forward strand.
GGAAATTATCCTTGAGGATGACAAGTAGCTACAAAAACAGATGGAACATTTGATTGGGACCATGATCTCCAAGCCAATTGCACTTAGCTCTATATGCCTCATCACTAATGAGGAGTTTAAGCACATAACTAATCAATTCATGCAAGAACTAAATAATCAAGGACAAGGGAAAATAGGGGATAATAATAAGAAGGTCATGGGCTTGATTTTATCACCAAAATAAAATATAAGAGATGTCAGGGGAATCAAACAAGCTTTGGAAAGGGCTAAGAGGGGTCTCAAGGGCCTAGAAGATCAAGAAAAAGAATTGTTCATGAGACCTTTCATTGATCTCCAGCTAATCAATGAACAACATTATAGAATGAAGATCCTATAGGGAAGGTAAAAGACTATGATAACATAAGGGTCTCCTAGTTATTTAAGATAAGAATATTATTTTTGTAATTGAGCTTGTATACTTTTGAAAAGAGAATATTCTTTTGTAAAGGCATGTGCAACTTGTAAAGAACATTGCCTGTAGGTTAGTCATTTAGAATGTCTAGAGGGTTCTCAAAATATTGTAAAAGTATATCTATCCTTAAATTTTGACATGACTAACTAACATACCTTATGAAATTTCTATATAAAGAGGTATTGCCCATTGTAAAAGGAGAGAGAGTTTTAGATCCCAAAAAAAACCATTTGTAACTTTTGAGAAAATTAATATAAGCAAGGAATTTTGTAAAGTTTGTCCACATTTGCTTGTATGAATTGCTATCATGGTTTTTCTCTCATTTGTTTAGTCTCATCTTAAAATTTAAATGGTTCTTATGAATTATGAGTGTGCATATTTTAATGCAGAGTTGTTAATTTGGGCTAACACTAGATTAGTTGAAAGTTCTTAGGTTTAATTCACTTTTTTTGATCTTCTTGCATCTAGGTTAATGCTATTTGCTTACAGGGGTAAAATTCTTAAAGTAAATATTGTTATTTTTTTCATCTTTTCATACTTTCCTTAGATGTATACTTGATGTGTGATAGGATTTGAGCTTAAGCTACTTCATGTTGCACATTGGTTGAATGCATGTTCATATGAAATTGGAACTTTGTCATAATGTTTGAAGCAAAGATAAACACCACTTCTCTTTCCTGCCCTACCCTTCTTTTTTCTTCTTTTTTTATCAATTCACCTTAGATCAATTTTAGTTTGAATATTCATCTTAGTTTAGATTTAGACCCAGTTTTAAACACAATTCACTTTAAATAGCATAGTGTTTCTATGCTAATTTCACTTTCTACATTTAAAGATAGAATTAAGAAACTGAGAAGAAATGGTCAAGGCTTGAATGTACCTGGATGTAGTCATGCGGACTGTTATCCAGACGCTATGAGAACTCCTCTTTGGTTGTGGAGGATGACACCTGCAAAGGAGAGAGACTAAGACAAAAAGGGCGTTAGATGAGGAGATGGTGGGTTGCCAAGCGAAAGCTTGATCCCAGAAGTATGAAGACTTCCTTAAGGGATGTTAACCCACTGTTTGATAAAAGTAAATTCTGATAAAAGGTAGAGTGATAAAATACTAAAATGATTAAAGATTGAAAAGGAAATGGAAGCAAAAGGCTTACTTGAAAGATGCTGTTAGCCTGGTCACAGTCACCGACGTCGGTGGTCCTACTGGCGTTAGTTGTTAAGGTCTGTCGACGTCGGTTAGTATGCCGACGTTGGTGGGGAAAGTGACCAGCGTCGGTCAGGGCAGTAGTCTGTGGACGAGGTCTGGTTGAGTTTTGGTTTGTGGATGGGTTTGAGACAGAGTTTTGGGCTTGGTTGAATGGTCTGGGGGTCTGGGTCTGAGAGTTTGTGTAGAGGTCTGGGACAATGGACAAAATGTAAAAAAGGGATAGAGGGAATAGGGAGATAGAGGAATAAAGATTCGGGTCTGGTCTAGTCTGGTTGATAGTCTGGTCTGAGGGGGGATATTACTTGAAAGCAATAACTCAAAAGATAATGAAAACATAGACAATATACATACCTGTGCCTGCTGAAGGAGTGCTGCTAATATCTGTACCTATTGTTGATGCTGCTAGTGTGAAGGTCCTATTGTTGGTGTAGAAGACTGAGGTAGAGTTCCTGTTACTGGTGTAGAAGCCTGCTATGTGTACCTGAGGGAGAGAGTCAGAGGTCTGGTAGAAAGATTGGCAGATTGATCAAGTGAAGGAATAGATTCAAGGGTCTGATGAAGAGCCAGGGTGAAGAGAGGGATAACAGACGTAGAAAGCCGTTAAGAATGCTGCTGACACTGGCAATATCACCAATGTTAGTCAACAGTTGACCGACGTCAGCGGCTGGAAGGCAAGAAAAAGGCTAAAAATAGCCTTTCATCCATTTTCCCAACTGTCAGGTCAGCGAGTCCAAGGAAGAAATGGTCGAAGGGGATTAAATTGGATGAGAGGTTAAAGGGGAGAAGTTGGAATGAGAGTCTAGGTATTAATATTGGCCATGTGGGGAATGAAGGGAATCCAAGAAGGGTATCCAAGGGTGGTGAGGTGGCAAGGAGAGGGAATTATTAATTTGAAATAAGATAATTATTTCAAATTAACAAGACATAGGTTAGGAGTGGTTAAGTGGACCAAAGGGGACTAAGGGGGGAGAAAGGACCAAGGGATAGACACGATTTCGGTGTCTACATTTGCCCCTTTTTGTCTTGTTGGTTGTTCTAGATGAACCACAAGACAAAAACAAGAGGTGGTTGCCCCAGGGGTGGGATAAGGTTGATTTCATCTTATTGGTTATTCAAGTGAACTGCAAGACAAAAATAGGAGGGGGTTGATTGCCCCGATTATGGATGAGGTATTCCCCCTCAAAGCAGGAGTCAAGGGAAGGGAACCTAGAATTAGGTGCTAATTTGATAAAGAGTGGATGAAGAAGAGTGAGGGTGAACACTGTAAAAGTTGTGATTGCGCATATACCACTTCATAGGATGGTCAGGTCAAATTATCGTAGGTCGAGGGTCGAGGAGTGCCAAAATTGAAATAACTGGGCCCCAGCATTTAGTCGTCTACTAATTGGGTTATTCAATCTAAGCTGAAGCTCCAAATGGTCATCATGTTTTAGGTATCCTGGGCTCAGGAAGTGCTCCTAGAAACATGAAAATGTCACAAGTAGTGCGGATCAACTGGATTGCGATCCTATACTTGTGAAGGTCAAAAATAGTCTGCGCACAATGTTGCTAACTAGTCGTGAGGTAGCATACATGTAAAAAGCAACCAGGGTAATGTGGCTTTGGTAGTGGTCAAGGTTAGAGGAGATAGGCATGATCTCCAATGGTTATTGGTCTAGGTGGATGGACAGATGAAAAGGATGTGGCCGAGCTAACCTCAGAACACTGAGTGCTGCCTACATAGCCCTTGTGTGAAGGGCCTCAGGCCAATGTAGTTCTCCCTAAAAGGGAGGAAGGGTCAAAGGGATTGATGGTCTTGGTCAAGGGCAAAGTCATGGATTGGTCTTGGTCGAGGTCAAGGTCAAGTGATGAAGGAAAAAAGGGGTTTGTCCATCTGAGAGACGAACAAAAGGGATGGCCGAGCTAACCCCAGAAAACATCATGTCAACTGAGTGCTGCCTACATAGCCCTGGTCATAGGGCCTCAGACCAATGTAGTTTAGACTAGTTGAGAAGATTGGTCAATGATTGGTTTGGTCATGTGTTGAAATGATGAGGAGAAAAAGATGTTACAACCTTTTCCAAATGGTGTATTCTACAACATTGGTTGAGGGGTCTTTCATCCCTAGCAATTTTCCATATTTGTGATGGATGTATGCTAAAGATGAATTGAGGTCTATTTATGCTTCAGCAAGTATTAGTTTATGCTTAACATAAATTGTGTCGGGTTGATAGTTTCCATGTGTATTGGTGTCCATAGAAACTATGTGAAAAGGACAATGATGATGTTGGTGGTCTAAAAATGTTGGCTTGGTTGGGTAGAAAAAGATTTCGTTGAATGTGACCAAAGTGTAGAGAAAAAGTGAAAGGCAAATTGCTCTTTCATTGACAAGGACAAAAAGGATGGCATGGATAGGGGTTGTTAGAACAAAATCCCCGTGTATGCATCGCGTCATGGACCAGTGTTGTGCTAGAGAAGTAATTGAATCACTTGACATTAAGTGAGCTTGAAGTCCCTTGAATATGTTGGGGTGATAGGATGAATATGTGATATGAGAGGATGGGGTAACCCTTTTTGTGGTAGGAAGAACCTTTCCCCTTTTATAGGTGACCCAAGAACGACTATAGGCATGTCCATGACTTGATAGCTTGTCAGTCATTTTTTTTTTGATGGTGGACTGATCGATGCGGGAAGTCCACATAGGGATGTTGTTTTGCTTTGGTGGTCATATATGTGAAGCTGATTAATGCGAGAAGCTTCAAAAAAAGAGGTGTTGTCTGTAGCAATATTTAGTCATAGCCATCCTTCGAGGGAGTGGTCTATATTTTGCTTTATATGTTTGATATGACTTGGCCTAGCTGTCCTTCAAGGGAGCAGTCTAGTAATACAACAATTATGTAGCTGTCTTTCGAGGGAGCAATCTACATTTAGAGTTTTATGACCTTTGATATGATAGGTATTGATATATTGTTGACTAAAGTTTTTAGCCATGGACGAGCCTCTAGAGGTTTAAGGGTTCCCTTTTATTAGGACAAAGCATTACTGCTTGACAAAAAAGGTTGATGAATGTTGGAAATTAGGGTTGAAAGGAATAGGAATGACAATGACAGGGTTGCTCAAAGGATGAGCTCAAGTAAAACGTTAAGTGATCGAGTACTTGACTAACAGTAGAATGGTTGAAGATGCAAGGCATAAAAGGGCTCAGGTTTTGATAAGTCCCTGGGCCATGCTTGTGTGTTATGATAAAGTCTGAGTTAATTAAGAGCAAACTTGCCCCATTTGCCTCTTTCAGATTGGTCAGGAGTTGATTGATGGATGTGAAATTGGTTGATATGGTTGCTGATTGGTCGAGACTGGTTGAATGTTTTGGATAAAAAGGTTGGTTAAATGTTTGGGTTGAATGTTTGGTCGAGACTGGTTGAGGTTTGGTTGATTGATATTTGGTTGCTGATTGGTCGAGACTGGTCGAATGTTTGGTCGAGGGTCGAATTCCCCCAGCGGGTAGGGAAAATGTTTAATAGATTGGTCAAGGTCGGTTGAGGTTTAGTGGTCATATTGATTGTGTTGATGTTGAATAGGGGGTAAAGGTGGCAAAGGGACCAAGGCTTGGCGTGGAGATCCCAATTTAGGTGATGAAGTTGGAGAAGCATGGGTCAGTGTTGATGATTTGTCGAAGGGGTGGTCAAGAGGATCCTTGATGAGAAGGGAATCCTTTCTCTGTTGTTGACGAATGACAGCTTTGAGAGTGCAATAATGCTCAGTGTCATGTCCTAGAGTGTGATGATAGTGGCAAAATTTAGAGTTGTCGAACCAAAAGGGTCTTGATTCGAGAGTTGATGAGAGGGGCGATGTTGAAGGTTTGTTGATAATGTGGTCAAAAAGAAGGGTGTCTTTCCCCAGACATTGGCGAATGACATCCTTGAGGGCACAACAATGCTCAGTGTCATGCCCAAGTGTGTGATGATACACACAAATCTGAGTGTCGTTGAACCAGGGCAGTTTTGGTCTGAGAGATTGATATGGTCTAAGAGGCGGAAGATTGATGTGAGAAGACTGTAACAATTGCCATAATAGCAAGGCATAAGAACCTGCTAACGAGTCTGGATATTTTGTTGCAGTGGGGGTTGATGACTTTGGTTTGAGAGGCGTAAGAGGTGTTGGTTGATGGATTTGAGGAGATATATGTCTGACAGGTTGATAGAGTAATGGAGGCAACTTGTCTTTGTGAAGTATGGGAGTGGGCAACACCCCTATTAAAGTGGATGGATGCGGGCCCAAGATTGAGGGTAATGACAAAGGTGGGGGAGGAGGCCTCTGGTGTGGTTTAGTGGCCTTCTTTGGTTTGGGTTGAGGGCCACCTTCGTGCGAGGTGAGGTTAGATGCAAGTTTGAGTTCAGATATGGACGGAGGTGAGTGAGATGTAGCAATCTCAGGCAAAAGGCAAGAGGAAACTGTGACTAGGTCTTCCTCAGTTGAAATGGGTGAAGAGACTGGTTCTTCTCCTGGTGGAGAAGAAATAAGAGAGTGCGGCTCCTCAAGAGGGTAGAAGGCAGGGATGATGGTGCCTTCTATTTGTGCTTGAGGAGTAGGCAAGGTAGGGTCTTCGAATGAAGGTAGGGCTAATGGCGTTGGCATGGTCAAGGCATCCTCTAGTATAAGAGAGGTAGATGGAGGACTAATAGGAGAAGAAAGTTCTTCATCTTGTTATGGAGGAGGTTGGTCAGGGACAAGAGGCAAGTAGTGTTGATTGTGTGAATATTATGGTCTTAAGGGTCATTGATCATGGTTTGGACATTGTTTTGAGTAGGAGGATGATTCGGGAATGGTTGTTTGAAAATGTCGATGTGTTGGTTGGGTGGGGCATTTGGGTTATCCAAAATAAGATCCCTCTTGTCGATCATGTCTTGGACTATGTTTTTGAAAGTTCGACAATTGTCGATGTCATGGCCGTGGACACGGTGAAAGTGATAGAAGTCGGCCTCCCTATACCATGTAGGGATGGCTTTTGAAGGGTCAAATTGAGGTGGTCGGATTGGAGGGAGATTGAGGACCCCTTGCTTGACAAGTTTTTCCAAAATGGAAGCGTATGATTCTCCAAGTGGAGTGTATGAATGCTGGATGTATCGTTGTTGGAATTGTTTGGTGATGCTTGGAGATGTAGAAGGTTGAGAGTAATTAGTTATCATCGAGGATGGTGATCTAATGACCATAGTGTTGGCCACTCCTTTGGGTTTGGAGTTGGTAGAAGAAGAAGGTTTGGAAGAAGAAGGGTCATTGGTTTTTGCATTGGTATTACGTAATTTGACCTTATCCTCTTCAATGGCGCGGAGTTCAAGCTTTCGAGCCATGGTGAAAGCTTCATCAAAAGTGTAGAATGTTTGAATCCACAAGGTAGAAGAGATGTGCCTGGCACATGCTCAAGAAAAGAGCTCGATGAGCTCAAGTTGAGGCAAGGAGAAGGAGAGCTGGTTAATCAAGCCTCTCCAATGGGCGACAAAATCGACTATTGATTCGTCGTCAAATTGCCTAATAGAGTAGAGGTCTATGATTGAGACTTGTTTGGTGATGTTGATAGAAAAATGGTCGAAAAATAATTGGGCAAGTTGAATGAATGAAAAGATAGAATGTCTGGCAAGAGAGCTATACCAGTCAAGGGTAGGGCCAGCAAGCGACATGGGGAATGTGCGTAAAAGTAATGCATCGTCATGCGCTATAAGATAGCAGGCATGTCTGAATGCCCGTAGATGTTGTTGTGGGTCCACCTTACTCTGGAAGTGAGTAAATTTAGGAAGCTCCCATTGGTTGGGGTATGTTCGGATAGGGACAGAAGGATGAATGGGTTTGTTGCAAATTTGCTCATACGAGAGAGCATTGCATGAACCAGAGATAGAGGTCTCAAGACTGGACATTTTATCCATCAGCATTTTAATGAGATCTGCTGACAGATTGGTGGATGGGGTGCCCCTTAGGTTATAGGGTGCTTGAAAGATATTGAGAGGGGCATACGACGTAGTCGGTTGCGCTTGTAGAGGCGCAACATATGTGTAACTAGTCGCAGGGATAGAAGTGGAAGCCAAAGGTGGTTGGGTCATGAAGGTAGAAGGCATAAGTTGACTAGATACCACCAAAGGTGGTTGCGTGATGGCACTGGTAGAAAGGGAGGTAGACACTCCTACATTTATGGGTGCAAGAGTGTGAGGGGTCGAGACAATCAAGTTTTGGTATGATGTAGAACTTGGTTGAATTGCATGTGGTTGAGGGGGTAATGGAACCCCAATGGAGGTCGGTCTAAAAATAGATGGGGAGGCCAAACTTTGCGTATTGGCCATGGTCGGGTTAATGGTTGAGGCAAAAGGCTGAGTCATAAAAGGTTGGGTAACGAATGGTGTCGATGTCATTGCCACTTCACCCAAAAGGTCTCATGTTGGGTTTCTCACGAGATAGTTATGGAGGGCTATGATATTGAGGTCCAAGAATCTCTCAAAATCTTGGTCCCCTTCTAGAAAAATGGGGGTTTGAGCTGGGGTCGGTCCTGTAGGAGTTCTTTCAGTCTTCAAGTGGAACTCCATTATAGGACTGGTTAAGGACGGGGAAGGTGGAAGTGATTGATGGCTAGCGTGGTCAAGAAGGGCCTTGGTTTGACTGCGTGTCAAAACCATTCAAGGCAAGAAGAGGGTCAGGTTTCAAAAACTATGTTTTTTTAGTCTCAAAAACTCAGAATGTGGTTTTGGCAGAAAAAGGGGTCGGGTTTTAGGCTGCTATTTTGAAAAAAGGACTGTGACAGTGACCGATGTCGATTGGAAAACCGATGTCGGTAGGGATAGATGGCCAACATCGGCTAGATAACCGATACCGGCGATAAAGGTTGCCGATGTCAGTGATAAAACTGATGCCGGCCACTGTGGTTTCCAAAAAATCAAAAAACTTGAAGATTCTTGGAAAAAAATGAAGAAAGCATCCTCACTAACTCAAACAAGCAGATGAGAACAAAAAAATAGAGAGAGACAGGCAGGCCCTAAGCGTTAAATCCTAAGAATCAACTTTTAGAATCCTGTGGCTTATGCCTTAAAGTGATGTTTGGGAGGTTGGCTATAGGAGGGTCCTAGAAGAGGTAGTCTATGGATGGTTTCAGGTTTTGTTTAGGCGCTCAAGAAGTCTGGGTTAGGTTCGGTACATGGCCTGGTGTTAAGGAGTAAGCTCCCCTCACTTCATGAGCCCAGTGATAAGTTGGTCTCGCTTAGCCAAAATATACTTTCCCTAGAGATTAGACTCTACCAGAGAATAGAGTGGGCTTTCCCCTTGGTGATGAAATCCAAGTAAGATTGCTAGGATGGGTAAGGTATCCGCTGGGTGATGAAATCCCAGTCGGGCCTTGTCTCAAGTAGGTTAAGATGTTTGATTTAGTGCACGTGGTTCGGTTGTGTAACATAAAGTGGACTAGGATTAATTCAATATGTGGTTATTAATTACTAAGTGTGGTCTAAGAAATGCAAGCAAGTAGAGATGATATGTAATGTGTTTTAAGCGCCAAGTTGAAATGTTAAGTTTGGATGAAAACAAGTTGAGAAAGGGTTGAATGATATGATTTTTGACTAGTCTAGAAATGCAAGAAAAGAAAAGAAAAGAAAAGTTCTTTTTATTCCTACTTATGATGTCATTTAGAAGAGAAGAAAGAGGTGAAAAGGGAGGATCCTAATGCAACCTATATGAACGAAAAGAAAAGGAACCCACGAAAGAACCTAGGGTCCCACCGGGCGTGCCAGAATGTTTCTATGCTAATTTCACTTTCTACATTCAAAGAGAGAATTAAGAAACTGAGAAGAAATGGTCAAGGCTTGTATGTACCTGGATGTAGTCATGCGCACCATTATCCAGACGCTGTGAGAACTCCTCTTTGGTTGTGGAGGATGACACCTGCAAAGAAGAGAGACTAAGACAAAAAGGGCGTTAGATGAGGAGATGGTGGGTTGCCAAGCGAAAGCTTGATCCCAGAAGTATGAAGACTTCCTTAAGGGATGTCAACCCACTGTTTGATAAAAGTAAAGTCTGATAAAAGGTAGAGTGATAAAATACTAAAATGATTAAAGACTGAAAAGGAAATGGAAGCAAAAGGCTTACCTGAAAGATGTTGTCGGCCTGGTCACAGTCGTCAACGTCGGTGGTCCTACCGACGTCAGTTGTTAAGGTCTACCGACGTTGGTTAGTATGCTAACGTCGGTGGGGAAAGTGACCAGCGTCGGTCGGGGCAGTAGTCTATGGAGGAGGTCTGGTCGAGTTTTGGTCCATGGATGGGTCTGAGACAGAGTTTTGGGCTTGGTTGAATGGTCTGGGGGTTTAGGTCTGAGAGTCTAGTTTTAGTTAATGGTCTGCGAGTTTGTGCAGAGGTCTGGGACAATGGACAGAATGTCAAAAATGGACAGAGGGAATAGGGAGACAGAGGAATAAAGATTCAGGTCTGGTCTAGTCTGGTTGACAGTCTGGTCTGAGGGGGGATGTTACTTGAAAGCAATAACTCAAAAGATAATGAAAACACAGACAATATACATACCTGTGCCTACTAAAGGAGTGCTGCTGATATCTGTACCTGTTGTTGATGCTGTTGGTGTGAAGGTCCTGTTGTTGGTGTAAAATATTGAGGTAGAGTTCCTGTTGCTAGTGTAGAAGCTTGTTGTGTGTACCTGAGGGAGAGAGTCAGAGTTCTGGTAGAAAGATTGGCAGATTGATCAAGTGAAGGAATGGATTCAAGGGTCTGATGAAGAGCCAGGGTGAAGAGAGGGATAACGGACATAGAAAGCTATTAAGAATGCTGCCGACATTGGCAATATCACTGATGTTAGTCGATAGTTGACCGACGTCAGTGGCTGGAAGGCAGGAAAAAGGCTAAAAATAACCTTTCGTCTGTTTTCTCAACTGCTGGGTCAGCGAGTTCGAGGAAGAAATGGTCAAAGGGGATTAAAATGAACGAGAGGTTAAAGGGGAGAAGTTGGAATGGGAGTCTAGGTATTAATATTGGCCATGTGGGGAATGAAGGGAATCCAAGAATGGTATCCAAGGGTGGTGAGGTGGCAAGGAGAGGGAATTATTAATTTGAAATAAGATAATTATTTCAAATTAACAAGACATAGGTTAGGAGTGGTTAAGTAGACCAAAGGGGACTAAGGGGGGAGAAAGGACCAAGGGGTAGACACGATTTCGGTGTCTACACATAGATCATCCTCAAAATCAAAGATTAACTATAGACCATGGTGGATCCCAATCACCAATTAATACATATTTGTGAAATAGTTCATTTGTTCTACCTCTATTCTACCAAGGATAATAATATTATCACAACATGCAACTCATGCAATAGATTCTTTGAATACAAAAATGAGAAGTGTTTCTTAAACACTATATGTTGACCTAGTGGTACACATTCAATCATCACTAATTTTTTGGTGTTAAAATGAGGGTGAGTTAAATCTTTGATAATTTGCAACATCTTTGCTAATTTTGGTGAATTCTATTCAAAGATTGATGTATTATTTACAAATTCATGTTTATTTTAGAATATTTGTGTAAAGATCATTGATCTTAATGGTTTCAGACTAATCTTTATGCTTATTTAGATAAAGATATATGTTATTTGAGGTTTGATGTTTAATTATGGTAAAGATAGATTAAGGCTATGAATTCAAGGCATTTGAGGTTAGTAATAGATATTTTTCTCAAGGATTGATTAGAGCTTTGCAAATTTGAGTTTATTTGAGCTTGAAATGTGTAAAGATAATCCATATTTGTGTGTTTTGACACACCTTTGAGCTAATTTAGTTAAATATTGATGTAATTTTCCAATCTTTATACATATTTGTGAAAAAATCACTTAATGTGCAAGTATGATCATTATTATTTATAAAGGTAAGACTTACACATTGCATTTCAAATAGGGTTCAAAGTTGTCAAGATAGAATTGCCAAGGATAAGGACCGGGTCACGTTCAGAGACAAGGGTTCCCCTTATTTTATTAGAAGTACATATGATAGCTAGGTGAGATAAAGGTAATCATAGAATTTTAAAGTCTCAACTAACTTCACATATTTAGGGTGCTCTTGTGTTCAACCCCTATCAAGGTATGGTTTAGCTAGGTGGTTATTCAATCAATGTGCTAGGGGTGGTACATGACCTTACTCATAATCCTAAAAAGTATTTACCCATTTTTAGTCTTAATGGTGTTATAAAAACTAAAGAACATGTTAATTATTTCAAATTTGCTTTGATATTACTAAATGTAGTTCATGAAGATGTAACATGTAGAATATTTCCATTTACTTTCAAAGATGTTGTATATGAATGGTTCCTCAATCTTCCAAAAAATTATATCACTAGTTGGAATGATTTAATAGAATCTTTATTGATAAATTTGGTAAAATCATTAGTCCTTGTATCTTGTATCAATAGTTCACTATAGTTAAAAGGGATCTCAGTGAGCCCATAAGAGCCTTTAATTGTAGATTCTAGAATATGTTCAATATAACCATAGCCCCTCATAGCCCTGATGAGTCTTTAGTATTAGAAATTTCCAAGGATGCTTTGGAATTTATGAATTCTATGTTTCTTAAAAGGTTTATTGGAGTCGTAAACACCTTAGCATTAGCTTATGGTAAAGTTATGATAATCAATGATCAAATGCAACCTCAAGGTCAGCTTACATATGTTTTCCAAAATGTTAACCCTAATTTCCTAGCACTAAATATCATTCCTAATGCCAATCAGAGTGTGTCTTCCTTAAATTAAACATTAGTCTTGAACCAATTACCCTTAATCCATGCCCATCCTAGCCAAAATTTGGGGTTCTTGAACAATGCTTCAAATGGATTTCATATAAAGGAACACATAGCTTTAGTACCCACTAGTATTAACAATCAAGTTCATTACTCAGAAGCACCAAAGAATTATAATGAATCCATACTTAAGATAGTTAAAAAATTGAGCACTAATTTTCTTCAATTTCAAAAACAAGTGGGCAATACTAGGGAAAAATCCAATAGAAACTATGCTTCTAAAAAATTCAATATTCCTATAAATAAGTTTCATGACAACATCAATAACAAGTCATCTGAGAATGTACATGAAATGAATCTTTGTGATATAGGTCTATATAATCATTATAATGTCTTTGAAGCATATCAAAATGAAAAGGATACATCTGAACTTGTGTCTAATCAAGACAATACTATAGGGACATATGGATTTATAAGGACATCTAAATCCTTCATGGTGTAGGCTTTTAATTTTCCATTCAAAGAATAAAATGAACCTAAAGATGATATAGAATAAGGAATAACCATTCAAGATGTTCATCCCCATGAACATGATTAGATACAAGTTGATCTCTCTTCAAAGGATAGCTATGAGGATAATTCATATGAGGTCATTGCTGAAATTGAGGATATCCTTGAAGAAGCTAACCAGTGGCAACATTTATACCTAGATTTTTTTGAAAGAAATTGAGGTATTCTAAGACAACAATGTCATTCTAAATATCTCAAAGCAAGATGAGGTGGGACTCAATTAGATAGAAGATATGCCATTCTTCATAGAGGATGAAGATGAATCAAGTGTAATATATCAAGGATTTCCATATAACCCCATCAAAGGGTTGGAATTAGGTGATCAACCAAATTTAAATGGTAAGATTGCAAATAAATTTCATGCCCTTTTAGTTGATCATGATGAAGTGGCCTTTTGGGATGACATGGAAAGTTTTGGTGTAAATATTGGTAGTCCATCTCCACATCAAGCTAAACTTAATGAAGAAATCAATATAAAAATGCTAGCTGAGCTGCCATCATTGAATGAGGATGATATAAGTCACTATTAGTCTATAAATTAAGGTGAATTATCATTCTTGATGAAAGAAAAAAAGATTTGGGAAGAATATGATGGATTTTAGATCCATATCTTCAATCTAGATATTGGAGAATGGAGATGAGGAATCAAGATACATCACACAAAAGACATGAACACATAAGTGATCCTATCCATAAGAAGAGGCCATTGAATGGAAGAAATCATGTTTCAAAATTATCTAGTAGTTTAAATAACTTTTCATTTGATCTTGAAGGTAAGTTCCTTGTGGATTTAATAGGTAGGCTAGGTTAGTTTATTCTTGTTCTTTCCTTCTTGTCCTTTGTTTGTACATATGATTGTACATATCTATTTGTTTATTTCCTTGCTTTCTATTTGTTTACTTTTTATTTAGTGTGTTTAATTTCTCTCTTTTTTTCCTTTCTTATAAGAAGTCCTTTTGGATATTCCTCAACTCAAAGTTCACCCAATTACTCGAGAACTCCACAATTCAAGAATGCAGATATAACTCCTCAGGACTAGTTGATCATGGATTATTGAAATATAAGCTTAATGCTATAGTTTAGAGAAACTATTAAAGACTAATGGATAAGTTAATTATTTGATAATATTTTAAACCTTCTTTTAATCTAAACTTGGTTTTAATAAGGATTACACATGTAGGATGAAAGCTTAAACTATTAGGACATAGTCATGTTTGCACTTAACAAACATTATTGCCTGGAACAAAGTTTGCAACTAAAGATGATTGTCTGAAGATCAAAAATTTGACCAAATCCCTAAACTTGGCTAACCTAGTTCCTAAGCTCTTCTAGAAAACCAAAATGACCTAAGAAATATAAAAAGAAGAGCTTATTGCAAAAATTCAAAATTTAGGCAGAGGTGATTCTGGTAATCTCCACTGGGGCTATGGAATCCTAAGTAGTAGCAAAGCAATGCCTAAGTCTTCCATAAGCTAAATCATGGTTCTTAATGAACATCTAAATATGATATAATTCAGTGTTAATAGTTAAAGTCATGAAATCTAGAAGTTTTTTCCTAAATTCCATGGCAAATAATAAGTGGAGTCAAAGCACACACACAACATGATTAGGTCTTGATGTTTGATCCCAATTTTACATGTGTAAGGCTTATTTTAACCATGAATTAATCTAAATAATGGTGACTGATCAAGTGGAATAACTAACTTAATTATTATTCTAAACTAGAGTCTCTAAATTCTAACATATTTCTATGTTCCCCTAGAAGTCACAATTTGTTGAGGTCAACATACCCCTATTCCTGAAAAATGGGGACCCTTTTGTTAAATTTTGCAAAATTTATACCTTAAAATTGAAAATTCACTTTATTAGAGTGTCATCAAAATGTTTGCATATAATTTTTATTTAAATATCATCCACACCATAGTATGGTTGGCTTATTTTTTTATGGCTCTAGTTTGATCTTATCTAAAATTGCTAACATTGGATATCTGTGTTTTAGGTTGCTTATTTAATGGAGTTCATATGAAACAAGCAATACTCAAGGTTTTGTGTTAAATGTTAAATTTCCCCTTTTACTAGCCTTTGGTATATAATTGATCAATTGAATTCATATTTTAATTTCTAAAACTCTTAGTCTAAATTTAGTCTAAGTACTCCTTTTGAATTCAAATTTGGTGGGAGCTTTTATTTAAAGTTTCATAGGAACACTTTAATCTAACTTAGTTTATATTTCATCCTAAGGTCCCAGTCATGTTTATTAACATGAATAAGACTTTGGTCTAAAATATTTATCCTAAGTTATTCATGTCTCGAGCCCCATTTATTCCCTTTTATCCTAGCATGGTCTAACTAAATGTGGGGTCCCTTTTATTATGTTTCTAACTTAGCTTAAGACTTTAGCCTAAAGCTTTATTCATATTTATTAATATGAATAAAAACATTAGTTTAATACTTTAGCTTAAGTTTTATGTACCCTGATCTATGACTTAAATATTTTCATTGTCTGTAGGAACCAATCTCATTCAACTACCCAGATCACAATCTATGACATGTATTTGATCAGATAGGGAAGATATGATGATGCGAATCAAAGTTTGAAAATTGAAAGACCCTATGGATAAATGAAAAAATGACAAGCGAAAAAATTTCATGCCACAAATTAAAGCTCAAAAATATTTTAAATAATAACGATACACATTCATGCGTATATATTTTGATCAATGGTTTGCAAAGCAAGGACACAATCCAATGATCAGGATCAATGGTGCGCATTCATCTGAAGGAAATTGATCTAATGGTGTGATATCGATGTGGAATTTTTAATAAAGTTGGGATGAGCATGATGGTGACAAGTATCATAACCATAGGAAATATTGAAAGACAACCAATGGCCTTTGATCCTTTAGATCTAGATCAATGATCTACGGTGATCTATGTAGGGATAATCAGATGGTGCAAGATGAAAGAAGGATTTTCAAAAGGCAATAGTCACTTTTTTTAAATTAATGATCAAAGTGACATGAAAATGCCATAAAGATGCCACAATGATGCCACATAGGTAGAAAACAACAAATTTAAAGATCTTGTGGGTTTAGAAAAGTAAAGGTATAAATACAAAGACCCAAAGTTCATATAAACTCAATAATATATTGCCATTAGAACTTTGCTAAAACCTTCAAAAAACCCTAAGCATGTATATAAGCCCTAGTTTGACCTTGAAATCATTAAAATCAAGCTTGGGAGATTAAATTATCACTTATGCTAGGATAATTTAATCTAGAGCTAAAGTGCAAACCACTATTGAGCAATCTGAATAAATTCATAGCCATGGTGGCTTGTAAAGGCATTCTTAGGAAAGATGTAGAGATTTACCTAAAAAGATATAATAACAAAGAGCTTATTCTATCCAATGGTAGAATTCAAGGTATAAAATGAAAGAGTTGACCAACATCTTGATGGAAGATCAAATCCCTAGTTTTAAAACCATTAGCTTGGCTCATCTGAAACACAGTCATGGGACTACTTGTAGATATAATCAAAAGTTTGAACACATGGTATGGGAACTTGGAAATTATCTTCGAGGATGATAATCAGCTAAAAAATAAGATGAAACATTTTCTTGGGAGAATGATCATTAATCCAACTTCACTCAGATCCATAGGCCTCACTACTGATGAGGAGTTTAAGCATAAAACTACTCAATTCATGTAAGAATTAAAGAATCAAGGACAAAGAAAAATAGGGGATGATAAAAAGAAGTTCATGGGCCTAATTTTTTCATCAAAATAAAAGATAAGAGATTTTAGGGGCATAAAACAAGCTTTGGAAAGGGTTGAGAGGGATCTCAAGGGCCTAAAAAATCAAGAAAAAGAATTGTTCATGAGAGCTATCATTGATCTCTAGTTGATCAATAAACAAAATTATAGTCTGAAGATCCTACAGGGAAGGAAAAATACTATGATAGCATAAGGGTCTCCAATTTAGTTAAGATAGGAATATTATTTTTGTAATTGAGCTTGTATACTTTTGAAAAGAGAATATTCTTTTGTAAAGGCATGTGCAACTTATAAAGCACATTGTTTGTAGGTTAGTCATTTAGAATGTCTAGAGGGTTCTCAAAATATTGTAAAAGGATAACTGTCCTTAAATTTTGAAATGACTAACCAACATACCTTATGAAAGGTCTATATAAAGAGGTATTTCCCATTATAAAAGGAGAGAGAGATTTAGAGCCAAAAAAAACTATTTGTAACTTTTGAGCAAATTAATATAAGTAAAGAATTTTGTAAAGTTTGTCCATATTTGCTTGTGTGAATTTATATCATGGTATCTCTCATTCATCTAGTCTCATCTTCAAATTTGAATGGTCCTTATGAATTTTGAATGCATCTTTTAATGTAGAGTTGCTAATTTGGGCTAACGTTGGATTAGTTGACAATTCTTTGGTTTACTTCACTTTCTTTGCTCTTATTGCATTTGGGATAATGTTATTTACTTACAAGGATAAAATTATTAAAGTAATCTTATTCTTATTTGCATCATTTCACACTTTCCTTAGATGTTTGCCTAATGTGTGATAGGATTTGAGTTTATGCTAATTCATATTGCACACTGATTAAATGCATGTTCAAATGAAATTGGAACTTTGTCATAATGTTTGAAGCAATGATTAACAACACTTCTATTTCCTACCCTACCCTTCTTTTTTCTCTTTTTTATCAATTCACCTTAGATTAGTTTCATTATGAATATTCATCTTAGTTTAGCTTTAGACCTAGTTTTCAACACAATTCACTTTAAATAACATAGGTCATCCTCAAAATCAAAGATTGACTATAGACCACGATGGATCCCAACCACCACTTATAAAAATTTGTGAAATAATTTATTTGTTCTACCTCTATTCCACCAAGGATAATATGATTATCACAACATGAAACTCATGCAATGGATTCTTTGAATCTAGAAATGAGAAGTGTGTCTTAAACACTATATGTTGACCTAGTGGTACACATTCAGTCATTAAAAATGACAAGGTATTCTCTCACATTATTCTATTTTATTATTTGGATTGTATTTTTGATCCATTTATATATCTTATATTTTTTACTATCTGTCAAAAATGATTTCACTTATCTATTTTACTTGAACCCTTATACTATGATTTATGTGTTTTACATGTTTCATCCTCTTTCACTTTTTATTATGGCTTATTCTCATGATTGCAAACTTATGTTTATGATTTCACTTCTTTCATGTATTCTTTTATTTTCTATATAATAATTGTTTGCTATCTTTTACACTCAAAAAAGATAATTATTATTGTGACTTGGTTATACAACCCTGATTCCCTTAGTATTTTATCTCTACCATATGATCAGTTAGCAGATAAAACTTCTCATTTTACTACTTCTATACATCAATCTATTTAGATATCCTTTCTTCCCTTATTTCACTTTCACATACTAAGCATACATATAGTTGAAACTTGAGATTACATACTAGTTTGTAGGTAAGCCTAAGTTGTTTAGTCTCTCATATCTCTTGTTACTTAGCCTCCTTTAACCAATGTCTAAAGCTCATTCTTGCCTATTAATTTTATCACTCATGTTGGTTATTAAAAATCTGTATGGAAGAGGAATCACAAAAGCCATAAAAAAGTTAAAAGCCAAATCATTTAAACAAAAGGCAATATACAATTCAAAAGTCTAATCACACTAAAAGATGTGGGTTGTATCTTCAACACATCCCATATTTTAAATTGAATCTCAAACTCTAAAGTTGGTCTTGTGATAGAGTTGAGGTCTATTGGGTTGTGATAGGCCAATATTTTGGGATATGAGAACAAAAAAGCTATAAGTGATGCTTGATTTCCCACACGAGTACCCAATTTTCATAGTGGACCGATGAATTTATAAGAGGTCCTGAGAAATAAGGAACATGTTGTGGGAAGGTAAGACCATTTATGAATAATATATGATCTGCCTTATGTTTTCATATCATATTTGTAGCTTCATTTGTGATGTTTTGTTGCCAACACTTCAGATTTTTGGGTTGGAATGTATTTACTATTCCTAATATGGTACCAAAGCCCTAAAGAAGTTGCAACCATCCATTAGCTTGCAATTCAAATAATTTTATTCTACTTCTCTCATGTTGTTGCTTCTTCCCTTATCATAGAGAGGAAACATAGAAGAGAGGTGTATGAGGAGATATTGGTTCCCTTTGGTGCCTCTGTTCAGAACTTTTAAATATTTTGTTGTTTTTTGAAGCTTTTGTTGCTTTTGAGGTAGTGAAAAAAGCTATGGAGAGGAGAGGATACATAGATCTACTAAGGTGGAGTGTTCCATTTGATAGGAATATTTGAGAGAGAAAGGCATCACCTTTCAAGGAAAGTTTCTTTTTGCCAAGGAATAAGTCTAATCTTGGTGCTAAAGGAAAAAAATAATGATTTTGATCTAGGCATTGATTTTTATTTTATCAATTTTCAAGTTTGGTAAAGCTTACAAAGGAGGCATTTTTTTTGTCTTAGATTTGTTTTAGATATGTTGATTCTTTTTGGACATAGGCATTATCTTTTTTTATGTTTCAGATCTATTATTATGTAACTTGGTGTTGGACTGGCAAAGATAGGCATTGGAAGAAAACATTGATTTTCTCCTTCATCTTGGCACTTTGTATCTATTTTATTAAGGCACCATTTTTTGCCATGTATTTATATACTTGGATCTATTGTATTAAGGCATTGGATCTATTTTATGTATTTGCATCATTCTTTTCTAGTGATTGGTGTTGTTTTTTCAAAGCATTGACCATTTATGAATTTTTATTTTGAAGATAAGTGTTGAGATCTAATAAGGCATTAGGATTTTAGTAGAAGTCATCTTCAGATTTGTTTGCATTTACCTATATTGGATCTACCCATCTACTAGAAAACCACTAAAGATTGGTGTTAAAATTATTTCTTGCTACATTGGAAAGTTTCATATTTGTTTTCACTTGGCATTTGATAGAGGAAGGTGTTGAAATCTACTCAAGGGAATCATATTCCATGGAAAGATGCTTTGGTTGTTATTGTGTTCTATAGCTAAAAGATCAAAATAGTTGAAGATCTATTGAACTAAGGCCCTTGGAGGGATTTGAGATAAAAAAGACAATATTTTCACATTTTATTTCCTCTCAAACAATGTTTTCATTCATTTTTGCCTTTAGAAAGCTGATTTTTTGCCTCAAGTGGAAGCATTGTTCACTTTTGCAAGCATAAAATTAACCAAGAAGATCTTTTTTCACATTGGTTCACATTTCTGAGACCATAATCATAAAGTGCAAAGGATTATGGTCCCTTATGAATGAAACACAACCATATTTTACATGTGAATTTGAAAAAATTTAGCACCAATGTAAGTTTGAAGAGTGTATAGACTTGATTAGAGGATATGTGAGTGATAATATTTTATTTCATTTTGATAGGTGTGATTTTCCATTCAAAATGTGGATGCCGATAAAGGGTTTAATTGGGAAAGTAGATCACTTGAGAGAGATGTAGCTTGAAGTGGAGTTTACTTCACTAAATCCATATGACATTGCTTCCATTGTAGACTATGTTCCCTTATGAATGAAACACAACCATAGTTTACACGTGAATTTGAAAATTTTTAGCACCAATATAAGTTTGAAGAGTGTATAGACTTAATTGGAGGATATGTGAGTGATAATATTTTATTTCATTTTGATAGGTGTGATTCTCCATTCAAAATGTGGATAAAGGGTTTGTTTGGGAAATAGATCACTTGAGAGAGATGCAGCTTGAAGTGGAGCTTACTTCACTAAATCCATATGGCCTTGCTTTCATTGTAGACTACGTCACTTAGTTCAAGCATTTTTTGACATAGTTAAAAGGGAGTAGATGAGATAAAAAGGATAAAGAGTGTGTATACTTGATCTTGTCGAAGTTGAGTGGCCCATTCCAAATCTTTGCTCCTACCTTTTTTTCTAGTATGGATACATTAGGTACCACATTAAAAATGCCAGATCTAAAGTTGTTTTATGAGAGACTTGTGACATAGTTAAAGGGGAGTAGATGAGATAAAAAGGATAAAGAGTGTGTATACTTGATCTTGTCTAAGTTGAGTGGCCCATTCTAAATCTTTACTCCTACCTTTTTTTATAGTAT
This sequence comes from Torreya grandis, assembly GCA_037957365.1. Taxonomy (NCBI): domain Eukaryota; kingdom Viridiplantae; phylum Streptophyta; class Pinopsida; order Cupressales; family Taxaceae; genus Torreya; species Torreya grandis. The sequence goes on from JARHVA010000178.1 coordinate 2,399,637, forward strand.
GGATACATTAGGTACCACATTAAAAATGCTAGATCTAAAGTTGTTTTATGAGAGACTTACTAGGGATGAATCCAAATTATCTCACCTTGAGTCTTCCACCTCTCAAAAAGCATTAGTGGCCTTATATCTTAAGACTAGGAGAAAATATAAGGGTAATAAGAAGAACACTCTACTACCTCAAAATGAACCTAAGCCCAACACTACTACATCTAAACCCAAAATATATTCCAAGTCCAAGAATAAGTCTAACCTATCTTGCTCTTATAGTGGGGGGACTGGTCATGAAGAGTCTAGGTGGTTCAAGATAATCCAAGCCCTAGAGGATGTTGTTATGAAGCACAAGATATCTATCTCTACTCTCTATCTCATGAGCATAGAAAATCATTTAATGTTATTGGGAGATCATAGTTACCTATTTCAGATAGTTGGGTTCTAGAATATGGTGATTCACACCATATGAATTCTACCAAGGAGTTCTTTATATCACTTGGTCTGAGTTCTACTTCCAACATTGAGGTTGGATATTCTTCCTTCATTTTTTTTAAGGGGAAGGGTGACATATAGATAGATGGTGGCCGAATTATTGTTGCATTATATGTTACAAAAATCACCACCAATCTAATTTTAGTGTATCAAATTTGCCATTTTAGTTAGGACACGGTAGTGAATTTCACACCATAGGGTGCTGAATTTTGATCTTTTTTAGATCCATACACACTCATTACATAGGGTATTGTTAATCACAACTATTAACTTTACTATTTTTAGGGTTTTGATAATGCTCCTCCTTTAGGGACATGTTTGGTTTCTCATGCAAATTTTGAAAGTCAACTTTGGCATGAGATATTTGAACACCTCAACTATAAATATTTGGAGTAGTTGTGAACTCATAGTATGGTAAAGGGTATTACTATAGTTTCATGTCTTGATGGAGTTTTCCCTGGTTGTGCATTGGAGAAACAACACCAAGAATTATTTCCTAAGGGTATATCTATGAGAGTTTCTTCATCATTTGACCTTGTGCATAGTGATTTGATGATCTTTCTTACTCCTTTCAATGGATCTAAGTATGCACTTACCTCCACTAATAATTTATCAAGGTATACTTGAGTTTATTTCCTCAAGTATAAGAGTGATGTATTTACTTAATTCAAAGTCTTTAAGGATTTGGTCAAGAAATAGTCATCAAACTACAATAAAAAGTTTCCTACAAATAATGGGGGGGAGCACTTCAATCGAGAGTTCTCTAATTTTTTCACATTCTATGGTATTATTCACCAGCATTATTTTACACATACTCCACAACAGAATGACTTAGCAGAAAGGAAGAACTAAAATTTGAAAGAGATGGCTAACTGCATGATGCATTTATAGGATTTACCTCCTATCTATTAGGTAAAGGTAGTTAATTATGTGGACTACATTTAGAACCACACACCACATTGAGCACTTGAAAATTTGAATCTGGAGGAGGCTTAGTTTAAATCCAATCATGATGTCTCATTTTTTTGTGTCTTTGGTATCCTTGCTTAGATGTTTGTACCAAAGAAGAAAAGGAAAACATTGGACAAGAAGAGAAAACCTTTGATTTTTGTAGGGTATTATGAGGAAATGAGAGCTTATCATCTTTTAGATCATGATACTCATGATGATAATTTTTTAACTCATGTACAATTTGATGAGCACTTCACATCTTATGACTCTTCATCTTATTCCATGCCTACTTCTTATTTTGATGATTCACCTCCTCTCGAGGCTTCATTCTTTGAGGATCCAATTTGAGAGATTCTTAAGGAGGTTATAAAGGTTGAGGGTACTATTCACACTAATGTTTCCACTATGCTTATGTGGGCTCATACTATAGTTTCTAAGGCAACACCATTCATATAGGATCTTCCACCTACTCGACATCATCATACATCTTCTATAGGTATGAAACTTTTGTGTCAAGCATTCTTTGGGGATCCAAAGTGTTTTTCAAAGGCTCATGGGATACAAGAGTGGGATGATGTGATGACATATGAGTATTCTTCATTGATGAAAAATCACACTTGGGATTTGGTCACTCTTTCTAAGCAAAGAAAGTTGGTTTGGTGCAAGTGGATTTACCATACCAAGTATGTAGTTTATGGGTCCATTGATAAGTATAAGGCATGACTTGTTGCAAAGGGTTTCTCACAAGTCAAAGGTATTGAATATTCTAAGACTTTTACACCCATTGTCAAGATGAATTCTAATCACCTTGTACTTTCTCTTTTTACATCACATGTTTGGCCAGTATATCAGATAGATGTTAAGAGTGATTTATTGTATGAAGTCTTCAATGAGGAATTTTATATGGAGTAGCCTTTTGGTTTTGTTCACAATTCTTCTCTCTTTTTGACTTAAGAGGTCTCTTTACAATCTCAAAAAGGGCCCTCAAACTTGGTATGTGAAGATAGATTCATTTCTTCTCTCCAATAGATTTGTTCAATACCACTTTGATCCCTTAGTGTATATTTAGTATATTAGGGAGGAAATTATTATTTTGGTCTTATATGTTGATGATCTGCTACTCATAGGTAGCTCCTCATCTTAGATTCAAACAATTCAGTAAACACTTTTAACACAATTTGACATGATAAATCTTGGCCTTTTGCATTTCTTCCTTTGTTTACATATTTCATAATCAGATACATGGATCTATTTGAGTCAAAAAAGGTATACCATTGATCTTCTTTAGCATTTTGGCATGGCCAATTGCAATCCAAGTCCTTCTCCTTTTTAGTCTATAGTGACTCTCATAGCCTCTTGTACTACTCCACTTTGTGATCCTACATTGTATAGGCATATGGTTGAGATTATTATGTATTTGACCCATACTCACCCTAAAATTTCATTTGTAGTTGGGATTATATCTAGGTTTTCACATGACCCTCATGATAGTCATTAGTAGGCTGCCAAGAGGATTTTACAATATCTATGAGGCACTACTCATTTTGGATTACATTACACCAGAGGTTCTACTTTCTCGGTTAGATACAATGATTTAGATTGGGTAGTTTCTATTGATGATAAAAATTCCACTTATGGATACCTATTTTGTCTTAGTTCTTCACCTATTACCTAGTTGTGAAAGAAGAAACAAGCTATTGAACTTTCATCTACAAAGGTTGAGTATAGGGAAGTAGGTATAGTGAGTCAACAAGTTCTTTGGCTTTATCAATTGTTGATAGAGTTTGTCTTCATGTAGGATTCACCAGTTTTACTTTGGTATGATAACCAAAGTGAAATTCATATCTCTTTCAACTTAGTTGAGTATCGACAGACCAAGCACATTGAGATACATATCCACTTCATTTGTCAGCACATTCAAGACGACATTCTTATCTTGGAATACATTTTGACTCAATAGGAGGTTACAGACATCTTCATGAAGCCTTTTACATCACCTCATTTCCTTGAGTTGTATGTCATGCTTGGGGTGTCATAAGTTCTCCTTAGGGGGTGTTCACGAAGACATCTTCCATCTTCATTTCATGGATACATATTGTATATGAGCACCTTATCAAGTCTAGTTACTAGGACTTATAATGTGGATATGCCACTATTTATTTTTTGAATTTTATTATCCCTTAGCTTCAATTATGGGGGGGGGGGGATGTTATAATATGTATTTTATGTGTATTTCTTACATATGCTAGTGTCTTAGCTAGTTATTTTATCATCTAGTGAGTTTGTCTTATGTGAGGATTTATCCCACATTGGCTAGTTTAGCTAGTTTAATATTTCACCTTTTTTATATAAACAAGTGCTTTCATTTATACTAGCATGCTTCATTTTTGAATAATATATGATCTACCTTGTTTTTTCATATCATATCTACAACTTCCTTTGTGATGTTTTGTTGCCAACACTTCAGATTCTTGGGTTGGAATGCCTTTACCATTCTTAACACTTCCCATCTTGATTTAGAATGATTAATTTGATTTATACTTACATTTTGTTTTATTTTCATACTTCCCATCTTGATCTAGTATGATTGTTTAATTTTATTGATCATTTGTTTTTATACCATTAGTTTTCACGTATTTTCCACTTTATTACAAAATTTCATACTTCCCAACTTAATATAGTATGAATTTTATTAGTTTTAATTCGGTGCAAATCTTTTAAATGGTTTGAAAATATTTGTAACCTATTACTTTACCATTTTGGTTTCTTATATTTATTAATCTCTTATTTTTACACATTTCCCATTGTGATAGTGTATTACATTTATGATTATATATAATTTTCCAAATCATCTATTTTTTTTAACAATGCATGTGTATCACATAATGCTAGAAAATAAAACCTACATCACATATTTCCCATAACATATATAATGAAAGTAAAATACATGTGCTAGAAAGGAAATACATCCATACATCCATATATAGACAAAATATAACTCATAAACCAAGAAATACACACACACACACACACACACACACACACACACACACACACACACACACACACACACACACACACACACACACACACACACACACACACACACACACACACACACCATGAGTTTGATACAATATAATACAAAACACAATAGCTACAACTATAAGATTATGCCCCATCATGTCTATCCTGTGGCCAAGTCCATGCCTATGACATATCCATATGAATGGTGTACTATAATGAGGCAGTCTAGGATATCAAGCCATTGAATGTCCCTATAGATTGGCCACCTATGCCTACACTCATCCAAATGATACAATGATCACCATATAAGTAATTCTCTCCTATGCCAATGCCTACCAAGCTTGGTCCTCTTCCTCTACTATTCTTGTATGTGGTTGTGAGACATATCCTTATGCTTGCAGCTATCGATCATCCTCCCCCACCTATCTAAACTAACTATCATAAGATAGTGTAGATGGTACCACAAGGTATACTAAGGTGTATGGATCATAATATGATAATACCCCATCCCAAATATTGTATGCATGACTATAATCATGGATCCCCATCTGATCTCCTCCAATATAGTACTCATAAAACAAAGCCAAATATACATCAGATCTCATGTATATATATATATATATATATATGTATGTATGTATGTATGTATGTATGTATATATATCTCAAATCATCTATATATCACTAATTACAAGAACAATAATATAAGTAGTGATCTATGTCAAAAAATTAATAAATCAAAACTTTTCTCACTAGTGCCAGTGTCACCAACCATGGTCTCCCCATCTGCTAGACCACCAATCACCTCCTATATTGATTGACTTTGTATAAGTGAAAAACCTAGAGTCACCATTCAAGCCTATCATGATCCCCTCCTTAAAAACCTCTCTATAGACCAACTATATCCCATAACCATCATAGGACCACCATGTGTGACTACTCATGCTTGTGTCCCCTCTCATCAATGGTGCCTCCATCTCTCATGATCTTGAGATGGCTATTTTCACCCTTATTATGGCTTTACTCTTTCATCCTCACTTGAAACATCCACAACCATAACATCCTCTACATTAGGCCTCATTAAATCTTACTATTTCACCTATCCTATCCATGTCTCACTTGCTAAGGCCTAATAATAGGTATATTTACATGCACCCCTACACCTCCTCTTCTCTCAGATCTCTATCATGTCATGCCTAATAAGTAGACACTACTAGAGGGGTTAATGGATATGGTAGGCCTAGTTTCCTAGGTACATGATTTAATGGATGTGGCTCCACCCATGAAGTATAGTGGTCTATTATCTAAATGGGTGACAAACTAGTAATAATAGTCACCCAAGATGACCATATGGTATTAATATCAGTGTAAGGATGCCACATTATTTCACCTCATGTTATAGTCTATAAAGATAGGACATGGGGAATGACATATATTATATGATCCTTCCTCCATCATACCACCTGAGGTATCTTATCATCAAATGTATGGGGTAACCTAATTGGCTAATATATAGGGAATATCCCATATATCCATGCACTCAACAAAATAATAGGGACCCTCATCTTCTACCCCTAGGTCAACATCTCATACATATCATGCATGACCTGTGCCCAAATGATAGAGCCTAAATCATATAATGTACCTTGCTCTAGGATGGAGTCAAATATGGGTACCACATATAGTGGTACTTTTCTATCTAACTTGTGACATAGCACATGTACTATCACAAGTCATATCAACACCTTATATATATCTAAAATGGCTAAGATATACACATAAAAAAAACTAACATGCAACCCAAGATAAGTAATGTTTGAGCCTATCACCCAATGGAATAGGGATCACCTCTATTCCTCTATATCCAATACATCACATATAACATGAGTCATGACAATGATAAGTCCAAACAAAGCATGGACTCCTCCAAGGTGATGCTCACCTCTATGGTATCCCCTTCCACCTCCCATCAAAAAGTGTTGGTTAGTCATTTCCATGCTCCTAAGAACATGACAACCAAATCAATACTATGTTGGATCCTCCCCATCTCCATGATACCTCAAAATCCTAAAGCAACTAGGTAAGCTTGATCCACATTTGACAATTGCTCTAATAATTCTAGTAGCCACGATGCATCAACTAGGGGCAAAAATCTTCATAACCTCTACAAAATATAAAACAATAGAGCATGTACTAGATATTGATGTCATAATAATAAAATACAATCTTAAATATTTTAAAAATACTAAAAATTAACTACTTCATTATCTTATTTCTCTTATTTTTCTTTTTTTCCTACACAATTAGCCCTTTTGATACTAAATCAGCTCTATCACCTATTTGACATACTAAATTGGCCCTCTGCTACATAGTGAACCCATTCTTAAAGCCACAATTGACCTTTTTGATACCAAATCAGACACTCCTATCATTTTCATACTATATCAGGCCTCTACCATGTAGTCATCTTCTTTTAATAGATTGTATCAAACACTTACTACAAACTACATCGGCTAGAATGTACTATGTTAGCCATATCTATTTTTATCACTAGATCAACCATCTGCTACACAGTCGACTACCCCCATCAATACTAAAATGACCCTATACTATGTAGTTGGCCACCTTGATTTCTCTCACCCTTTATAATTAAGTTGATAGGGATGACTTTGTTCTTAGTTTGTAGTGAATTTTCAACCATTTACCATAAATTCCTTAGGCATTTATTGGTCTGATTCTTTCCTACCCAATATCTCATTTAACCCCTAGTTTACATAAAAATTTCTTAGGTTCATTTTTGGTATCTACATTTTTCCTAACAACTATTTTTATATATCTAGCTTAATTTTAGATAAAATTACCAAAAAAATTTAAATTAATGCATCACTTATCTAAGTGCACTAACTACAGCCACTAGTTCTCCTCCACATCAAAGCTATCATCTCCTCACCATGGTCACTATTGAGGCTCAATTAGGTCTCTTAGAGCAATATTTTCTTAGAATAGTAAAAATAATAAATGAAGTAAATTTCACCCTTTTTATATTTACTATTCAAAATTATTTAGCTATCAATTATTTACCACCATATTTCATTTTTTATCCATACTTTGTTTCTACTAGCTCTTTTTTCAAATTGAAAGATGTTCTGGAATCCTAACATTGTAGATAATATTTCCACATATTACATGTATATTTTGTAATTATTTTAATTTTTTGCTTATTTTATAGGTTCACCTAATGTTCCCTACATTGAACACCTTGACATTTCTCTCACTTCTACAACACTAAGGTAAGTAAAGGTATGTATTTTTCAATTATGTCCTTTCATTTATCTTATTCAATTCTTACTAGAATTTAGCTAACTCAACATTGTGTGTTGTTATGTTCTTTTTTTGAAACACCATCCCATGTTACAACTGCATGACACATGATAAGTTTTGAGTGGGGCATATGTATACACATACTATTTTTAAAATTGATCAATTATTGATGCTTTATCTCTTACAATAACCCATCGAGTCATAATCTCTCTAAGTGCATGCCTTAAAGGGTGCACTAGGAAAGGGGTGGGTAGACTACTAGTGCTTTACAAGATTGTTGTCCCCTATACCACCACTTGAAACCAACATAAATCTCTCATATAAATTTCCATAAGCTTTGACACCTCCCTTACACACTCCTTAAAGCAATTCACTACCTCAAATATCCCCTACCTAATCCAAAACCTCTTTTTGTAATTTACCAAACAAAGTCAGCGTCAACCAACCCTATTCATAAAATATAAGCACGTTATAGGATTAGGTCAACCCTAGCTGATATATCCTAGGACCTAAGTGATTTATTTATTAAATAACAAGGTCAATTGGGTTGACTCTATTGGTTAAAACTTTGGAATATTTTAGGGTTAGATTTAGCTATATAAACACATCCTTTTCACTATTTTCATTAAAGAGATAGAGATAATCATTTATTTGTACATCTTCTTATCCATCATTCTAATTGAGGAGTTATTATTTAGGGTTTCATAATACACTTGGAAAGAAGAATGTTTTCTTGTAAAAACTTGGGATTCACTAGGAGGTCCTTGGCTAAACTATAGTCCATTTTCCATCCTTAGTTTCTTCAACATACACAACAACCTCTTGAAAAGCACCATTAGCTAAGGGAGAGATTAAGGCTCAATGGGTTCATTTTCAAGGTAAGTATCCTTGAATCTTAATCCTCTTTATTAACTAGATATATTTTAATTTGTTAGATCATGAATATGTTTCTCTCTCCATGCATTAAGATTAACTCTACATTGACTTGAGTAGATTTTTTATTTGCATGTTTACTTTTACGTTTATTATCCCCATTTGTGCCACATGTTTTGGTGAAAACTAGATTATATTTACTTTACTTTGTATTTAATTTAATAATAAAACATAGGAAATAGCTAAGGTTCTTGTCGATATTTCTTGAATAAAGGCTTTAGAACCCTCTTTAGTGATATTGTGTGGTAAAGGATCCCTTAATTAGGTCTAGTGGATCCATATTGGTCATGACCTCGATTGTCTAAATGTACCAATAAATAGAAGGGATAGTGTGATTTATCTTCTCCAAGTTAGGATTGATTTTTATATTAGCTTCACTTTCCATTTAATACATAATCTACACTTAAATTTCAATATGATAGGGCTCAAAATCCTACACTGAATACATGGGGTATGGTTCTCACTAGTTTTTAAGATATATAGATGATTATAATAATGATTTTCAAGGGGTATATCGAGGATATAATAAGGATAAGACATGCAGGGAACTGATGAACAAGGGTAACCTAGATTCAAGATAGATATAATTACTACACTAATAATAATTTAATTGGTGTAATGGTCAACCAATATGTGATCTATAAAACTTAACTTGATAATTGTAAGCCTAAACAATGTTATGGCTATACCAAGTTATTTGATATAAGGAGAAGCATAATTAAGGATTAAAAAAACTTATACTACAAAAATAATCAAATAAATATCTATATACTAATTAAATAAATAAAAAAGACTAGGGATAGAGACACTTACCTTTATGTAGAATCATTGGCACATTAATTCCCCCTTTAGCTCAAGTGGCACTTTACAAGAGATGTTGTAGGTTAAAGAACTCAAATGGAAAAAAGAAGGCATAGATATCCTTAGTTTTGGACTCACACCTCCTCATAAAAAATCCTCCTATTGAGCTTCAAATACCGTAAGTAAGACTAAACCTCCAAGATAAGACTCTAAACATCTAACTCCTCTTTTCACTACTTAAGTATGGAAATGCAAGTGCAAGAGAGTAGATAAATGTGTTATATGTTTTCAAATGATAATATGATCCTTATATAGGGATTCAAACCTATAAATCACCTAAAAATGTAAGTTTATGGTATCGACTAGGATGATATGGTTTAGTGATAAATATTTAGGAAATAAACTGTATTGCCCTAACCAATACAATATAAAGAGATGGTGGCTATCAAAACTAACTAGAATGAAAGAGGAAATAGAGTAAGAAGAGATTAAATAAGGTATTATATATATAAAATAATAATCTAAGTATAGTTTAATTTAAATTTTATGTATATAATTTCAAGATGTTTTAGAGTGGTTTTAGGCCTTTAGGAATTATAATGTAGATTCTAGGTTTTGGAGGGTCCTAATGGATTTTAAGTTTATCTATATTTTAAGGTTTCATGATTTTATGGAAACATCAAATGAGGTAATTAGTTTGTATTAAGGAACACATCTCTTTTAAAGCACCACAATCCTATCCCAACCCATTCCTAATGCACTTCTTAGGACATTCACTTAGGGAGATTGATGTGTCAATAAACACCTACAAGATAAACTACCAATAAATGATAAAGATGAAAATATTAGGTGTATACACTCACCATATGGTGTAGTGATAAAAAGTTTTAAAGACCGATTAGTAATTTCCATTGGAAAGGTTTGTGATTCATCTTGGTTGTATAAGTTTGATAATTTTAGGCCTTCACCATCCTATTTGGTCAAGATTGACTGGACCTACATGCTTTGACTAGGCTTGCATGCCTACTTATTATTTTTTATTCACTATAAGTCATCCAAAAACATTAGATGATGAGTTTTAAATGGGATTCCTTGATATTCTACTACTGGTTGAGCCAAAAATTCCTATACCTCCAACTACTCACAAGAAAAATTTTCATGGAGCTCCTATTACATTCATTACTTACATTGCTTAGCTATCTTATAAACTCACTAATTGATCATATTATATCACAAAAGGACATGCCTCATTGGATCCTAATCCTAGGGTCATTGGCCTAAGATAAAGAAATTTGATTAACACAAATAGGTTCACACACCAAAGTTTATCATTACACAACATTTTTTGACCGTTATTCACATCATGTAGTAACTATTTTCAATTTATCCTTCACTGATGTCATGCTTCTTCATCTCAACTCTCTTTTAAATTGAAGGAGTCCATCCTCACATGGGGATGTTATAGTGATTCCTCCTTTTCTACATCTTGGATAATTGTTTAGGTCACAAAAATTAGTCCTCAAGGAGGGATGTCAGTGTAATTAAAAATTCATATACTATTATATAGTTTAAGATTTACTCTTATAATTTAATTGTAAATATGGATAGGAAATAATTATTGTCACACTTATCTACATTCTTTTACTAGATAATACTGTCATTTAAGTTATTGAATTTTTATAATAATAAGAAAGACTTGTCTTAAGAAGATTTGTTTTACAAGAAAACTAGAATAAATTCATAAGTAAGGGTATATTATGAGACTCATTATCAATACAATAAACTCTCATACATACTAACTCATAGCTTTCCTTGTAAAAAACATGAAATATATAGTAGGAACACTTCTTCTAGCATCAAAGACTCTTATTCTATCATTGAATTTATCAAAGATAAAAAGTGGATATTCAAGTAACATTGATTAAATTTGATGTGTTGTCCATTTTCACCATCCCAATTGATTAATTTATTTAAAGTATAAGGATGGTCATTGATAATAGCCAAGGATAATCTTTCTTTGGCTTTGATAGTGAAAAATGTGAATAAACATAAGGTATAGCTATGGGTTCTCCACTATCACTTATAATAGATAACTTATTTATAGAGGATTTTTAGAAGAGAGAAATCAAATCTTACCCATTAAAACTTGAGTGTTGTATTTTTTTTTATGAAACTATATGACATCATGATAAAAATAAAATTGAATATTTCCTAAAACATCTCATCAACATTTTGATACATATCTAATTCACTATGAAAATTGAGATAGAAGTTTTTATTCCAATCATTTTATTTATCTTAAGAAGAATTTATAATGGTTATTTATCACAATAAGTATATAGGAATGAAACACACACATACATATAACTTATAACTAATTCCCATCATCACCTCACTGTTTAACCCTAATATTGAAATAGGGTAGATAGGGTTAAGAATAAAGAAATATTTCAATCACAAGGGTTATAAAATAATCTATAGAAGACCAATTAATAGAAAAAAAAATAATATTTTGAATTTATACAACTTATATTACTAAAAATAGTAAAGTTTATCTATTGAAGATATTGTAATAAATAAGAAATAATAGTACTTAGTTGGTTTACTATGTGTATATTGATATGGACTGGAAACAAGTGTAAAGTATGTAGGATTAGTATTCTATATTAGTCATCAAATTATGTAAATTAAACTTTTGTGGTTGTAGACACTATCATTAGATCTAGACACTACCATAAATATTAGTGTCTGACTATGACACAAGTGTCTAGTACAAAATAATTGCTAGATCTTTATGTGACCAAATTCATAATTTTGGGTTTACTATGATCTTTATATTGATGTATTTAGATCTAGGATACAAGTTCTTTCTCTTATCTAATTAATAAAACCCTATATAAGCACCCTTATGCACCCTTAGAATGATTTTGATAAAAAATGGGTTAGTGGGATCACAGTGTCAAGATACCCTAAAGACCCCTCTATCAATGGGTGCTTCCTTTATAACCAATAATCCAAAGAGGGCCTCAAAATTATGTAGTTCTCCCCTGTGTGTGCAAGGGTGAAATATACTATATGAAGATGCGTGTAATGATCTAGCTTGTAATTTTATAAATATTGATCTTGGGATATTATTTGAATGCTTCAGAATTGTAATATGATTCCTCCTAATGATTGGTATAAAAATAGGGATGAATAGGTAAGAATAGAGTTTTTTTTTAATTTATTGATTTATCTTTAATAGTGTTTGATTGGTATTTTGTTAGATGATGAATGAGAAGGATTTAACTTATATTTTTACCACATATTTTGAAAATATCTCACGATAGGGTTCAATAAGATGAAATCTAGCCCATAGGTTTAAAAATATTCACAATTTGGATGAACTTTGGCAACTAGACACTATATAAGGATCTAGAGATAATTTCAACAATAGTGTCCCTCTATAGTTGGTAGTGTCCAAAAGGCTATAAAATAGGTATAGATATGAAACTAGTAGTGAAGGATGTTTATCAAATTTTAATATTTTTGTAAAATAAAAGAGAATTGGGTCACCATAATGATATGGATTAGACTAAGAGATAAGAATTTGAGCATAATTAAATGGTGAATATGAGCCTTTCGAAAATAGGGAGGTCTAGATTTAAAGGGAAGAGCCTTGATTGATATTTCTCAAATGTACAAGATTAAGATGCTATAAATATTAAATTTTAGTAAATACATTTCCTCCCTTTAATTTAGTAATGCATAAGGATGGGATTCCTAATTTAAAGGAAATAAATTCATATCTGGGTGTGTATAACATACCTTGCCTTTGATTGAGCCCATTTTAAGTTATTTTCTAGTGTATGACTTGTCACTAAGAGCATGTTATAGTTTATTTTAGTGTATATTATCTTAAAATTGAAATAATTAAAATTTTTGAAAAGAAAGAGAGTAAAGAAGGAGTACACCATTGTGTCGATGCAACCATGTTACCTCTTGATGATTTGACTTAGTAAAGATACTTCCTTATGAATAACTACAGTTGGAAGAGGTTTAGACATGAACCTTGGAGAATTGAAAATGGATATTTGAAGGTATTATGCCCCTAATCTAGTGCAATTATGATTTTTGACATGACCATTGAGATCATTATATCTTAATCACATAGCTCAAGTGTGAATAAATAATCTGATGAGGGTGAGTGATTTAATCAACTCAATCTATAAATATGGTGATTTTAGATGAATTAGTTACTCATATCTTAAAATATAGAGAGTTTGAATCATTTAATCACTTAAACTTATAAAATGAACCAACTATTGCAACATAAAAGGCTTGAAAAAAGTACATCATAGTGTAATTGGTTTGTCTTGGTAAGTAGTATAATTGGTAAATTTTGTTATTTTTAGTGAAATAACATGAAATATGCACCTCTAATATGTCTGAGTTGGATTATATGTTCATAAATATGAAAAACTATGTGTCAAATCTATGCAAAATTGGTGTAATGTATAAGATTTTGATCCAAGTGTATATTTATATCATAGAATTGAATTGGAGATTGTGCAAGTGTGGAAGTCATGTTTTTATGACATGCCGCCATTGAAGTCTAGAGATAATAAGTGTATAAGTGTGGAGGTCATGTATTTGTGACATGCCCCCACTAAAATCTAAAAACTATGAAAATATGGAGATCATGCTTCTATGACATGCCCCCACTGATATGCCCTTACTTTTGAGGTGAGGGAAATAGAATTTGGAAGGTACTTTACCTCAAAATGATAAGGTAGTTGTATAATCTATGTATGAATCATGTATCATATAGCGATAACATATCAAAGTATAAATATCAATTAGGTTCATAGTTTTTAATTACATCACATCCTAAGATGTGTGATATAGATCATGCTAATGTATAGAGAGCAATAATACAATCTCAACAAGAAATCAATCACTCATATAAGAGTACTCAATGTAATGCAAAAAAATGGTACAAGGAGACCTCATACAAGGAGCATGTTCAAATGTTACAAAATAAAAAGGAATGACATATTTAAATGTCCATTCAACATGGAATGGAATATTCAAATGTCGAGTCAAAATTTAACATATTCAAATGTTCCATAAGTATGATAATAACAATCATTATAATACACTCAAGGAAGTGACAAATAGAGGAAGCACAAGCAACCAAAATAAGCATATTATAGTAGTCCCTACATATATGTGTTACTAAAAATGTTATGTAGTATTACATATCAAGTACAATATGAAATATATGAGCATAGAGATATACATGCAAGTGTTAGCATATAATCTCAAACATGATAATGTAGAATTGATTATAAAGGATATGTAGCTTGTATTAACCACGATCAAAGAAGTAGATTCCCCCATCGTACTATATGATGTGATTATAAGAAAGGTCCAACATCTGGTAGTGCATAAATCATGTGGTTGGGTATGCCTATATCATAGTCAAAGATGTGTGAAACAAGTGTATATAGAAATGACATGATATGATATCTACTCACATAAATAAAACAACATAGATGCCACTGAGCTAATAAAATATAGGAATGATGAATATTTTTGTATTTTTGAATCATTTGAATGGTTTTTTAACTTTTAGAATATTTAGGTATAATATTTTTGCAACTGCATAATGTTCATTGGGTTTTTGAGAGGTTTTCCTTTGATTTTAACCAGGTGGTGCACACCTTTTCCCAATTTTTTTGTAATAATGAATGGGCCCAACCAATTTGGTTTGAATTTTCTTTTCTTGTCTTTTTATGCATTTTTATTCTTTTGATACTATTTTAGTAGTAGTTCATCCATAAAAAATTCATGTGGCCAAACCTTTTATTATATGCATTTTTGACATGATCTTGATAGACTTATAAATGTTCATTAACTTGTATGTTTTTTTCACTCAATTATTCTAATTGATGTATTAATTTTTCAAGATAGTAATTATCTTTTATAATATCCTTGAGATAAACATGCAAAGATGGTATTTCAATTTTATTAGGTTTATACCATAAACCAATGAGTAAGGTGCACAAATGCTAGTATAGTATGCCTATCAAGCATACACGATTTATTGGTGCCAATCTGTAATGTATCATTCAAATGTTTTTTCCAATGATTTTGACAATGGTTTTATTTTTTGGTTCCACTTAACCATTACCCTATGGGTAATAAGGTGTAGAAAATATATATTTGATTTTGTATTTGCTAAAAAAAAAATTCATTATTGTAGTTTTAAATGATGACCCATTATTCATAATTATTGCTAAAGGTATGCCAAAATGAGAGATAATGTTGGTGACTAAAAATTTGTATATGTCATCTTTGGTGGTAGATTAAAGTGGAATGGCATCTATCCATTTGGAAAAATATTTTTTAGCTATGATTATTAATTTATAACCACTTTTAGATATGAGATTTAATTTTCTAATCAAATCAAAACCCCATAAGGAGAAGGGCCATGTCGAGACAATCAACTGTAACTCATGATATGGAGCATGATTTAAGATATTATATTTATGGCATTGTAAACATAAATTGACATGATCAATACATTATTTTTCCCTTGTAGGCCAATAATAACCTTGGAAAAATAATATATAGGACATTCTTGGTCACTAAAGTGTCTTCCGCACTCACTATCATGAATTTATAAGAGTTTGGTTTGGGCTTCATCTTTGTTTAAGAATTGAAGTAATTTTCCATCAAATGTTTCTTTTAATAAATTATTTAAAATGATAACATAAAAAATCACCTCTCATTGTAGTCTAATTTTATCTTTGTGTAAAGTGATTTTGTACGTAAGCTCGGTATAGGAAGTTATAAATGTCATTGTATCATTCTATATTTTTAGAACTACGTGTGAACATAAGAATTGATAAGGCATCCATTTTGTTTAATATAATGGATGGCTATCATAAATATTGTATTTTAAAATTAATGTAATCACCACTAATATTGAAAGGTATTAAGGATGCCACACTGGCCATTGTATATACATGATAATTATCCTTATGTGGGATATTGTTAATAGAAAACATGTCAAATGTTGATTTAAATATGTCAACCATGTCTTTATATGAAATTAAGTGCTCTTAATTAGTTTGTTAATGATTTATAACTTGATTAAGAACCAATTGAGAGTCACCAAAAACTTAGATATCCTTGATATGAAGTTTTTGTGCTATAAATAATCTGATTACCAAGGCCTCATATTTTTCTATATTATTTGTGCAAGGAAAGGCTAATGAATAAGATAATTACATGTATTCACCCTCAGGAGTATGAAATATGATACTTGGACTTATACTCATCATACATCAAGATCCATCAAAGAACATTTTCCATGGGTTATTGGTTATATTATATGTTGTGAAATTATCATGGAAAGCCTTGATAATTGGGAATGGATTTGTAATGGAGCTACCACTACATTATTATCTACAAATTGAACTTTTAATGATTTTTGAGATATAAAATTTAGGTCAAATTCTATGAGTTGCATCACTTATTTAGCTATTGAGCCAGTTAGGTGGGTTTTTTTCATGAAAAATTTCAAGGGATCTTCTTTAATTAAAACATGGATCTCATTGTTAAGCAAATAATGTCATCAGTGTAGCAAATAGTAATGATAGATTTTATTCCATTTTGGTATATTTGCATTTATAATCAACCAATTGATGACTTGTGTAATAAATTTTGTATTCTCAATGGCCATTATCATAATGAGCTAATGGAATCCCCAAGGCCTCATGAATTGTTGAGATATAAGGGCGTAATGGTGGATCTGGTATAAGAGGCACAAGTACTAGTGGATTAGTCAAATATTCCTTGATTTTTTCAAAATTTGTTGATAAAAATCATCCTATGTGAATTTTTTTGTCATTTTTAGTAATTATGTGAAAGGAATTATTTTATCGACCAACTGAGAAATGAAGTGTCAGATTTCCTAAGTTCAGCCACGTAAACATCATAATTATTTAAATTAGTTGGTGGTGGCATATCAAAAATATATTTTAATTTATTTGGATCAAACTTGATGCCTCATTGGGAAATAATGTAGCCTAATATATTTCCAAAATGTACTTTGAAAACACATTCCTTTGGATTTAAATGCACATTAAAATTTCATAATTGTTCAAATATTTATCATAAATTTGATGCATGATCTTGTCAATGTTTGTATTTTATGAGTAAATCATTGACATAGTCCTCAATAGTTTAATGAATAAAATCATGGAAAATGTGTGTCATTACCATTTGATATGTTGTTCCTACATTTTTAAGTTTGAAAGGCATGGTAATATAATAAAACACTCCTCACAAGATGGTAAATGTTTTTTCTTAGTCTATTGGGTTAATTTTGATCTGGTTATATCTAGTAAAACTACCCATAAATAAAAATGTCTCATAATTAGCTGTATAATTGATAATCATGTCAATGTTGGGTGAATGAAAGTCATATTTTAGACAAGATTTATTTAAGTCATTATAATTAGTACAACATCAAATGTCACCATTAGTTTTGATGATAGGGATGATGTTAGAAACCCAATCAAAATGTGTAATGGCTCTTATGAAACTCACATCTAAGGGTTTTTGAATTTCATCTTTGACCAATAATACCACATTTGGATGCATTTTATGTTTGATTAGTTTTACATCTAGATATAGTAATATATTATGCATTGCCACTGATGGGTCAATCCTAGAGTTATCTAAATAATCCAAAGAAAATAATTATAGGTAATCATGTAGGACCTATTGATAGGTTTTTCCTTCATCCTGTTGTATCATTGTAGTGAGTAATCCTAGTTAAGGGTCTTTATCTATTACATAGTTACATTATATTATTTCTTCATTTAGAAAGGTGGATCATTATGTTATATATGGTGTAGTAAGAATAGTGTTTCGTGTATCATTTTGGATATTAGTATCATTGCTCTCACCAAAGTAAGCATTAGGATAGGTGGAATGAGGAAACCTATTATTATGATATAAGGAAGGGAGATCCTCATATTCCCCTAAGTACTCTAGCAGTGCCTCATCATTTGAGAACTCATCCAATGTCCAAATTTTTGGTGAAGAATTTTCATCAATTAAATTAGGTTTACCAATTTTAGATCAGATTTAGAAGTAGGTATATGCATACATTCTATTTTGACCTATATAAAACATGGTTTACTGTGAGTATATTTTTTGTGCCTTGCAAATATTCTAAAAAACCTAAGCATTGCCAATTTTTATTATGTGTAGGAGAATTAGGTTAGGATACACCTTATTCATTTATACCTAATACTTATCATTTATATCCATTTTAAATAAAATATTGATAGTTGAAATTGTAATTATATTATTATGGTGTAATAATATCCATTTGTGGACCATCACATAATCTTCAAAGGAAATAATATCCATTGGATATGTATAGATAAATCTCTGGTGGCTAAATTTTAGGCATGTATGTAAAGTAGATGGGGTTGCATATATTTCATGTATCTAAGGTCATCCTAAAATTATGTTATAATTCAAGCCAACACCACTTGGCATAAAGTAGGTAATGTATGAGGTCCCACAATTGTCAGGGATCTAGAACAACAAACATGCTCTGATACCAACTATTAGGAACCCAAGGAAGCACCACTGATTACCAAGCAACTAAACATGTGGAATTAACCAGAAGTAAATAGTAACTAGAATTCAGAAACAACACAGAATATGAGAGACAATACATAATCTTGTATTAATACTCATCCAAAAATAAAATACAATAAAGAAGATGCCACTTCTTCTCCACACCTCTCAGAGGCTTCCCACACTTCAAGTGTACAGTAATTCTCAATCAAGAGTTCTCTCTCTCTTACGGTCCCAACACACAACTCAAACACAGAGTTAGTGTTCACCTCCAACTAGTCAGTATCCACTACTGCTAGTACACTGAGTATATACACATACTCAACCGAGTGCACAACACACTTCAAGTAGATCTCCCATGAACCTGCAATAACCTGCAACTCAAATGATCTTACTTTGGAAGGATCTTTCTTGCCTTCCTCTTTGCTCTCTTTTTGAGTACGCACTGTACTCCAAGTAGATCCTGCCTAATCTTGCTCCCTATTGTGTTGCTGTCACCTTGATCCTACTGCCACCTACAGATCAATCTGGTTCTACACACCTGTAAACCTAGACCTTGCACACACATAGACCTATAGATCAATGATCTTACTTACCATGCAGATCTCCTAATGTAGCCATGCAGACTTGCTAACCAAGATCATACATACATGAAGAACCCTTTTGATTCTCCAAGCTAGCACCCACACTTGGTACTATGGTACTAGGAGGAACACACCATGCTCTCTTCACTCTAAAGGAGCTTATTTTGCTCTCTTACTCTCTAGCACTCATTTACAATACAACCCATGAGTCTCTTAAATAGATCTCATGCAAACAATAATTAGACACCTAATTACAATAATTAGATCCGCAGCTCAAGACTATAATTAGCCCTCAACATGTAAACACCTGATTCGTTAATTAACTATCTATGAAATTGGTAGTTCTAAACTGCACAGGTGATCGACGTCGGTCCCTGTCTGCCTGGAGGTGACCAATGTCGGCCGACTTCTGATCGACATCAGTTGCTCTTCTATCTGCACCTTGCCGACGTCGGTTGGCCTGACCGACACCGGTGTCTATGACACTCAACAACCTCCTCCTCTATTTGCATTAGTGAAGCTTTTAGCTCTACAACCTAACAATCTCCCACTTGGAGATAAACAGTTGCACTATACCTGTACCTATACCCCATCTAATCTATTTCTTGGCTTGTATCCCTCTTCAAGATCAATCCTGAAGACCAACCACCACACAATCTATGGTGCATCTCCTATCATCTAAGTAACCTACCACATCTGCATCTACAAACACATGTAGAAAAGAACTTGACCCTACATCGCATGTTAACCTGCAGCTGGTCCCTCTCATATCCTTGAGAATCCACTGAACTGCCCTCCAATGCTTCTTTCCTAGATCAGCTCCAAACTTTCTGACAGCTCCCACTACTGGCAAAAACTCAAGTCTATACTAGACCTCATATGATTTTGAACACTGAAATGTCTAGCCCTTGGTGTGCTCCAATTCTGCATCCTGCATATTGAACCTCGCCAACACTTGATTCACATCAGCTCTGACTGGAGACAAAATCAACCTATGATCTTCCATGTCTCTCATGCTAAAGAATTTCGCTGCTCCAAATTCCTTATGACATGCCACTGAACTAACCTTACCTTTAGCTCATCAAAACCTTGTATGTCTAAACCTGCTAGCTAGCATACCATCCATATACAATAACAGGATAATGTTGCAATCATTATCCACCCTGGTAAGACAAACACAATGGTTATAATGACATTGACTAAAGCCATGCTTTATCATCCACCTGTCAAAACCTGTACCACTATCTTGTAGCTTCCTCAAGACCATATGACCTGGCCTTCTGTCTTACATTTCCATTCTCTCTATTCTTTAACTAAGGTATCCATTCATCTTTTAGTGCTTTTCATCTGGCTGGTAACCCTACCAAATCCCCTGTTTGGTTCTACATCCTAATCATGCCATGCTCCCACTATTTCCTGGATCCTTCCTACTCTATAGTGAGCAACGAGTATAAAGAAGAGGAACAACGAATTTGAGGCTTACTTACCCTTTCATTCCTCCATATGGGCATTTGAGACTCCTTGACAGCTTGCTGTCTACCCAAAATCTGTTACAGTGACCGACCTTGATCACCACACAATTTGCATCTGACTGACATCGGTTCCCATGCAACTATCCTTTCTACCAATGTCAATTATGTGACTAACGTTAGTCTTACCTAGTTACTGATGTCAGTTCCCTAATTGACGCTGGCATCCACCCTGCCTGACACCACTAGTTCTGGTCTGCACATGATCGACATCGACACCTATCTATTTTACATCAGTTCCCCTTGACTGACATCAGTAACTGTGTTCACCTGTGAGTGATGACTTTTTACCTGTGAGCTCTCCATGGATCAAAACCCTATCCAAACTGCTCTACTCAGAGTTACTCAATCCCATCCACTGATCTCTATCCATCATCTCCTCCAAAAACACCAAGGCTTTTCAGTTCTTAAGTCTGTCAAAGACATCTGACTTCCTCTTAAGAACATGCATCTCCTTCTTGCTCATGTGACCAAGCCTACAAAGCCACATCTTCACAATAGAAGAAGAATCATTAATACAAGCAAGTAGATAAAGAGTACCTACTTTCTTACCACCCGCTAATTCAAGTGCATCCGCTGTGAGAGTTTTTGTGCATCTCTCATCACCCAACTTTCCTAAAGAAATTGGCCACATCTTCAAGACCGGGACCTGCATGACCTCCTTCAACACCCATGTGTTGGCCACCTACAATTTCAGCTTCACTTCCCCTTTGCCAATTCTTTGGCAAGGCACACCAACCCCTAAATAAATCTTTCCAAAGTCTCTAAAGACCTTAACATGGAAAAATACTCTATTTCGAGCTGCATGGAAAGAGGCAACAGAATCTATAAGATAAGATTCTACTTTATCCAAGAAACCTCCCAAAGCATCTTGTGCAACAACACCTGCAACATCTGTATGTTCAGTTCCTTCATGTCGATCTGCTACCAACCAACAATATCTCTTTACTTGCTCTTTCTTTCCATCACACCATAATTGACCATTCGTGCTTTTCAATTCCTCCATTCTTAGCTTACTTTTTTCTACCATTGCTATACTCCCACTCAATCAAAAACCCTTGAGAGTGACCTGTAATCAAACACAAAACCTGCTCCCTACAACCTTAGCTCTAATACCACTTGTCAGGGATCTAGAATAACAAACATGTTCTAATACCAACTATTAGAAACCCAAGGAAGCACCACTGATTACCAAGCAACTAAACATGCAGAATTAACCAAATGTAAACAGTAACTAGAATTTAGAAATAACACAGAATATGATAGATAATACACAATCTTGTATTAATACTCATCCAGTAAGAAAATACAATAAAGAAGATGCCACTTCTTCTCCACACCTCTCAGAGGCTTCCCACACCTCAAGTGTACAGTAATTCTCAATCAAGAGTTCTCTCTCTCTTACGGTCCCAACACATAACTCAAACACAGAGTTGGTGTTCACCTCCAACCAGTCAGTATCCATTACTACCAGTACACCGAGTATATACACATACTCAACTGAGTGCACAACACACTCCAAGTAGATCTCCCATGAACTTGCAACAACCTGCAACTCAAATGATCTTACTTTGGAAGGAACTTCCTTGCCTTCCTCTTTACTCTCTTTCTGAGTACACACTGTACTCTAAGTAGATCTTGCCTGATCTTACTCCCTATTGTGTTGCTATCACCTTGATCTTGCTGTCACTTGTAGATCAATCTGGTTCTGCACACCTACGAACCTAGACTTTGCACACACTTACATCTGCAGATCAATGATCTTACTTACCATGCAGATCTCCTAACATAGCCATGCACACCTACTGACCAAGATCATACATACATGAAGAACCTTCTGATTCTCCAAACCAGCACCCACACTTGGTACTGTGGTATTAGGAGAAACACACCATGCTCTCTTCACTCTGAAAGAGCTTATTTTGCTCTCTTACTCTCTAGCACTCATTTAAAATACAGCCCATGAGTCTCTTAAATAGATCTCATGCAAACAATAATTAGACACCTAATTAAAATAATTAGATCTGCAGCTCGAGACTATAATTAGCCCTCAACATGTAAACACCCAGTTCGTTAATTAACTGTCTGTGAAACTGGCAATTCTGAACCACATAGGCGATCGATGTCAGTCCTTGTCTGCCTGAAGGTGACCAATGTCAGCCAACTTTTGATCGATGTCGATTACTCTTCTATCTACACCTTATCGACATCAGTTGGCCTGACTGACGTCGGTGTCTATGACACTCAGCAACCTCCTCCTCTATTTGCATTAGTGAAGCTTTTAGCTCCACAACCTAATAACAATAATGTGCAGTATTACTTGGACCAATACTTATTGTGAAATATTGTTGAATCCCTTAATGTTCATGCTTGAGGATTCTAGGTCTTTATCCCCAATGCAAGTAAGGAAAGGAAAGGGATGTTACAAATTTTGAGTCAGGACTCATTTTCCATGAGTAATCTTTTAACTATTTTATTGCAGACACACATATATAGTGATAAAAAATAATTTATAAAATGTTGGGGTGGTAAATCCTCTTTTTTAAAATAAATAATATTTTCAGTCCATTTAATGGAGTTTATCACAAAAGACACATATGATGGCTCCACATTACTTGGTAATATGGTAATACATAATGCATCCAAACTGACATCTTTGTAATGAGAAGAATGATGTACTAAATCTAAAAGTTAAGTTTTATTAATGACCTCATTAGGGCAGTTTTGAGTGTAAGGTGGAGAACATGGTTATTTCATGCACTCCCTTTAGTGTTTAGTAGTAAAAGGAAAGACCCTATTGTAAAAAATATGATGATAAGGGGTATGGGAGGATGCATTTACCTTAAATTGACCAGGTTTTAAACCCTTTATGTTTTTTATTGAGCTATGCATGAAACACAAGTAATAACTATTATTATACATTGGATATTGAAGTAACTAATGGATGTATCCATATTAAACATGATTTTATGAAAATAATTCTTAGTTTAAAATTTTTTAAGCTTTGAAATTAAAAATCATAATTTAGGAAAATAGTAAATCAAGAAACCCTAGGTCAAACTAGGGTTTTGAGACCAAAGGTCAGGTCTACCAAATGTTTAACCCTAAATTTGAAATGGAGTGGATAGGGTTAAGAATATATAAATAATTCAAACACATGGGTAATAAATTAATCTATAATAGGGAAATTAATAGAAAACTCAAAAAAATAATATTATGAATTTAGACAAATGAGAATGATAAAAATAGTAAAGTATAACTATTGAAGGATATTGCAATAAATAAGAAATAATGGTACTTGGCTGGTTTATTATGCAGATGCAAAACTAGACTAGAAACAAGTGTAAATTATGTAGGATGTGTGTTCTAGATCAATCATCAAATTTTATAAATTGCACTTTTATGGTTGTAAACACTATCATTAGATCTGGATGCTACCATTGATGATAGAGTCTGATTGTGACACATGCATCTAGTATGAAATAATGGTTGGATATAAATGCAACCAAATTCATTATTTTAGGTTTTTTTTCACCTTTATATTTATGTATTTAAATATGTTATAAATGTTATTTATCTTCAATAATTGATCAAACCCCAGCTTTTCACCCTTATTCACCTTGGAATGAGTTAGCTAAAAAATGGGTTAGTGGGATCACGATGTCAAGCTGCCCCTAAGACTTTTCTATTAATGGGAACTAGCTACATATAAAATACTCCAAGGAGGTCATTAAAATTATGTATTTCTCCTTTAAGTGTGGGAAAGTGCATGCATAAGGGTTTAATATGCTATATGAAGATGCATGCCATTATCTAACATGTAATTTGACAAATATCACTCATGAGTTATTATTTGAATGATTTACAACTATAATATGATTTCTCTCATGCTTGGTATGAAATTAGGGATGAATAGAGTAGAATAGAGTGCTTGTGTAGTTGATTGATTTATATTTAGTAGTGTTTGCTTAGTATTTTATTAGCTGATGAAAGAGAAGGCTTAGACTTGTATTTATACCACATATTTTGAAAAGTTTTTTGATTGGTTATATCTCATTATAGGGTTCAATAATACAAATATACTAACCCATAGGTTTCAAAACATTATAAATTTGGATGAATTTTGACAACTAGACACTAGATAAGGATCTAGACACTGCCATCTATGGTAGTGTCCCTTTATGGTCGGTAGTGTCCAGAAGGCTAAAAAATAAGTATGGATTTGAAATTGATAGTGAAGGATGTTTATAAGGTTTTAATATTTTTGAGCATTAAATGAAACATGGGTCATCATAATGATATGGATCAAAAAATAAGATAAGCATTTAAACATAGTGAGATGGAGAATGTGATCCTTTTGATGATAGGGAGGCCTAGAACTAAAGTGCAGATCCCTGATTGATATTTGTCATATGTACAAGATTGATATGCTATAAGTATTAAGTTTTTATATCTACACTCATAAAAAAATCTAGGGTTCTAAAAATCTTGCTATCAGAGTCATCAGGATTATCGAGGAAGATCATTCTAAGTAATAAATTAAATACCTCAATGATGTGTTTAATAAAAATGGCTACAACTATAGTAAAATTATCAAAGATTTGTAAAATACCAAAATGAAACCTCATCAAAAAAAGGATATTAATCAAAATGATGATAAGGGGAAAGCTTTTATACCTTATATTAAAAACATTACTGATGAAAACTCTATAATTTTATGTAGGAAATGAATTAAAACATCATTCATACCTTTTGGTATCCTTAAAAATAATCTTAGATCCTAAAAGAATAAACTTGAACCTAAACTAAATAGTAGGGTGTACATGATAACATTTTCATGTGGAAAACTTGATGTAGGAAAAATGGGAAGATCTATGAAAACAAGGATTTAAGAGTGTGATAATGATATTAAATTTGATAGGGTACATTAGTCAACCTTAAAAAAATCACTCTTTTACAAGTAAACATTCCATTTGTATTGATAATGTTAGGGGAAATGGTCTCTAAGGATCACTATGTTAAGATACACCTAATATAGGTTATATAATTTTTAGGATCATAACAACCTCAATAGAGATAATAATGGGTTCATTAGCAACACATGGAAACCCATCATTCACTAATTTTGAAGCTTGGTGGATATTCCAAACTAAGTTTCACAAACACATCTCCTATGTATCTTAACTCAACAAATGATTAGAAGATGACTATTATAGACTATTTACAATTTAAAAAATAATTATAAAAAAGTTATATAAATGAAATGTACACCATATTTCACATGAACATGAAGCATAAGAATAATAAAATACTAAAGTGAACACAAGAGTAATCCTCAAGAAACTCAATGTGAGAATAAATCCAGTGGGTGAGGCAATTACACTCCCCTTCCACTATGTATTTCAATAAATGTACAAGGTATTGCCAAAAATGACCTTCATTGATAGAATTTTCACTACTACTATATCTAAAACATGCATACAAAACTTATTTTCACTTATCAAACACCTCTCAAATCTCAACATAATTGAACCAACCATATACAACTAGGAAAAAAAGGAGACAATATGAATAAAAACTAAAACTTATACCTTGTAATGTGAATCTAACTTCAAAAATTCTTAATGCATTTTTCTATGTCACATTCCTTGCATAAGACCTATATTTACACTCTCTCAAATTTGGATTCTGTTGAGAACTAAAATGAAATGTCATTAAGAATTGGAAACATTTTTATCCATTCCTATTTTTGTAATTTATCTTGTGGAAAAAGTGTCATTGTTTGTAGTCAGACAGTTTTGGAACCACTGGGGTGGTTACATAAGTGTCACTTATGTATGTTGGATTTAACATAACCATCAATTACATGGATTGATAATTATGTCATCTATAACAGACCTCTCTATTTCAAGATATAAAATGCATTGATTTCACACTTTAAAGATATTTGGATCAACCCCATATTGACTCTACCACTGTAACATATTTGATCTAATGTTTTAGGTATGAAATGTCTTACCATAGTGTCTTACAAACATGAATTACATAAAATTGGGCATAATGGAAAATCTAGTCTATATGACTAATACATAAAGATTAAAATTTTGATTCACAATCTTGATAAAAACCTTAACTAATTTAAAATAAATAATTAATTTCACTTACCCACTTTATATTTTTATCCCTTTGTGAAACTTTTAGGTTTAAAGCTGATGTTTGCTTTATTGATTATTGAGTCAACTCTCCTTAGGTTAAACATATTTAATATTATTATTTATTTGTTATCCTTTTACTATCTTTGATCCTTTCATCTTGTAGACACTAAATATGAATTATATAACACTTCAATATTTCATACTTGGCAAGTACTTCTCATGGTTTTACCCTTCAGCTCTTAGACCTTCTAGCTATCAAAAGGATTGAATACAATATATCTTGTTCCTATTACTTATCTCTTTTTCCAACCATATGTTATTTTTATGACCAAGCTGTCTATCTCAAAATTATATAAACCTTTGTATTATCATCTTCTACAAGTTTTGGACATGTACCTATTTTCTAGCTTCTTAGACACTTGCATCCTAGACAAATGCCTACAATGATGCTATTGTCTTATGCTAAACTAAGTATCAAGTGCCTTAAAGTCATAAAAGTTTCAAATGAAACATATCCTTATGCTCAACCTTTTAGACACTTTATTGTAACCACTTCTATGTCTAAACTGTGTTCATAATGAATTTCCATAATCACATCCAAGCTTAATCATAAGTCTATAATTGGACCTAATTTACCCACATAAATACCATTTTAACCCAAAATCACAATGATACATCCCTAATTGGGAAAATGGATCATCTTGCATCATTTATCATGTCTAGTTTATCTTGAATTAAATCAAACCTTTGCAAGTATCTTCATAGGTCAATTAAGTGAATGCTTGATTGACAAAGAAACATTAAAAACTTTACCATTATTATAATTACTAATTAATCACCTTGATTAATTATACTAATCATTATTCTAATAGGAAATTCCATGGATTTGGAATAACCTATTTTCTTAAAATCAAAATTGAATTATTGCCACACATAGGTGGTGTCATAGGGATAAGTCAATGGAATGGAATGGAGTGTGGAAAAGTTAGATTATGACATGGATACTTACACACACTCTTACATCTCTTACACCCTTATTACACACTCAAGAGGACAAATGAATTTCTTCTAATATGCCTTCTATGCTCCAAAAAGGCCTTAAATGGCATATCTTACACACTCCAAAGGGTTAATCATGGATTTGAGGATTGATACTCAACCCTCCATATTAAGATGAGATGAATGGTCCATATCAATTTAGGGAATCTATAAATAGAAACCTCACACCTCTCATATCATCAAGCTTCCTAATGTAAACATACTTTACTAGATTATTCTAAGAAACTTAATCAATTTTTTCTCTCATACCAAGCCAAAGCCAAGACCAAGTGTTGACAAGGAGAGGTGTTTCCAATGCAAGGATTAAATCATTGATGAATACTTATACATATACAATTTGAGCTCAAACATTTTAGATTGATTTTCGAGCATATCTTTAAGGGAGGTAAAAGTGTTGTTTATCTTTCTAATTTATATTTCTTGTTTGCTAATCACATAACACAACCAAGGGATTAGGATTGAGAAGTTATGTATTTAATTTGTTTTTTATTTGATCACTAATGATTGACTAACCTAACTTGGATTCTTGATCTACATAATGGCATTCTTGATTGGGCCTCTTGAAGGATTGGATGCATAATAAAAACCTTTTTTAGACCATTAACATTCTTCTAATTACTAGAATTGGCCTTAAGCAAGCTAATTCTCTCTCTTTCCCTCTAAAAATCCAATAAAACCCATTCAAGGGCAAATAATGAATATGTGATTATGTATCAGCAAATTCGGTAGCCTTATCAACAAAGTTATCATAAAAAATAGTGAAATCACTCACTACATTAGAGAAATCATTATGAAACTATGAAATTGTCTTAACCATTTTCTGTGTTTATGCTTAAAAATCTTAATGGTGACATTGTCCACATCACCAATGAAATTGTTAGGGCAAATAATTAAATTATCATGGTTATCAATGAAATCATCATTATACATTTTCTATTTTGATAATTTACATCTATAGATTGGTGAAATCATAGAGATTTATAGAAAATTGTTATGCGTATCAGTGAAATTATGATTGATAATAATGAAATAATTTCCTCATTACTTTATATTGTCTTGTTTCTACGTATTTGAGAAATTGTAACCATTGATAGTGAAATTGTAACACCTAACCACAAAATCATTTTACTAGTTTTTTGTCTTTTTTCCTTGTCTACATTGAAATCATTTGAAGTAGCAATGAAATCATTGGAATCAATAGTGAAATCATCCTAAGCAACAATGAATTTTTTTTGCCTTATAATAAAAATGTAATTCTTAGAGGTGAAATTGTGTTCTTTATCAACAAAATTGTTCTGACTATTTTTTTGTACTATGTAAAGGCCCTAACATTAAAATTGAAGGCTTTGGTAGTGAAATTGGTCTGCTAAATAGTGAGAACATTTTATGCAAAGGATGAGACCTTAAAAAACCAAATTTCAAGCTACTTTTGGATCAAAACAATTGTTTCAAAAATTTTATCATTTTATGTTGCATGTCCTTGGCCAAAGAGTGGTGTTTTGAGTCAAATAGATTCAATTCTATCTCACATTTTGATTTGGTAACTAAAATTAATTCACTCTTAAATTTGGGTTTAATAAAATTATTTATTTTCAATTCATTTCATTTATTTCAAGTTTTCTTGATTGTGTAATTATTTTATGGGATTATTTTTACGCATATGATCTCCCCTTTTAGGTGACTCAAAAACATAAAAGTTTCTATTTACCTTTAGCCTATTTTTAATTTAACTTAGTGGGGTGGATTATATCACCTTCCCACAAGTCTTTAGGGGTGCGTTGATAGAAGAAGTGACATCCTAAAATATTACCAAACACCACTTATCTAGTGGGGTATAAAATGTGAGGAACATTACCATTGTGAAGACCTGGATTTGTGCTTGCATAAAGTTGTGTGAGGAAAGTAACCCTTAGGTGTTATTTCCAATATCCAAGGTCAATGTGTGGTACTCTCGAAAGAAGTAATATTAGAAATGAGATTTAACTTATTCATTGATTGATTTACACCCACATGCTATGAGGTATATAGGGATCATCTAGATATACCATTGTAAAACATTAAGTAAACCCCAAATCTAGTAGTATTTCACTGAGAACCTTACGACTAAAATGGTTGATAAAGGATAAGAACTTATCATGAATGGATGATCTTGGATTTATTCTTAGATGCCTATTTTTTTTAGATCGTTCATTGACATAGGGGTGCAAAGGTAATAGCCCCTAAAGATCACCTTAATAATATAAACTTTGAGATAGAAGGGGGGTGTAAAAACCCTACCAATAATTTTAATAATTTATTTGATATTTTTTTTAATACTCTCTTAAGGCAAGTTTTTCATAAGGCTCAATGGATGTGGTGAAAACCTACATCAATTAGTAAATCTCCTTGTAATGTTTGTGTATTGTTTCTTGATTGTTATGTTAAAACCAAGTTTATACTTGAGACCAAATCAAACCAACCAATTCCAATACCAAAATCATTTTATACACACATAATGAGGTGTTACTATGCTAAAATTATAAGTCAAACTAAAGTCGCATATTATAACCTGGTCTCCATACCTATATTGCTTGTTCAAACCACATCATTAGGCTACCAAAATTGAACCAAAATATTTTTCCTTTGAATTCTAATTTCCATTTAAAATTAAAGCAAATTTCTTTGCAAAGTTAGAAGTGGTTCCAAACTTCTTGTTCATTGTGTGCTATTATTGTGTCTATTTGATTTCAAATTAAGTGCCAATTCTAAGCCAACCTTATTTATAAGGTCAAACTAAGCCAAATTCCAATTCTAATTTCCAATACCATTTTCAAGACCAAATTCCAATTCGAAGTCCATTTGTGCCAAGATCAAAATCCTCTCTAAAGTCAAAAGTTTGAAACATAATTCAAATCTCGATTTATCATTGTGAACCAAGATAATTTATTATACCAACCTTTACATTTCCAAAGTTTATAAAGTGTCCTAAATAGGCCAAGGTTCCTTTCTTTGTTCACAAAACCAAGTTTTCAAGATCAAGACCTTTTCAAAACAATACCAAGTGAAAAAAATTATTAGGTTTAAACATTGAGTGTTTATACTTAAAGGCATTATGCCCAAACTTGTTGATTTATCCTTTGATAATCACCATTGGACCATTTGCATTGATAATCCAATTTCCAAATGATATTATAGGGAAGTAATGTACCTAGTTAAGACATAGTCCTTAGGCATTCAAAACCTTTTCAATATGAATATTATAAATCTAGACATGCTTAGGTACGTGTGTAGCAGGGATATTTCAAACCCTTCATTTGATGAAGAGGTAGCCTACAATCCTTATGGATATGATTCATATGTTGAGTATGAATAAAACCAAAAATACCTTACTCATGAACCATCCAATGTTGAAATTGAGCAACATAATCCATACCTTCCAATTGTCTCACCTAATGTGGACTAAGGCTAATACAATTCATACTTACCACATGTGAATTTTGACACTGAACATCGACCTAATCCAACCTATATTATTAATCCACCACCCAGTGATGAATATATACAAAACTAATTTAATCACTAATTATTTGAAAACAAAGATGAAAATATTGTTAGGTTGTTGGGGATGGGTGTAAAGTTGCCCCTGAGTTTTCTTGTAGAAGATTTTTGATATTTTGTTTAAACACCTAAATAAACACCTTTTGAATTAATAGGTAACCAATGTGCCTTTAGCAAAGAACAAACATTTATGCCAACTTTTATTCAAGCACTTGTTATGTCAAAAAAGGGGAAAGGTCAACTCATTGATCAATATTCTCAAATCCAATTTATTGAAAACCAAATCCAACAAGCTAAATAAGTTTTGGTTAGTCTCACTATCTCCCTTGCTACATTAGATATTCAAAATACATATTTTCTAAAGTCCAATCCTCTAAATAAATAACCATTATACTTATCTAATTATCCCATTTATAATCCAAATCCATTTTCCATTAAAAACTTGGTTATAGATGTGTTTAAAACACCCATAATTGAAACCAATCTAGCAACTAATATGGATTCGAGTCTCCTTATAGACTCTACCCAAAATATGGTGGATATATCTCATGTAACACATTATAACCCACACCAAGTTCCATCTAATGTACAATAAAATGTCATTCCATCATCTCCATGACCTCCTCTTTCCAATGCCTTTCAACAACAAATTACAAATCCATCTAAGCTACAACAATGTGTTGCCAATCCACCACTTCAATAAGTGATGACTAATCCACCACCTCAATAGGTGGTTACTAATGTTACATTAAAATAAGTGTCAATTAATCCCCAACCAATGTTGTCTAACTCATAATGTGTTTTTATTAGTCAACTAATTACCACCCCTATTCAACAAGGAACCTCTTCAAGTCAACAACATGTGTAGTTTAACCAACAAGTTCCTCCTATGCATCAAATTATTAGGAATCAACATTAGGTTCCCCTATAATCCCATCAAGTTATGTTTAATACTCAATAACAAATTCTTCCATTAATGCCTTAGTTCCCTCTGAATCAATGTCACACTCAACAACAAGTGCCTTACCAACAAGAAGTTCCCTATTAGTAATATAATTCTACTCAAAGAGTGAATATTCCTAGTAGAACCAACCACATTCAAATTATTCAATATTTTGTGTTGCTTTTTTATCCAAGTAAATGTGTTATACCTTCAAACACCTAGAAAAATCTACCCACTTGCTCCCATTTTGACCCTACCTTTCAAGATTTACAAGAGGCCAAAAAAGCAATTTTGTCTATTCAAGTAAGAAATTAAAGTAAGAAGTTCAAAATGGATGACATATGTTCCTATCCTTTTGGTATGAGTTATATTCAAATACCTCTTCCATATCACTTTGATATGCCTAAATTTTAACAATACAAAGGAAAATGTGATCCTAAGGAGCATCTAAAATAATTATTTATTTCTTGTTAAGAAGTTACATATATCCATATATACCTACTTCACTTGTTCCCCCATAGCTTGATGGGACACACTTTAGAAACATTTATATAACACTTCTCCATCAATGTAGAACATGAGTTAGACATGGTGGACCTATGTCAGACTAAATAGAGAGAAGGGGAAGGTTTTGCCAATTACTTACAACAATGACACTCTTTAGCTATCCAAATTCCACACAATCTCCTTGATAAACAATTAGATGTAATGTTTACTAAAAATCCAAAGTTTAACATTGATCATAACCTCAAAATTATTTGTGATAATACATTTGATTAAGATATCATCAAAGGGATACAAATTGGACAAGAACTCATCGACATGAGAATGACTAAGCTTTATTCTAAAGACCAAAATCAGAGCAAGGCTCAAGCACAAGATCATCATAAGCACAAACTAATAGGTTAGAAAATATAAATCCATTCAATAGAAACATGAATGTTATAAGAGATGGGGTGATCGAATCACATCACATAAAAATGGTGCAACCATCACTTATTTAAACAAATCCACCTAATCAACATCTTACTTTGTAAAGGCCACCTTTAAGAAGAGGCCATTGTAGTAACAATTTTTTCAATAATCTTGGTGAGCCCATTGAAATGGTCTTCTAAAAGATAGTTTTCACTAGCATGATTGTTTATCTATTACCAAAACAATTTCATAAAAATCAACCTAAATTGGATTGGTGCAATGAAAATGACTTTTGTGACTATCATTCGATAAAAGGCCATTATGTTTATAGATGTGTGTAGTTTCACCATATTATTTAATATTTGATCAAAAGTGGAGAGATATCATTGGATAATGTTGCCAAAATGTCTAATCAAGAGTTGGGTTTCTATCAAAACCCCATTTTATAGC
Organism: Torreya grandis; assembly: GCA_037957365.1. NCBI lineage: Eukaryota > Viridiplantae > Streptophyta > Pinopsida > Cupressales > Taxaceae > Torreya > Torreya grandis. Next base: position 2,433,972 of record JARHVA010000178.1, read on the forward strand.
ATAATGCCAACAATCAGAATAGACTCTTCAAAATTAGCATTAGAGACAACATAAAAACTATAAAATTGGAATTAAGGTCAAGATACCTACTCTAACCAAGTCAATTCAGAGAGTGTCCCTTATTAATACAATGTTATAGGTTACATCACCAACATACATATTGATGCCATTAATATTAATCCAAATCTAAATCCAAACAATACTCAAAGACCCCCACTGTCCATTATATTACCTCCACCTCAATTTGTTGGTAATCCTCCTTTATTTTGTAATGGCCTACCCAACAACCAAGAGTTAAAATTTCAAGAAATTATTAACCTCATTCTAATTATAGTAACCCTCTATTGACACAAGGTTGTGCAATCATAACTCAATGCTCAAATGTTATCATTCAAGGTCTTACACCTTATTCTTCTAAAAACCCCATTCAAGGTCCTCTACCTTAAAGGACCAAGCCAATCACTCATATTAAGGACAAGTCTTATGATATTATGGAACAATTACAAAAGACACTTACATATATTTATATCTTATATCTTTTGCATACCTTAGATATCCACAAAAACATATTGAGTGAGCTTTCAAGCCCATCCAAATTTCTAAGTGACATTGCACTTAAACAATTCCAAACACTTGTGAATCATTTAGCTCCATACCAACAACTCACTTTTGATCAAATAGATATGTCATCCCTTGGACCTTTACATAACAATCCAATTTACATCAAATAAATCATTCTTTAGAATAAGGTCAAAAGAGTCCTCATAGATAATGGTTCAATGTTGAATATTATATCATTGAAGTTGGTCAAGTATTTAGGCTACACATCATTAGATCTATAGCCAGATACCATTACCATCAAAGCTTGTGATAATAAGGAATGAGAATATCAAGGCACCATTTGTTTACCTATTATCATTGGGCCTCTAACGCATGATACTTTGTGCCAAGTTATTGATTTAAAATTATCATATAATCTACTCCTTTGGTGACCATGGATTTATGAAGTGCATGTTATACCATCTACCTTTTAGTAGTGCATCAAGTTTCCTCATTCTCAATTATAATTTTACATTTTTGGTAACTTATAGCTATATTAGTTTTGTAAACATTTATAATGAGAGTATGAGATTTATAACTATCACTTTAGCATAGACCATGTTCTAAAAAAGGGTAAAGAGGTAGTTGATCAACTGCTAGAATCCAATTATGTGGATCTAAGAACACTTACTTCCACATCAAATACATTGCCTACAGAAATAGTGAATCACTTCATTTTTCAAGATAATGACTTGGGGGAATATAAAATTGGCAATGCATTTCATATATCCAAATTGCTAAAATGCCTAAAGTATATGGTATGCCTAAGAAGCAAATCCCTAAAATAGAATGGTGAAAGAAGTTAAATTCTCCTTAGACATAACAATTGGTTTTTATAAAGATAAATTCCTAAGAACAAAAAGGAAATCAAGGTTGATGATGAATCAAGGCTATACAATGATGATTTTACCACCTATTACCAAAATATAAAGTATCTTATTCCAAATCAAATAATTAATAACCAATCCTATAAGGGAAAATGCCTGGGGAAAAAACAACAAGGACTTATTGAGCTGATATCAGTTACTAAACATAAAGGAACTCGAGGTATTGTATAGTAGCCACCTAGGGATGACCCCATAGATATTGATAGTATTTCTAATTTTTCTTCTAACATGAATAATGATAATAATGATGTAGAGTCCTATTATAACATCTATGATGAGCTGGTGGATACCAAATTTATTTGACCCTAATACCATTTATACCATTTCTATTATGTCATCTTATCCCCCTCTTTTCCTCCATCATCCTCAAATAATGTACTGGGACCAAAAATATTCCTACATACCATTAGATGATTTTTAGAATAACAAGGCAATTTATGTATATATGGGAATCAAAAATATTGTGCCACTTGGTGATCAAAAATAGGTATTTTCCATTACACTAGACCTTGATTCCTATTTTTGAGATCAGGTGAACTTTCTTGGTCACAAATAAAAAAAATAAAATCAAACATTGAGGTCCCAAAGTGAAAACCTCTTTGAGGCACTTTTGGACTAGGGTAAAAGTAAAGAAAAAGATAAGTCCCATGGTGAAAACATGTTTCAGGTCCCATTAGATGGGGAAGTTCACCCTCTCTCAAATTAAGCCCATGCCTCTTCTAGTTCTCAAACTCCATACCATTCAAGAATCAGTTTAGAGCAAAAATAAATATTTGATCAATTAGTTCAATATTTTCCACATGCCTTTGTTGAATGGCCTTTGTTGGACCTTGGTGATTCATATTCTTCTTCCTTGGGTGAACTTGATGAGCCAGGTAACCCACCATATGAAGATAAAAACCACTGTACCACTTTTACAACTATTTTAGAATAATGGTTCCCCACTTCTTATGGAAGACACCACTGAAGTCAAAATTGGAACACCTATTGATCTCAAATGGATCAAACTTGGAGTATACCTCACTAATGAGCAATGAGAGATTCTTACTTCCCTTCAAGATTTTGTTATTATTTTGCATGGTGTTATTCTAATATGTCAAGCTTAGACCCCACCTTGGTTATGCATCACCTTGTTTTACATCTTGATGCTAAGCTGATCAAACATAAGTTGATCAAAATGCACCCTCACATATCCATTCTTGTCAAGAAAGAATTGGAAAAACTATTAGAGATAATATGCATTTGTCTAATTAATTATTTAGAGTGGATATATAATACATTCCCAATCAACAAGAAGCTACAAGGAATCAAATTATGTACCGACTTTTAAGATATCAATAAAGCATTCCAAAAGGATGATTTTACTTTGCCAAGTATTTCTATGATTATAGATTCCATGGGAGGGTATGAGATGTTATCTCTTATGGATCATTTCTCAAGATACAATTAGATTAATTTTGCACTAGAAGGTCAGCATAAGACAACATTCACCACTCCACGGGGAAGGTTTTATTATCAAGTGATGCTATTTGGCCTTAAGAATTCTAGTGCTACATATCAAAGTGTCATGACAGTCAATTTTCATGAAATGATGCACAATATAGTTAAATACTACATGGATGATATTTTACAAAAATCCAAGACTAGAGTAGGACATCTAAACATATTATGAAGAATATTTGAAAGTCTTTATGAATACAAGGTCATGATTAACCCTAAAAGTGTGTCTTTGGCATCACTTAAAACAAACTGATATGTTTCATTATCTCCCATTGAATCAGTGAAGTTGATCCAACCAAGGTTAAGACCATTATAAAAAAGCCTCCAGCTTCAAATTTCAAATAGTTCCATAGCCTACAGGGAAAAATATAGTCTATCAAATGATTTATTTCTTGGTTGGTAGAGAGATGCCATCCCTTCACGCATATTCTAAAGAAAGGCACCACTTTCTCATGGAATATAACATGTCAAAAAACCTTTGAGAATATAAAATAAAATATAGAAACTCCACCTGTTCTATCTCTGCTTACACCTATAAATCCATTGATTTTATACATCTTGGCAACTGATTGTGACTTGGGGTCACTTCTGACACAACATAATGATCAGGGGAAAGAATGGGTAGTGTATTATTTGAGTTGCACATTTATTTCATATGAGTATAACTACATCTTAGTTGAGAAATCCTCTATAGCCATGTTATTTGAAACTCAAAATTTTCACCATTATATGTTTAACAAGACCATTGTCATTTCCAATGTAGACCCACTCAAATATCTACTTTCCAATGTAGCCTTAACTATTCATATGGATAAATGGATCATGAGTGAATTTGAATTTGAATATGTTCATCAAAAATCCATCAAGGGGTAGCCACTTTTAGATCAACTTGTTAAAGAATCTTTGTTAGATACCAAGCCACTTATCTTCCATTTTCTTGATGAGTCAATCATGACTCTCAATGACACTTTTTTGTGCCTCAACACTTGACCCTTTATTTTTATGGTTCCTACACTTATCATGGATAAAAATCCAATATTATATTCATTATGCCACGTGGGATCTCATTCCCAAGGCATTTCACATTGGTTTCACTTGTACCAACAATATTTTAGAATATGAAGCACTCATTATAAGGCTTCATCTACCAGTACAATTGAACATCAAGAATTTACCTATTCATGAATACTCTTAGCTAATTATTAATTAGGTGAAAAATCAATACCAAATGAAATAAGATAAGCTTATTCCTTATAATAATATGGTAGATCATATTAAATAGATATTTGAGCACATTGAGTTTGATTAGATTCCCAAATCTAGTAACATAACTATAGATGCAATGATAACAATTGGCTCCCTAATAGCAATTATAGATCATGCTATTGATTAAAAGTTCCTTATTGAACATATTTTATAGCTTGTTCATGAACATTTGTAATTTAACATGGTATGTGATATTATTGGTGCCATCTCACCTTGGTACTCTGACATATATGCCTACCTTTGTGATAATAGTATTCCTTCCAACCTTTCTTGTAAAATAAAATCCCTCATCCATTCCACTTTTTGTTATACCCTTTCATTGTCACTCTATATCATAGAGGATATAATTTAACTCTACATCTTTGTTTAGTTTCATAAGAGTCCAAATTAGTGCTTAAATAAGTACACAAAGGGATTTGTGGGGCCTACACTAGTGGTGTGGTCCTTGACAAGAATCTCCTATGTATAGGGTATTATTAGCCCACTATGGAAGTTGATGCATATGCATATGTAAAAACATGTGCGGCTTGTCAAATGCATGCCAATCTCATTTATGCACTAGATCTTTTTCTTCAATTGCTCACTCTGTCATGGCCATTTTACACATGGGGACTCAATCTCATAGGGAAAATCAATATGACTTAATCAAATGGCCATAAATGTATCCTTATTACAACTAAATACTTTACTAAGTGGGTTGAAGCCATTACCCTCACTTATGAAATAGGTAAGCAAATATTTGAGTTCATCCTAAACCATCTCATTTGTTGCTTCATAATTCCCTCTAATCTAATTTTTGATAATAATGACTCCTTCGAAAATAAGGATGTCAAATTCCTCTATGTCAAATACTAGATCACACAACATTTTTAATTCACTTATTTTCTTTAAAAAAATGACCAAGCATAAGTATCTAACAAAATTTTGATCTAAATCTTGAAAAAGACTATTGATGTTTTTGGTCATAAATGGCATTTACAACTATTTCATACCCTCTTAGTGTACCGTACCAATACCCACTTCCCAATAAGATCCACATTGTAATCCTTTATTTATGGTATAAAATTTATTATCCCTACCAAGATCGAGTTTCATTCTTTGCATATTTCATGAAGAACATCATTAATGATGATGAATACTAATTTTTTTGGTTTCAAGAATAAGACCTACTCGCTGAAAATTGAGTAACCATTTTGAATAACCTTTATGCCTATCATAACAATTTGCATCATAGATACAATAAGCACATCAATAAAATAGACTTTGAACTTGACAACTTGGTCCTAAAGTAAAATCAAAAGAATACCAATGCCACATGTGAAAATAAGGGTAATTTTGAACCTAATTGGCTAGGCCTATTCATCATCACATAAAATTATGGATATGGAGAATACAAATTGGATACACTAGATAGAGAAGAGATGGATCAGTCCATGAGCATTATGAATCTCAAGCATTTTTAACTTGATTTGCTTGAAAATTATCTGAGGACCCTACTTGGGGGCATGACTTGAAACCACCTTTTATTTCATCTTTTTTCCAAATGAGTCCATCCATCTTGATATTATTCACATATCCTATAACCATTATTTGATCTTGATTATGGTTTATTAGTATAACAGAGGATTCTATATGCCATATTTTAGAGAAAAATTCTAATAGATTTTTCATATTTGGTCACCATCAAGACATCAAGGCCAAGAGGTATCTTTGAGTAGCTTATGCATGATTCACTTGTATGATGGTTTTAAAAATTGCATATTTTAGCTCTTGATTAATCTTGTACCATTTATTCTATTCCTATGCCATTCATGTTTTCAACCCTACTATTGATTCATAGTAATTTTTGATAGTAGTTGAACTAAATTAACCTAAGGTCCATATGGACTATGTAAGAAACACTCAATTTCTAAGGTTAGCTTAGTCACCCCTTTTCTATGCTCTCACCATTTTTTGACAAACCTAATCCATGCTTTCACCATTTTTTGAGCAACCTAAGCAACTCTCTCACCTTTTTGTGAGTTAACCCTTCCTATATCTCATATTTTTTCATTTAGTTGAGATGCTAAAAAACTTAAAAATTTAAAAATCCCCAAAACAACCTAAAAATAAAAAATTACCACAAAAGGGCTTAAAATCTCCATGAGAGATATTAAGCCATAAAATTTATGCTTACTTTTTCATCCTATTCACCAAAGGTTTTAACTTTGTTCTAGATGGCACAGTTTATCACATTTGTCGAGTAAGAACCCCTTATCTAAACATGATAATTTCCATTTAACTTACCATTCCTAATTATATTCCCTCCCATGTCTGGGAGAAATACATTGGCCTGAGGTCTACATAGACTATGTATATAGTGCTTGGATGCATGGGGCATCTTCATTTATCTTGACCAATTTTATTAACCATTACTTGTTACTGATTTAGTGTTCTCACCATTTTGCAAGTTTTTCTTTCCCATTTCATCCAAAATTAAGTCTTTTACTTGTCATCATTTTTATTCTATCCCATATCCTTGGGAGAACTACTTTTGGCTTGAAGTTGATTGGATTATATAGGTAGTGTCCACTTGCATGGGGCATTTGGAGTTAGCTTAGCCACCCGTTCATTTTTTTTATATTCCCCCCTTCCATTCAAGTTATCGGCATGTCCTCTCCATTTATAAAATACATGAGTAAATCCTTACAGTTACACATGCAAAAATGATTCACTAACTACTTATTTTATAGTGTGTCTATTTGATGGTTCGTCATGCCTATGTTTGATTATTCTTGGTGAATTTATTTGAGCCATTGAATGCTTTATATTTCTTTTCTTTTAGTTTATGTTTGCTTGTTTCTTTGAATTATTTTCTTTGTTTCCCTTTTTTGGTCACCTTAATGCAGTCCATTATGTTGGTAGGGTCATCATCATTATGCTTCCAATTACATAGTTATACTTGAGTCTATCCAATGACATATGTTGGCATTGTCATTAAGGTTTTTATGTTTGATGCATTATTTTCATTTATCCATTATAATTGGGGGTTGGTCCTTATGCACATTTTAGCTTGGTCATCATGATGTTTTATTTCATGGTGCATACTATTTGGTACTATAATAAAAATCAATATGTTGGAAGTCTAATTGGTGATGCTAAAGAAATATCTCTCATTGTCTACTATCTCTCAACTAATTCATCCAAATGCCAAATCATCATTTCTCAAAGTAAAAATCCACCCTACTGGGGAAAACCATTGAGACCAATCAATGATCAAATTCACCCTATTGGGGTATTTTATTGTATCCATGATCAAATCTTCCCTACTAGAACACATTATTGTGATCAATGAGAACCACTATTTTTGGGGCCATGTCTATCATTTCTTCTTTCTCTCTTTTTTGAGGGCCCATCTATTTCAAATTCTTCCCCAACCATTCCATCAAGGGGGCATCCATGGATAATCAAGTGCCCTTTGGAGCATCTATTTGAGTTTACTAACTCATAAAATTTATTCTTGAAGATTTTTTCAATCTTTGAAAAGATTTTATTGTGCCTAGTGTCTCCAAAATGTTGTCTCAAATAGGGGGAAAATGTAGACACTTCATTTTAACCACTCATGTATCTAAACTATGTTTAAAATGAATTTTCTCAATCACATCCAAGTTTTAATGAAAAAATCAAATTATACCTAATTTACTTGCACAACTACCATTTTAACCCAAAATCACAACAATACATCCCTAATTAGGGCAATGGATCATCTTACATCATTTATATTATCTAATTCATCCCAAATTAAATCAACACTTTGAAAGTGTCTTCATAGGTCAACTAAATGAATACTTTATTGACAAGAAAACATTACAAACTTTATATTTATTCTAATTGCCAATTGATCACCTTGATTAATTATCCTAATTATTCCTCTAATAAGAAATTCCATGGATTTGGAATAACCTATTTTCTTATAATCAAAATTTAATTATTACCTCACATAGGTGATGGCATATAGGTAAGTCAATGGAATGGAGTGGGGAGTGGGAAATTTGGATTATGATATGGCTAATTTCACACACTCTTACATCTCTTACACCCTTCTTACACACTCAAGAAGACAAATGACTACACTTTATTTTAATGTGGCTTTCATATTCAAAAATGCCTTAAATGGCATATCTTACACACTCCAAAGAGAAAATCATAGATTTGAGGATTGACACTCAACCCTCCATCTTAAGATCAGATGAAAAATCCATATTAGTTCAAGGAATATATAAATAGAACCCTCACACATCTCATTTCATTAAGCTTCCTAAAGTAAACTTACTCTATTAGATTATTCCAAGAAGCTTCATCAACTTTCTCTCTCATACCAAGCTAAAGCCAAGACCAAGTTTAGACAAGGAGATATACTTCCACATAAGGATTCAAGCATTGATGAAGATTTCTACATCTACAATCCAAACTCAATTGTCTTAGACCTATTTTCAAGTATATTTTAAAGGGAGGTAAAAACATTATTTTTATCTTTTTAATTTGTATTTCTTAGTTATTAATCACATATCTCAAATTAGAGATTAGGCTTGAGAAGTTATCTTTAATTTGTTTTGAATTTACTTACTAATGATTGATTAACCTCTTTGGGATTCTTGATCTATAGGCCTAAGTGATTAAATGTGAGATATTTCTTTAGGGGAATGGTATATATACAATATCAATCCTCCTTCATTCCTCACCTAACATAGACCTAAAAAATCATAAGGCAACCTAACAAAAACACTCAATCAAGAATTTAAGTGAGAAGATATTCTTTATTCTCTCTTGTTTCAATATTAATCATAGGGGCATCCCATCTATAGGTCTGAAGTACTGAAGGAATATTTCATGAGCCATATTTTCTAAGTTACAAGTTAGATCACTCTATGTACTTGCTTATCACACATTGCATCCTTATGCACCCATAAGCCAATAGATAGAGGATAAATAAATAATTTTGAGGTCCTCTTTGGAGTATTTGATATGTATGCAATGCTCATTGATAGAGGGGTCCTTGGGCTAGCTTGAACCATGTGCATGTTAACTCATTTTTCTCATAGTCACTCTAATGGTGAAGAAGATAGGGTTTTGATAATTTAACAAAGAGTGATATATTTTGCATGAAATATGAACACACCAAATTAAATGTGATATAAAAACTAGAAGGATCAAGGTGGTTGCATCTAAATATAATCAATATTTTTTATTGGACACCTGCATCCAACTCAAACACCAGCATCGATGTAACTATTTAGACTTGATGCAAGTGTTTAAAGCTACATAGTGCAAGATTATAGAATATGATGACTATTCTAGAATCCTTATTGAGTTGAATTTTAGGATGTTTCATTCTAGATATGTATATGCATAGTAAACCAACTAAGTAATCTTATTTTTCATTTATTATAATATCAATCAATAACTATACTTTATATTTTTAGCATATCTCAGTATTATAAATTCAAGATATTATTTATCTGAGTTTTCAATTAATTGACATGTTATAGATCTATTTATCACCCTTGTACTTATTCATTTCTATATTATTAACCCTATAATTTATTGAACCATCTCAATTTAGGGTTAAACATTTGGTGAACATGACCTCTATGTCTTTCCATGCAACTCCTAATTTGATCTAGGTTTTTTTTTAATTTTTTTGATCTATTAATTATTACATTTTATTTCAATAATTTAAATTTATTTTTCTAAAATAATATTTAATATGGATAAAAATAACTTCTTCCTCCTCCTAACCCTAAGGAGGGTGATAGATACCATCCCTCTAACTAGGTCCATGCTATCACTCTTTCAAGTGGTAAGGTAGATGGTATTGATTAGAGTTACCTAGAGTTTGTGATTTTGAAGTCCTGAAAGATCAAATAACCACCATGAGAAAGTTAATAGAAGATTTAAAAAATAAAAATCAATACGTTAGTCTAGAAGTGACATCATTGAAAAATTAGATTGCATACCTACATAATTCAAAATACGCTAGTGTTAATCATGTGTTTACATCTTCATCTAGAGATGTTATACCCAACGAGGTTTTTTATCAAAATGAAAAGATAAAATATAATACCTCTAAAATAAGTGATTCAAAAATTTAATAAAAGGCTAATAAGAGTCCAAGTGAAATCCTATGATAAATGCTTTGAAACAAGGTGATCCAACTACCTCCTATACATCCTCTTAGAAGGTTAAAATACTATTATGAATATTATAGAATGCAGGGACAACATACTGATTGTTGTATTTCCTTGAAGAAAAAAATACAAAATATAAATGGTAGTGGTGATAATATTATGAGTACCTCTCCTAAAATGCAATGCAAAAAGAACAAACAGGGGTACCTAAAAAATAATTTAGAGTCAATAAAGTTACAAATGCCAAACCAAGAGCAAGAAAATATTTTAAAAATAAAATAAAATCAATAAAAAGATATAAATCTAACTCTTAATAATGATACTCAACTTTCAAAATAATATGATTGTTGAAAACAATATTTAAAACATTTTAGTTATCATGGTTAAGGATTGGGAAAACATGCACAAGGCATCACTTATCCTATCTATACTTTTGATCATAATGATCAAAAAGACCGATGATATAGTGGAAATACTAATGCAAACTATTCAAAGATACATTTTGTCAATGCATAAGAGTAAGAACCTACAAATGAGAACAAGTCAAAGAATAAAACACAAAGATAAAATGTACGTTACAAAAAGAGCAATGGGCATATCAAATATTCAAAATAATATTTCTAACAAAAGGGGTAAAAAATCAAGATACATTTGAAAAATTTAATGTTCCAAATATGGATAGAAATGAGGAAAATATAATCCTTTCTTCAAATCAAGCAAAATTCATAGCGCATATAGGTAGTAAATAATATTCAGATGAATAATTTAACAACTATGTTCTAATTTGCTTAGCAACTTAACTCATAATATATTCATAGCTATAGGACCTAGTACCTATTGATTACATCTATCATTGGAAAATGAGAAACTAAATGCAGATAAATAAAAACCAAATATAACAAGTACAAACTTACCAAAAGAGCATGATACACTTTTTAATTCTACTATGCACACATATATCACATCTTGTTCATGAAAGGTTATACATCTTATGTTACTGATAGTTTTTCATCCTCATATTGAATCGTAGGATAGTATTTTATTTTCACAATATTTTAAAAATACTAAAAAAATAAAAAATCCAAAAATATTTTCAGCATTTACATGTTCTATTAGCTTCATGGCATCTATGTTGTTAGTTTCATGTTGGTAGATAACATATTATTTGTTTCTAGATGCACATATTTTTCACACATATTTTGAGTATGATACAGGCATACCTATGCACATGATCTAAACATTTTCATATGTTGGACATTCCCTCTACTCATGTCATATGGACATTGGTGGTGTCCAGTTATTTGATCATGATACACCCAGGTTATATCATTCTATGATCATTTTATATTATCATGTTTGAGCTTATATAATTACAAATGCCTTTATACATGTTTATATCTTTCATAATGTACTTGATATGATATGTAATTAATACTTTTTACTAACACATATATTCAGGGACTAGTATAATATGCTTATGTTGGTTGATTATGATTCCATGCTTTCCTTTTTACACTTCCTTGAGTGTGTTCCTTGCTTTTTATTATCATGCATTGTATTACTAGTTTGATCATTTGAATATGTTCTATTGATTATGGCCCTCGTGCCTATGTTTACATATTATGACATTTACATATGTCATAGATTTTATATGTGGACATTTAACTAAGTCATGTCCCTTAAATTGTGTGGCATTTAAAAATTACCCTTATTTGAGGTCTCCTTGGACCATTATCTTTTGATTTTATTTTGAGTGATCTTATGTGTGTGCTTGATTTCTTGTTGATCTTGTATTGTTACTATCTATATGTTGTCATGATTCACATCATGCACCTTAAATTTGATGTGATCACATACTATGTATCTCATTACTATATCTACCTAGACATGATAATCCTATAGGTTACATTTTCAATACATAAATTATACATTTATCTCATCCTTTTGAGGTAAGGTAACTACTATCAAAGTGGTCCATAATTAGGATCAACTAGATAGGATCAAATGTGTGGAGATGAATTTGTATGGAGTAGTGAAACTTGAATAACAAATCACAAAATAGAAGGAGCTTGTCTTCATAATAAAATTCATATTAATGAGCATTAGCCAAAAATCAGATAGGAATATACATTATATACTAAGGAATTAGGTCTTCCAAAAAATGTAAATAACTCAAGTCACAATTAGAAAATGACTTAAAATGCATTTCCCTAATGACCTATTATTAACCTAAGTAAGCTAAATAAGACCATGTAGACAAAACCTAATGGGATAAAATTCTAAAACAACACCCCCATTAATCATAACTTAGGTGGGTAGAATAATCAGGTCCCAAAATAAAGGTTTGATGAGATACCCAAGTATAAAGAGATGATCCCCCAGAGGAGGAAGAAGATGAACCTACCCAAACCCCAATAAGAGCCTAAAAATGAAGATACTTGCTCTTAATGAAAGGTTTGGTGAATATATCAACAACTTGATTTATTATCTATATGTATTAGATATAAATGACTTGCTCACAAATGATATCCATAATAAAATACATGTTAATCTCTATATGCTTGATCCTTTGATAGAGAACCATATTCCTACAGATCTTGATTGTTCTTTAATTATTGCAAAGATGATTATTGGTCATTGAAATTGAATTCCAAACTCAGTGAGAATTCCCTAAAGCTAAATAGCCTCAATGGAATCATTAACAACTCCTCTATATTTTTCCTCTATAGATGATAAAGCAAGAGCGTTCTGCTTCTTGATAGACCAAATAATTAGACATGAATCAAGGGAGAAATTATAGATAGAAGTAGACTTGTAATTATAAATGTTGCCAACCCAATCTAAATTTATATACCCAATTAAGTTGATCTTGATATCCACTCCATAGTGAATCCTAAGACTATGAGTACTTTTAATGCAATGAAGAATTTACTTAGCTATTTTCCAATGCATCTCATATGATTCTTGCACAAATATTGAGACCATGCCCACTGCATATGAAATGTCAGGTCTAGTGTGTATAAGGTAGATGACACTAACAATAAGTATAACATCAACCATTGGAGATGGAAAATCAACCTCAAGATTCATACTAGATATAAAAGGAGTTAGATTTGGCTTATAGTCAGTCATGTTAAACTATGCAAGTAAATCAAGAACATAGTTAGATTATGCAATAGTGATCTCAAAGTCTAACTGAGTAATTTCAATCCTAAAGAAGTAATTCAACACGCCCAAGTTAGTCATTAGGAAACTATTAGACAAATTAGTTTTCACTATGATGATGGTGGATGTGAACTCCCTATGATTAATAGGTTATTCATGTAGAGAATTGAAATCAATAGTGAATCATCCTAACCTAAAATGTAGAAATGTAGACTTGAATGGTATCTAGTGAACCTAATCAAAAGAATAAATGAGTCCATCTTGGCATACCAAGATCAAGGAGCTTATTTGAGGCCATAGATAGATTTATGAAGTTTTAAAACTAATGAAAAATATTACATAAATCCTTATGGTTTCTCAATGTATATTTCCCCCTTGAGGTTGCCACGAAGAAAGGCACTCTTCACATCCATTTGATGAACATCCAAATGATGTGATACACTAACGAAAATCATGCGTTAGATTTATTTCATTTTAGAAAATAGGGTGAATGTCTTAGTGTAGTCAATGTCAGGCACCTAAAAAAATCCTTTGCTATCAAACATGCTTTTAACTTATCTATGGACCCATCTGCTTCAAACTTTATTCTATAGATCCACCTAAAATGAACAATTTTTCTTTCATTAGGAAGTGGGACTAAATCTTAAGTGTTTTTCCTCTACAAGGAACTATACTCCTCTTCCATAGCACTATCCCATGCAGGAGTGCCTAATACCTCATGAAATGATTATGGATCAAAATTAGATACAATGAAATCATGTGGGTCATCATATAATTAAGAATAGGTTTGCCTATTTTCTAATAGATCTCTAACCCATTGGATATCACTTTAATGTGTCTATCTATCCTAAATAGGATTAGTGCTCATAGAGCTAGTATGAATTTCTTCATCTTCTAAAGATAATCTAGGAGGAAGGGAATCCTCATCACTACTCTCATTATTGGAACTAGAAAAGAATCTGGATCATTAGGAAATCGATTAAAAAAATTTGAAACATCAAAACTATCATCAAATCTTAGTGCATCTAAAGAAGGGGGAGAGGTGCATCTATTTTACACTAATCTCAATGAACAACTCATGAGTGGTGGATGGAGAACCCTATATCCCTTAACACCCTCAAGATATCCAATAAATATGCAAGATTGAATCTCAAGTTCCATTGCCTTACATTTCTTATTTGGAATATGGGGCATAATAGGTGAATCAAATAGTTGAAAGTGATTAGTTATGGGTTTTTTAGTGATCCAACCTTTAAAAGGAGTGAATCCCTTTAATGATTTATGAGGAACTTAGTTCTGGATATAACAATCATAATTGATGGCCTCATCCCAATACTGATGTGCAAGAGACTTGGAGTGTAACATAAAGTTGGCCATTTCCTTTAAGGATCTATTATTAAACTCTAGGACACCATTCTATTTAAGATTATATGGAACTATACACTATAGTTCAATCCCCTTTGCTGTAAAAAATTACTCAAAATGGTTTCTAACATACTCACCACCATTGTCGATGTGTAAAATATTGATGGCTTTACCTAAATATTTTTCCACAAGTGCCTTGAAGTCCTAAAAATGGTTAAATAACTCATATATATGCTTGAGAAAATACACCCAAGTATACTCTGAATAGTCATCAACTAAAGTAAGCATGTATTCAATCCTATTGAATGAAGGTTTTGGAGAAGGACCGATAATGTCATTGTGAACAACCTCCAATATTTGTGTAGCTCTATATGATTTTCCCTTGTCATACTTCTCCTCTGGATGCTTACCAAGAATGTAACCCTTGAAAACTCCATTAGAAAACATAAATTTTGGAAAACCTAAAACCATGTTTTGATGATTGAGTTGCTCTAGGTAGTGATAGTTGAGATGGCCAAATCACTCATGCCATAATTTACTCACTTCATCTAAATGAATGAGCATTATAGTAGAGGGTTGATCAAGAGAAAAATGTGAGAAAGCATACAACCTAAATTGGTGATATGATTTCTCAAATGCAATAAATGGGTCATTGTTAGCTTCCCTACTAACCATGAAATTGGTTGTGAACTCAACTCTCTTACCTGAATTGATGTGAGTGATATAGTAAATAGATAAGAGATTGGTGGATAAAGAGGAAACACATAAAAAAATCATGAAATATCTCATCATTCACTTCAATAGATCCTCCCTGACTAAATTCTACAAAAGTATCATCACCCAAAAGGATGGAAGGCATAGAACAAAGGTCCAAAGATGATAACATGTCCTATGATGAAACCATGTGGTGTGAGGAACTATATTCAATAACCCATGTGGAAGGTTGGGATGAAACTAAAAAATGTGTTTTTCCCTTATCTTTTCCCTTCACATTGTCTTTAGCCTTAGAAGACACATGTGCTGATGAAATCTTAGTGGAAAAATTAGGGATACTGATATTGTACTTCCTAAGTATCTTTGTTAGTTGGTCAATCTATTTATTCATGCATTTAGACTCATCATGTCCTAATTTATTGTAATAGCCACATGTGAGTTGCTCTTTATTGGGTTTCCCATCTTAACAATAGGACTATTTTGATGCTTTTGGCTTAGCATCAAATTTTTGACCCTTTCATTGTTTTGGGTCATTCTTGTTACATTTCTTCTCCTTACTATTGGAAGCCTTCTATTTGTCATGACTCAAAATTAAGGCATGCAATTTATATGACTTTAGTATACCCATTTGGATAAGCTTGTATTTATCCTAAGTCAAGTCAATAGTAAAATCATCCAAGGATGCTATTGTCTATATGAATCCAAGGGCATGCTTGGTGCCATGGAAGATAGAAATGAATACATAAGAGTTAGATCCCAATTTCGTAAGGATGGAAAGAATCAATTGATCATACTTTTGTCAATCCCACAAAGTTTCAACTATAACCTAAGTGATTTGAACATGGTTAATAAGTCTTTAATCGTATGAAATTCACCTAGGCTCAAATTGATGAGATCATTTTCCAACTCATGACCCCTCATTTCATCCTACTTTTCAAAGAGTTTATCTAATAAGGACATACTTGATTTGGAGTTATTACATATTCAATATGAAAAACTAAGTCAAGAGACATAGACAAGCATAATAAACCATAGGTTCCATCACTTTAGTTATACCACTTCACTTTATTTACATTAGGTGTCAGTTCTATTTATGTACCCATTATGATTCAGTGTAATCCTTTACTCCTTAAGAGGATTTGCACTCTGACTTCTAGTCATGATAGTTAAATGGTGTAAGAAGCAAAACTAAACTAAAATAAATGGTGCAAAAAAAAAGTATGTGCTAATTTGTGTGGCTATAAACTAGTAATATGACACCCCCTAAATCTGTAGAGGTTTAAATTTTCAATAAACTATAAAATTACTAATGTGAAGAGCTTGAAAATCTCGCACTTTCAAAAAAATGACACCTTAAAAGGAGCAGTTGAGTGAAAGTTATGCTCATTTGAATGTTTCTTTTTTGTAGAAAAAAGATGATCTCCAATTTTCATAAATTGAAAAAAATTGGTGTGTAAGAGTTCGTTGGGCAACTTATGATAAAATTTAAGCCCCTTGGGTTGGTTAAGACTAAGGGATTAAATTCACATGTGACTTGGGGGTTAAGGGATAAGATGAGGACCCCCTTTTGATTGATGTGCATGTTTTATCAACCTCAAAAAGACCCTCCCCCCATTTGAAATGAATAGTGCCACCTTCCACTACCTTAAATTTGATAGTTGCACACATGTCATAGGTAGGTGGAATATCGAGGCAAAATTGGATGAGTTTTTCAATACCTAGTAGAGTTTGTGGGGGTTGTCAACACTACAAACAAATTTTATAGGGGTTGATGACACCCCTATACAAGTTTGTAGGAGTTTTCATCACTAGTGATAGGTTTTATAGGGGTTACTGTCACCCCTATTAGAGTATGTGTGGTTCTCTTACACTATCATAGGGTTGTATGGGTCATGTTAGTAGGGTTATTAGAGTCTGATGGGTTTGTTGTAATGCATGTTGGGGGCTATCAGGTATATTAGTGTACTTATCTAGGCCTATTAGATGTGTTGATACATTTATCAAGGTCTACTAGTTGTGATGGCAAACTCATTAGGGTCCACTGGGTGTGTTGGTACACTTATCAAGGTCCATCGAGTGTGTTTCCACACTCATCAAGATCCTACCAATTTGCACATAGAGTTCATAGGTTCTATAGAGGTTACTTGTGTGGATGATAAAATATGACAAAGTTTCACATAGGGGTTGTGGGTTTTGTAGGTCTTACCAGCAAGGTCATCAGGATATGTAGGTGCTGCAAGCAGGTACATAAATTTTTTCTAAGTTGAAGAATTCATAAATCTATAAATTTAGAGAAAATTATTCAAAAACTAAGAGAGACCCACTTTTTTTCTTAACAAACCAAAAAAAAACTTAGAAATGGTTTTTCTTGAAAATCAATAGATTTATGGATTTTTGTAAATCTTGAGAAAACACCTCCAAACCCTCTAAAAATGACTAAAAATTACCTATCATAGAACAAGGTCATGTGGGAGACAAAATATAGGGTTTTGAAACCTTATGAATCTAATAGTGATATCTATTTTTCAATTTTAAACCCCATATATATATATATATATATATATATATATATACATACATAGATTTTTGAAAAACCCCACCAAACCCTAACAATTGAAATCAGTAAAAAACATAAATAAGCTAGAATGTAAGATCTCATAATAGAATAAATGGAAATCATCTACCTATAGAGATATGATATCATGTCATAATGGGTAGTAATGATGATCAATTGGATAGGGTCATAGAGATGTTGATAAATATGTATAGAGTAGTGAAACCTAAATAATAACTCCTAAAATGGAAGGAAATTGTCTTCACAACAAAAATTGTTTTAATGAGCATTAGCCAAATGCATTGGAAGATACATTATATAGTGATAAATTAGGTCACCTATAAAGGTAAATAAAACAACTCACAATTATAAAATGAATTAAAGTGTATTTCCTTTAATGACCTATTATTAACCTAAGCAAGCTAAATAAGATTATGTAGACAAAACCAAGTGAGACAAAAGTCCACACCAATAACTACCAGTTTATACTTCCCCTCACCTCAGAGGTGGGCATATAAGTGGGGTCATGTCATAGAGGTATGATTTTCACACCTTTACAATTTTATATTTCAGTGGGGGCATGCCAAAGAGGCATGACCTCCATACTTATTCAGTACTCAACATTATCTGATTCTAGGGGGTGAATGTTTTGCAAACATGTTCTCTACACGTATACCAATTCTCAGTTTTAGATTATAGTGGGGGCATGTCATGGGAACATGTCTTCCACATTTTCAAAATTTCAAATTGGTCAAATTATATAGTTATATGATTCAAATACACATTTGTGGCAACATTATATACATTGGTACCATTTTTATACCTAGGTTTTACCTTGAGCAATATAATAAGTTCACATTCCATGTAAAATATCACCTTAAATTTTAAAATAAAATCAGCTTTCACATTTCAAAAACTATTATAAACATTAGCCTACACCAAAATGGACTTTTACAGACTATTATTGAGCTAATATACTATAGTAGTTGGTTTGATTTCAACAATGTTGAGGTGATTACATCACTCAATATTACCAATTTTATAAGATGAAAATGATTTAATCATCCACCCTCTATATTTGTAGTATGAGTTTCCTTGGATCACTCATGCTCACTAGGTTATAAGTATGATTGGGTTGTACGATTGAGTTTATCTCAACTACTAAATGGAAACTCACCTTTTCTCCAAGGTTGGGGGCAAGTTTTCCTTAAATATTCATATATATGCACTTGAAGGTTTTAAAATTATCTTAATATCAACCTAATACTTTATATTGAAGCATATATTCAAATAAAATTTCCAAAAGGCAAGATGGTTGCATCGATACACATGTGTACTTCCAATCTTGCTTTTTTTTAACTTTCAAGCATTTCATTTTTTTTCAATTCCTTGTTATATGGATTTATTATATATTATAGCATGCTCTTGGTTTTAGGTTAGTCACCAAAAAAGCAGTCAATTAGAACTCATACAAAGATAAGGTGTGTTATACACATCCAAGTATGCACTTCTGTTCAGAACATTCATTACTAGATTAAAAGGAGGAAAATGTAGAGACTAAATTTGAATTATATAGTAATTCAGTATTTTATACTTGGAAAGTACTTCTCATGGTTGTACCCTTCAGCTCTTAGACCTTCCACTCACATATGCCATCTATCATATCTATTGCTTATTTCTTATTATGACCATATGTTCATATGTTATTCTAATGACCAGGCCTTCTATATTACTCAAAATGTTATAAACCTACTTATTATCATCTTCTACAAGTTTTAGACCTATGCCTATTTTTTAGCTTCTTGAAAATTTGCATCCCAGTTAGACGCCTATGTCAACACTGGTGTCATGTGCCAGAATAAGTGTCCAGTACCCTAACATCATTAAATTTACAAATGAAATGTATCTTTTTAGCTAGCCTAAGTGATTTAATGTGAGATATTTCTAAATGATACACACACACACACGCACGCACGCACGCACGCACGCACGCACGCACACACACACACACACACACACACAAGATCAATCCTCATTCATTCCTCACCTAGTATAGACCTAACAACTCAAAAGGTAACTTACCAAAGGCATCTAATCAATCATTCAAGTGAAGAAAGTTTCATTATTCTTTCCTATTTCAACATCAGTCATAGGAACAACCTATTTATAGGTCTAAGGTATTGAAAGAGCATTCCATGAGCCATATTTTCCAAGTAGGTCACTCTATGTACTTCTTTATCACACATTGCATCTTTATGCACACACAAGTCAACACATAAGAGATAAATACCTAAGTTTGAGGTAACAAAAAACCATGTACCCACATTGCATCTTTATGCACACACAAGTCAAGATAAAGAGTTCCTTAGGCTAGCTCAATACCATGTACCCACTAATTGATTTTTCCCACAATCACTCAAAGGGTGAAGAAGTTAGGTTTTTGATCATTTAAAAAGGGGTGAGAGCTTTTGTACAAGATTTAACACACAAGAGCAAGGGTAATAGAAAACCTATAAGGTTCCAAGTGGTTACATCTAGATCTAGTCAATGTTCTGTACTAGACACCAACATCCAACTCAGACACAAGCATCAATGCAACTGACTAGACCCATCACAAGCATCTAAAGCCAAAAATTAAAAGTTTATATAATCTAACAACTATTCCATAATCTTGATCTAGTCTACTTCTAACTTATTTTAATCTAGATCTGCATGTGTACAGTAAACTAGCCAAGTACTTTTATTTTCCATTTCTTACAATATCAATCAATAGTTATACTTTTTATTTTTATTATATCTTACTATTATAAATTTAAGATATTTTTTATCTAATTTTTTAATTAATTGGTCTGCTATAGATCTATTTATTTCCCTTGTGCTTATTCATTTCTATATTCTTAACCCTATACTATATTGACCCATCTCAATAAATAGAGTTAAACACATCCCTGAAGAGAAGTATAGAATATAGACTTGAATTCCAGAAATTAAAAGGTTACAGACATAGTGAATTATAGATATATTTGTCATAAAGGAAACTACTCTCCAAAATACTAACCCTGTCCTCTTTTATATATAATAATGTAGAGGGATAGTGTGAAAGTTTGATCAAAGAAAAAGAAAGTTACTTTTGAAATATTGGGATATTATAAGAGGTTTTAATCTAAAAAGGTATACCATTTTACATGGATAAATTTATGTTTCTTGTATTCTATTAATTTCACCAATTTTGTTAGTGTAGGTTTTTTCCCACTTTTGATTTTTTACCTATATGGTTGTTAGTAAACTTTCTTAGGGTTATTAAGATCATTAGAGGAAATACAGTTAATGTGTTTTCTATTTATAAGTTGAGTTGTTACCTTTATGGTGACATAATTTCTCACCATATAATGTACTTACTTTGTAATTTTTAACTAATTAGCTAATGAATTAGATAATCAATTTATGAAGCTCTCTTTTGCTTTGCATTTTCTCCCACCTAATTTTTGGGTTTTTGTGCATTCTATGACATTCAGAGATCTTGGATTAATCTAATGGATTTAGCTTATTCATGAATGTGAGTGATACTATTAAGGTTGTTTTTTTTATTTTAGACCTATTCCTTGGTGATCTACTTTCCTAAATATAATAATGGAGTCATTTTTATCTTCCCTAATAACTACAAAATTGGGCATGAACTCAAATCTCTTGATCGGATTGATGTGAGTGATTTGGTAAATAGATAGGATACTGGTGGATAAAGAAGGAACACATATAACATCATGAAATTTCCCATCATTCACTTCAACATATCCTCTCCCACTAACTTTATTGAAAGTATCATCTCCCAATAAGATAGAAGACATAGAATAAAGCTCAAAGGACGAGAACATGTCCTGTGATCAAGACATGTGGTGCGAGGTACCAAATTCAATAACCCATGTGGAATGTTGGGATACAACTACAACAAGTTCTTTGACCTTATATTTGTCCTTCTTACTATCTTTGGCCTTAAAATATGCTTGTACTGACAAACTCTTAGCATAAAATTAGGGATGTTGATATTGTGTTTCTTGAGTGTTTTTATCATTTGTTCAATTTGTTTCTTCATGAATTTGGACTCAACATTCCCATTATTATTATAATATCCACATGTGGGTCACCTTTTCTTGGGTTTCCTATTTGAAAAGGAAGAATATTTTGATGATTTTGTCTTAGCATTATAATGCTAACCCATTCATTGATATGGGTCCTTCTTGTTATATTTCTTCTCTTACTGCTATAAGCCTTATATTTGTCATGAATCATAATTAAGACATGAAATTTAGATTAATTTAGTGTACCCATATGGATAAACTTGTCTTCCTTTAGAGTTAAGTCAACAACAAAGTCATCTAAATATGGCATTGTTCATACAACTTCGAGGGCACACTTGGTGGTGTGGAAGGTAGAATGAATATAGAAAACTTAGATCTAAATTTGGAAAGGATAGAAATAAGTAATTGATCATCATTTTTATCAATTCCACATTGTTTCAATAGTAACCTTAGTGATTAAAACATGGTGAAGAAGTATTAAATCATATCAAAGTCACTTACACTCAAACTGATGAGACTATTCTCCAACTCATTATCCCTCATTTCATCTTACTTTTCAAAGAGTTTATCCAATAAGGACCATGATTGATTTAGAGTTTGTATAGATTTGATATGAAAAAACAAGTCTAGAGACATAGACAATCATAATAGACCATAGGCTTCATCACTTTGATTGTACCACTTCACCTTCTCTACATTAGGTGTTTGTTCTATTTTTATACCCATTATGATTCTATATAAGTATTTAATTCTCAAGATGATTTTCACTTTGAATTTTCACTTGTGATAGTTGAATGTTGTCATAAATAGAACTAAACTAATATCCATGGTGCATAAAGGAGTATGTATTATTTTATGTGCTTATAGACTGATAATATGACACCCCTTGAATATAAAGAGGTTGAAATTTACAAGACATGATAATATAACCAATTTGAAGAGCTCAAAAAAATTATACTTTCAAAAAAATTATAACCTAAAAAGGAGAAGCTAACTGAAATTTATGCTCATTTGAATGTTTCTTTCTTGCAAAAAAATTGATGATCTCCACTTTGCATAAATTGAAATTATTTTGTGTGCAAGATTTGGTTAGAAACTTGTGATAAAATTCAAGCCCCCTTGGATTGGTTATGACCAAGGGCCTAAATTACCGTATCCAAGGAGCTAAGGGATATGATGAAGACCCCCCTTTGATTGATTTGATTGATGCACATGTTACATCACCCTAAAAAAAG